>OX101783.1:51835960-52050960 GCA_944452715.1 Ophion slaviceki
AGGCAGTTGTCGCTGCTCTATACCCGACTGAACAGCACAATGCTCGTCCATGTTCTTATCCTCATTATTCGACAGTACTGAATCTCCAGGATATTGAATTGCCGGTGACGATACATCAAATAAAACAATTTGATGCTCATAACAATGTATCGATCAACGTGTATACCACCACCACCACCAAAAAGGACATTGTTCCAATACGAGTCACTCAAGACAAGAAGGAAAAGCACATCAATTTGCTGTACATGCAAGATACCGAGGACAGCAATGTGGGACACTTCGTATGGATCAAGAACCTGTCGAGACTCGTGAGGGCACAACTGACCAAAATGGAACATAAAAAATATATTTGTGATCGGTATGTAGTTAACATAATATATACATATGTAATCATATATGCTAGATGAATCAAACAAAACAATCTTTTTATCTTTGCAGATATTTGCACTACTTCGGATCAGAGGAAAAATTGCAATCGCACGAGGTCGATTGTGGAGCAATAAATGACTGCGCGATCCGACTACCAAACCACACCAATAAGTGGCTCCAGTTCAGCAACTTTAGCCGCAAAGAGCGACATTCTTTCATTGTGAATGCTGATTTGGAGTGTGTGCTGGCAAAGACCGATGGGGAGAACCTAGCGAAAGATAGGTGTCAACATCATGGAGTATTTAGTATCGGATATTACGTGTGTTGTTCATATGACGATTCATTATCTTCATATCATTTGCGTCGCAGTGCTGATTGTGTATCGTGGTTTGTCGAAGCACTAAAAAATCTAGCACTGCGGATAAAAGAAACTTTCTGTGATAATGTACCAATGGTGTATTTAACACCGAGTGAGTGGGCTAGTTTTCGAGCAGCGACTCAATGTCACATATGTGCGAAACCATTTGCGCAAGAAGTTGTACGCGTTCGAGTTCATTGCCATCTAACTGGGCGCTATAGAGGCCCTGCCCATTCCAACTGCAACCTAAATTACAAACAGTCATTTTTCATTCCAGTAGTTTTCCACAATTTATCCGGTTATGATGCACATTTTATAATCAAGGAAGTACCTACAGCGTTCGAAGGAAGAACCGATGTCCTTCTAATCACAAAGGAGAAATACATCTCCTTCACGAAGCATATTAAAATTATTCAATTCACAGACTCAAATTCAAAACACAAGATCCAATTGCGCTTTATCGACTCATACAAATTCCCCAACACCAGTCTCGACAAATTAGCATTATTCTTGACCGAGGATAAACTAAAAATTTTACGCACACAATTCCCAACTCTCTCGACAGACGATTTCAGTTTTCTGGCGCGAAAAGGGGTCTTCCCTTATGAATATATTGATGACGTGACCAAGCTAGACGACACTTCCCTACCACCACGTGACGCATTTTACAGTTCCCTGACAAATGATACAGAATGTGAGAGCGAGTACGCACATGCTGAGAAAGTTTGGGAGCGGTTCTCCATTCGAACGCTGGGTGAGTATAGCGATTTGTATCTGAAGACAGATGTCTTGTTATTAGCCGATATTTTCGAAAACTTTCGAAATACATACGTTGAGAGCTATGGCCTAGATCCTGCGTTGACACATTGCCCGGATATACCGTAGACACATTGCCCGGATATACCTGAGATGCAATGTTAAAACACTCGAATGTCGAGTTTGAATTACTTACTGACATCGACATGGTTTTATTCGTTGAGCGGGGTATACCCGGTGGTCTGAGTAAATGCTCAAACTGATATGCACACGCTAATAACAAGTACATGGAGTCGTTTGATGCATCGAAAGCATCATCATACTTGATGTATTTTCATGTCAACAATTTATAGGGATGGGTAATGTGCCAACCCTTGCCATATGCATATTTTCGATGGGTCAACGACGTGTCCAATTTCGATCCATCATGCATCGCGCTAGACTCACCTATAGGCTACATCCTTGAAGTTGATTTGCAATATCACCAATCTCTACATGATGCGCATAAAGACCTGCCGTTTTGTCCAATACATGAAAAACCGCCGGGTAAGCAGGGGGGGAAAGCTGTTGGCAACCGTCTGCGACAAAAAGCGCTACATCATGCACTACCGGAATATGCAACAGTGCTTACGCCATGGACTTTGCCTCAAGAAAATCCATAGAGTCCTACAGTTTACACAATCCCCATGGCTGCTTTCGTATATTGAGTTAAATACCCAGTTTCGAACGCTTGCCAAAAACGATTTCGAAAAGAATTTATTCAAATTAATGAGTAATCCGGTCTTTGGGAAAACGATGGAGAATTTGCGCAATCATGTAGATGTAAAGCTTTTAACAAAATGGGAGGGCATATATGGCACAGAGGCAATGATTGCGAAGCCAAACTTCCACAGCCGAAGTGTTTTTTCGGAAAACCTCGTTGCCGTCGAATTGCGCAATCTCGAGGTAAAATTCAACAAGCCGATATATGTGGGTATGTGCATACTCGACATATCCAAAACGTGCTGGTATGGATTTCATCACGAGTAAATGGTAGCTCTGTATCGAGATAAATCTAAAGTCATGTATACCGATACGGATAGTCTCATATATGACATTGAGAGCGATGATATATATGCCGATTTGAAGCGCAACATTTCAAAATTCGATACAACCGATTATTCGGCGGACAATAGGTATGGTATACCGCTCGTCAACAAGAAGGTGCCCCGTCTCATGATGGACGAATGTAATGGAGCAATTATGAACGAATTTATTGGACTTCGATCGAAAATGTACGCGACACGTGTTGCGGGTAAGAAGGACATGAAAAAAGTTAAAGGTGTCAAGAGTAGCGTTGTGGCTAGGACAATCACGTTTGACGATTATGCTCGATGCTTGAGGGAAGAAGTTAAAAATGGAGCGAAGTTAAACGTGCATTCGATCAAAGCTGCATAAGGTCTACACCATTCGCGAGACCACATGTGCGAGTATGTACGCAGTGCATCCGGCCAAGCACCCCCTGGACTTGACCAAAAACGAGCTCGAGCAGCTTCCAAAAGTCTTGCTCCTAAAGTATTAGGGTAACTTCATTGGTTTACTGTGGGATCGTTTGCCGGAGCATCATCGGAACGATAGTGAAGTGATATCGTATCTTCCATGCATGGAGCATTACAATACGCCACAGATGAAGGATCACATTGATGGTCCCCCACCCCAACGTCGGGACTTCGAAAAGTGTTGCGAGGGGGGAAATTCTCTACGTGCGGGGTTCTTCGATCGTGTTTGAACCTGTTACACATGCCTATGATTGGATAAGTGGGCAGAAGTGTTTAAAACCTGAGTGGAGGCGTTACGAGGGAGCTTATAATTTCGTGGACCAAACTCAGACTGCACGATTCCACTGCACCATCAACATCTAAAAAGAGCTTTGAAAGTGCGGGGAAAATGGATCTCTCAAATATCAACAAAGTCAGCCTGATGGCGGAATTCCTCCCAACGAAGAAGCTGTCAGAACTCCACGTCCATTCGGATCTTCAAATCACGGACATGAAAGTTGTACAGACCAAGTTTGCAAAACGCTACATCGTGGACGTTGCAAATGAGTTTGCCGTCTTCTTGCCAGCGCGGCTGGTACAGGCCTTCGATCAAGATCTGAAAATGTTCGAGAGTATGCTGCAACTGGCGCGCAATGGTCAACTCTACATGACGTACATTGGTGCAAAATACAACAGCGTCGAGTTCCATCGAGTCTGAGTATGGTGGAAAAGAACGCTCGTGAAGGCCATGTGGAAACAACGAGTTCAACAGCAGCCAGCATCATCACCATCGTAGAGTGCAAGGACTGTTTGCATCACAGTCATCATCGTAGACTTTTCAACGCTTGGTGCTATGTAAAAATGTACAAAAAAACTTTATCATCAAATATAATGTAAAAAAAAAAAATTGTCGTCCAACTGTATTCGCCGTAGATATAGGAAATAAATGGAGAACGATATTTGTTCAAAATGTTTTTATTCATTTTAAAAAAATCCCTCGCTCACACAACGCTTCGTACACAGAGAGCCAGCTTTTCAACGACTTTACATTCGCTTTGGCGCAATTGTATTTTGTATTGAAGGAATGATAGGGACATTTAACGTTTGCGATTTTCGGCAACTTCTGCAGCGACGGGCAGTCCGGATTCTCCAGATCGATGACTTTTGTTGCTGAATCCGTGAATCTAGATAGCCATGAGCACTTCTCGAATCCCTTGGCATAGATCGTAGGAGCTCCTTCCATGATTCCTCGAATTGTCGTTCTAGCTGCCTCGTATGGTATGCCGCTGTGTTCCCATTGTATTCCGTGATAATTGCGTTCCAGCCACTTGCTTGTCATTCTGTACTTGGCTGGTAAAGCGTCCCAGGCGAATGGTGCATCAAAGAAGAATGTTAGCGGTTCAGCGTTCTTCTCATGGAGTTTGACGATGGACATCTCCTTTAGGACAAATTCGTTGACGGGTCTCTTGAACCCTTGCACGTCGACGATAAGCTCCATGTTGACTGAAGTGGGCGCGGATCATTGGCATGATTTTATACTGATTTTTAAACCCCACCACTGATTGGATTGTACTCGACAATACGATCATGGAGGATCATGCAGTACGCTGAAGTTTGCGGTGGAATATTGTTTTTCAATTCAAACTCAAGGCGCACATCAACAGGACCGGACTTGAGCGAATCGTTTTGTTTTGAGCAGTCAATGACAACGAGAGGGGCTTTTTCTAAAAATGCCATCCTACTCAGCCATGGTTCAGCCTCTTTGTTGTAATAGGTCGGTTGAAAGTTTGCATACATCTCGTAGAGAAGAGCATATTTATTTTGATCAATGTGCAAATTCAAATTTCCATATGGATAACATTGCGAGTTGAGGTATAGTTTGACATCGCTCAGGTTACAATGATCAAAGTGGCTCGCATTGTATTGTTTCTTATTTTTCCGTTCCGTCTGCAACGCGAGTATGACATATCGTGGCTTCTCCAGCTGATTCGAAGTTTTTACAGACCACACGTGCTTGGAGGTGGCAGGCAGCAATGGATATTCATACAGTTCCCATGTTCGAAAACTCATGGAAATTGGTGCATATTTGGCGAGAAACTTTAACAGTTGAATTTTTCGATGATCCGAGACCGTCACATACGGCACGAGCCATTCTATTGTATGCAATCCGAGTTTGTAGTCTTCCGGCGCTGTTTGTACAATGGCATTGTCATCGGTCTTTGATCTAGTGAGAATCAACTCGTGCTTGGCATTTACGACAATTTTCCGATAATCTTCGGCAAATCCGAGGAGCAGGCTGAGCGGTATACAGACATCAAAGTTTCTTGATATATCTACAATCTGCTTGGTCTTCGACATCGAGCCATCCAGTGTTCTCGAGCATAGAACTTTTGGCCGGTGAGAGAGATGAATATCCCTTAATTGCACTCGTAATGCCGACGTTCTTATTACGATCGATTTCTATGGCATTCAATTCATATCGCACTTCCTCAAACAAATGACAAATGGCATTGTTGACGAGACTTGTAGCAGTGGTTGGCGCCCCATCACGCTTGGATAATTTTCCACATATGTGTAGCGAACTCTTGCTTGGCAGGATGGAGAGGTCTTGATGTTGGATGGCAATACGGATTTCATCGCTGTTATTGAAGGTTGAAGATGCATATGGCTGATGAGCGTGAATCTCACAATGGATGATGGATTCATCAAAGACCACAGGCGCCTGAATGTTTACAATTTCTTCTTCCATTTCACGCAACAGATGCACAGAGCACAGACTAAATAATTTTTTACACGCTTTCGCCTCGCACTTTGAGACCCAACCTCTTCAAGAGTAGCACATTTTGAGGTGTTAGCACTTTGAGCGCTAGCCGACGACTGATTGGTTTTATCCATGACCGTTTATTGTTATTGGAATAGCTGTTGAAAACAATGCCCATTACGACTTTATATGCAGGCGTATGGTGATTACTTCACCGCGGAAATTTACCAAATCACCGTCTTGATCCCCTATGCGAAGCTGTATCGTGTCAATCGTTCGGATCGTGATTGGCAGATAAATTACGTGGGAGGGAACTTCAATGATCTTATAGCCCGGTGGCACAGATGGAAAAAGTTCGTGAATTGTGTGTACTTTTTGTCCGTTAATATAGGCGCCAGCGGTAATGTTGCACTCAACGCGTAGGGCGTTCACTTTGAGAATGGCTATTGGAAGATCAGATTCGTGTCTTTTATTGGCTTCCAATTTGCGTGCGGTGAAGCCTCGTAGATGACCAATAGAATCTTTTGGCTCAAAATTGACATCACGATCACACTCGATTTCACTGCGTAGCGTGTTATTGTTGGGTTTACTGCTGATGCTGATGTTTTTACGCGCGAGCTCTGCTTGTACAAACGTCTCAATATCCTCTATTTCATAACTGCCCGTAGGTATCGTTAACACGGCATCTCCCACGTAAAGTTTATCGTGGTCAACGTCGATATTGGGAACAGAGTTGAAGGTTAACAATTCCACGAGACCGAGGGTATAATTTTTGTGTGGCGAGATTTCGATGGGGGGAAAGTATTGCGCCTCAAGTATGGACGATGAGCCAGATATGGTCAATGTTAAACTATCATCCATGATGCTGGTAAATTGACAACTGAATTCTCCACGTCATTTCCCTCCTATATATAGTGTATATTTGTCTTTGTGCTGCAGCTGCCGACAAAGAAACTTGAGGCACAAATGCCCACATTCAATCGTATCATATTCCTGATATCTAATATAATTATAATGAACGCTACCGACACGGAAATATCTCATGAGCTCGGTTGGTGGTGGAAGATTGCCGAAACTATCAAAGTACATGACTTTTGATCCGGTCTTTTTGTAAGCGACCCAGTGTGTTCCAGGACCGACATTTTCATCCAAATTTACAATTGCCGCTTCACATTTGAGAGGTCGGCTCGCTGGCAATGTATCGCGCATGTAAACTCCAAGAAAATGTGGAATCTTTAGGATTTTTGCATATTTAAGTAGGTCGCCGTCGGTGAGAGGTTGGTGTGGTAGCGTTACTTCTAGTTTTTTGGCTTAATATGAAGGCCCAATCCCTGCTTATATGGTTTCAGATGTAGACCCCGACCTAATGCAATTGCTTCAATTGTTCGATTATGACGCTCACTTTCATCCAATTCACGTTTAGCTGCTTGACCAGCATTTACAGCTTTAACTATACTAGCCGCACCACTCGACAAAGCACCCGCAGCGCTAAGACCCGCAAAAATGGGCACGAGGAAGGGTAATAACCCACCAATTTTATGGGGTACAGGTAGAACGCGAGGTATGCGCACTTTACCTTTACCTTGCAACTTTACCGCTGCACGAGTACCCTTTAGAGCTGATTTGATAATCTTATGCGGATCATTACTTTGAATCATTGTTTTCTTTGCAGCGCTAATTATCTTTTTCAAACAAACGCCACCCTTGCGGGCCTTCATTCCCATGCCAAATTTTCTCTTTGTCTTCATAATATTTGCCACACCCCAAGCACTGGCTTTTTCACTGATACTAGCGTCTCTCGCGGTAACACGTTGCCTAGCCTGTTCAGCCAACACTTTATCCGCCAAATGTCTCGCCTCAAGATTATCTGGATTTTTCGAATACGCAATATCGTGTTGTTTGCAAGCCGTATCCAATGGATTAATGCCCGGATCACCACGAGCAAGGCGCTTGGCCAACTTTGTGCCTGGTCCACAATACTGATATCCAGGCAAATGTAGTTCAACGGGGAGTTTGTTGATTAGGCGGTTGACCAAACCTTTACCACTCTTCCCATGCACAATCATGTCTAAAAACAATACGAGACTGACGGATAATCCCTATATGAAGCCTATTTATATGATTTCGCCGTTAGTCGTGTGTGAGATGACGTCCAGGAAGCAAACTATCGGAGGCGGACTTCCCGTGATAAGTTTCGACGAGTTTGTCGAAGACCGTGGAGAGAAAAAGAAATACAAACGTCATGGGAATTTATTGCCGGATAGCATACGTGCACTGTTTTGCGGTCCATCGAATTGTGGGAAAACCAACGCTTTGCTCACTCTCATCATTCATCCGAATGGTTTGAGATTTGAGAACATTTTCTTGTATTCCAAATCGCTCAAGCAGCCAAAGCATAAGTTGCTCGAACACCTACTCGAACCTGTGAGTGGAGTTGAATATCATCCATTCGAGGCGCATGAACGAGTGATAGCACCAAGTGATGCACGATCCAACTCTATATTCACCTTTGATGACATAGCAGGAGAAAAGCAGGATAATGTTCGGGCCTTCTTTTCCATGGGACGCCATGAGATTGTTGACAGTTTTTATCTTTGTCAGACATACACTCGTATCCCCAAACATCTCGTGAGGGATAATGCAGATTTCGTGGTGCTTTTCAAGCAGGATGACATGAATCTCAAACACGTCTACAATGACCATGTTAATACGGATATGACTTATACGTGCTTTAAAAACATGTGCGTGAAATGCTGAAATTCTGACAAGCATGCATTTATCACGATAGACAAGGATAACGATATTAATGGAGGTCGATATAGACAAGGTTGTGATTATTTTCGCACAATTGATAAATGACTCATCGCTGGTAGTTGAAGAGACAGTATTGCGCATGCCGTGGTAGTGACAACATGAAGAGCGAACAATTGTTGCGTGAAAAGGATGTATTGCGTGAAATTGCCAAGGCGAGCGATGCAATCGGACGAAAGCATCGAATAATAAAACTTGGAAAAGATGGCGATCAGCAGAGAATGCAGGATGTCTTTAGGCCTATAGTGGGGCCACTGGAAAAATTGGTGTCGTATAAAAATGGTGAGGTGGTGAACGAGGAAATTAAGGACGAAAAAGTGGGTGATAATGTTGAAGAAGAAAAAGAAGATGCGTTAAATAGAGTGAAACATCAAAATGAGGCACATGATTCCTTGAAGAGTGAAACACAAGATTAGTTTAAGGGACAACACCACTGTGACGGCTTCAAAAAATCGATTTTTTTAAAACCATCTAGAAAAATCTAAAATACATTTAAGATTAAGATGCCGTTGGACCCAGGTCGAAAAAATAATTATTTTCGGAGATATTGAATATTTTGTGGAGCGGTGCAGCGCTCCGTGACGCTCGGGGTCCGGCGCAGCTGCGCGCCTCAGGGTCGGCCGGTATACCGGGCCTTTCCCAGGTCCTACGGGTCTTTCCCAGGTATTCTTTTGTCTCCCTTCACAAAAACCGGCTATTGTTATAAATATAGTTTCGAAAAAAAGCCATAGGTGGCGATAATTGAAAAATTTTCAAGGCAGGTATAGGGATCGCGTCATAGCGTCAGTTTCCGGATAGAAGCGACGCTTCTCATGTCTAAACGCTCCGAATCGTTTCGTTTATAAATATCGAACGCTCAGAATTATTCTTTGCACATCGAAATGGATAATCCGAAAGTGTACGCGGGGAAAAAGGGAACAAAACGGAGCTATGTGACGAGGAGTCGAACGAAAATTTCGAATCGAAAACCTCCGAACCGTTATAGCTCCGAAAATAGTTCTGCAAAGTATGTGAGCACTTCGGCAAAAAAGTTAAAATCGTCGGACGATTTAGAGGTCGGTGTTACTAACGATTTCGGTTATCGTATAGTACACCTCGTCAATGCATTGAACATTATATCGACGTTAGTGAAGTGCAAAGTGTGTGATCGCGATATAAAGTTTACTGAAAAAAGTGTGCGCGGACTCGGATTCAAAATCGAGGTCGATTGCGGCCATTGTGAAAAAGTGCAAATCAATTCGTGTCCTATGATTGACAATGCATACGAAATAAATCGTCGGATCGTATTCAGTATGCGTCTTCTTGGCGTCGGTTTGAATGGCCTGATGAAGTTTTGTGCATTTATGGACCTACCGCGCCCCATATTTCAGTCTTCCTACGATCGAATCTTAAATTCGATTTCGGTTGCCACTAAATCTGTGAGCACAGTGAGCAAACAAAAGGCTGCACTTGAGGAGGAGACAATTTCGTTGAAAAAATGGGGTGGAGGACGGAATTATCGTTTCAGGCGACGGATCGTGGCGTAAGCGCGGTTTCAGCTCGCTTTTCGGCATAACATCGCTAATCGGCTGGTACACTAAAAAAGTGATCGACGTTATGGTGAAATCGAAATATTGCAAAGCTTGCGAGCATTAGGAAAAAAAAGAAAGCACCGCGGAGTACTGGGAATGGAAAAGTACCCACGACGATGAGTGCCAGGCGAACCATAGCGGCTCCTCCGGAAAAATGGAAGTCGACTCAGCTGTCGAAATGTTTCAAAGGTCTGAAGAGCTCTATGGCATAAAATATAAATATTATATTGGTGACAGCGATTCTAAACCGTTTCTGGGCATATCGAATAGCGATCCATACGACGGTTTCGAGATAAAAAAAAGAGTGCATCGATCATGCCCAAAAACGTATGGGGACGCGCCTCCGCGAAATCGTGAAAAAACAAAAAGGATTGTCTGGCAGAGGAAAGCTCACCGGAAAATTGATTGACGAGTTGAGCACATATTACGGCTTGGCTATTCGGAGGAACAGCGATGATGTTGAAAAAATGAGGAAGTCAATTTGGGCAACTATCAAACATAAAATATCCACAGATAGTGAGCCACAACATGACGATTGCCCAGAGGGAGCCGAGTCGTGGTGTTCGTGGCAGCGAGCGGTCGCAAGCGGTAATATTTCTGAATATCGCCATAAGCCGCCTCTTCCTGAGAAAGTATTGGAGGCAATTACGCCAGTCTTCGAAAATTTGAGCAGAGACGATTTGCTGCAGCGTTGTTTGAGCGGCTTCATGCAAAACAACAACGAAAGCTACAACAAATCAGTTTGGGCAATAGCCCCCAAGTGTCAGTCCGGGAGCAAAAAAATCGTCGATATTGCAGCTGATATCGCGGTATTATTATTCAATGATGGCCTGAGAAGCCTCATGAAAGTTTTGGAGACGTTGGGGATAACTATCGGCCCAAATTGTTTCAATTTTTGCATTGAAACCGACGCAGCGCGGATCGAGCTGGCGGAGCGCTCGCTCACAGACGCTGCAAAAGAGGCAAGAAGAGCCTCTACAAGTTCGAGAAAAGATGCTAGGGACAATGATTTGCTTCTTGAAAGCCAGCTATATGGTGCCGGCATCGCTGATTATAGGTAAAAAAATTTTTTTCCAATTTATCGCATAAATTAACAAACCTAAAACTTTGAACGCGTTTTTCTCAAAACCACTTTTTTGAGTGCGGCACGCAGCAGAACTCGAGCAATTTTTATCCGATCGACTTCAAATTTGGACTGCATCAATAAAACTAGATTATCTAAAGAAGTACATAGGATTTTTTCGATCTCAATAATAAAAAAAGTTATAGCCTATTTTCGACGAGATATTTTGCTCGAAAATCGTCCTTTAATTTCAAAAGCGTGCCTATTTTTAAAAAATCAATATTTTTTCAAATCCCTGTGTACTTCTCTTCAAAATATCATATTATTAACGAAAACACTCGGTATTTTTTTTTCAGATCGACTTTGAAGAGAGTTCTGCTGCGTGCCGCGAACCACTGCAGAGGCAACAGTACCTGACGCGGGAGCTTCCCCAGCGTCACCATGGGGCGTGAAAAATTTGAAATTTTTGTTTTATGTATCTTCAATAAACAACGAACAAAACAAAAAAAAATTTCGAATATCTCTTTTTTCCCACAAAAAAAAATTCTTGAAAAATGGCAAAAAAACAGGGGGTCACAGTGGTGTTTTGCCTTAAATTGATATATGAGGATGATGACTCGCAAAATGTCGATGAGCTGATCAGCAAATATCTACTGCTATTACAAACAAATAGAAAGGCAAGCTTGGATGTATTATATGGTGTACGATATCTCGCAAACAACAAGTTAATGGTTGGTAATTCTCCGATAATTTTCGACTCTCAACATATTCGTGTGGGAGATGCGAGTTATGCGAAAACTGTTGGATTAACGGAGCTGTTGTTTAAAAAAGTGCCTAATGTGGAAACTCTCACACCGAATGATTTGAAAAATTACGAAAAGATTGTAATTTCGACGAATGCGCACACAAAATTTTATAAGCCTAGTGAGGCTATACGACGTAACACCAGCCACAAATTGAACACATATATCGCAAATATAGTCGATCATCATGTGGGACAGGGTATGCCAAAGTATAAGCTAGCTAGAAAAAACACCCAATTGGACTATATTTATTGGGACAATCCAAACGAGCTAGTGGATCGTCTTCGCTTGCTTCTGGCATCCCAACCAGCCGGAAATTCATCACATGCGAATGAAATTATATCGATTATTGAAGAATTGCGCGAAGCTGAAATCATTTATTAACTCGACATCGGAGAATTTACGCATTCTCATCATGAGTGTCGATGTGTTTGGACGTCATTCAAGTAGGAGTGTACTCCACAGTAAGCAAGGTCCCCCAGGTCGACCCGGGGTTGGCTTTAGAATTACCGCAGATGGTCATTATGACTTGGGGCAGAAACGATTGTGTAACATTGCAAATCCGGAAGGAGAAGATGACGCCATCACTCTAAGTGCGTTACAAAAGAAATCGCGAACTACCGTTAAGAACATACGCAAAGAAATGAATGAGAGTAGTCAGTTGTTGGTTAATGGACTTGAAGCTACGATACGAGACATTGCCAGGACACTCGAGGCCGATGTCAAAACTCTGCAAGATTTGGTGATTCGTAATTCAAACGTCATTGCTGAATTGGACGCACGACTGAGTGGACTGGAAAATGGACGAAAAAAGGGGCGCTCTCGTGGTGGAGCTACATAAGCCTGCTCGACGAAACTATGCGCGTCGACATGTGGACATCCGTGGCTTGGACGAGACCTGGCAAGCTGATCTCGTCGATATGTCATCATACGCGCGTCACAACTCCAAACACAAATTTCTCCTCACCGTCATCGATACCTTCTCAAAATTCGCCTGGGCCGTGCCAATGCCGAGTAAGAGTGGTAAAGATGCAGCAGCAGCAATGAAGTCGATCCTCGTTAAGGGACGCATACCACAGAACTTACCCGTTGATCGGGGAAAAGCATTCTACAATTGTGACTTTAAGGCCATCATGAAAAAGTACAATATTCACATGTATTCAACATATAGCAACTTGAAGGCATCCATTTGCGAGCGTTTTAATCGTACATTGAAGAACAAGATGTGGATGCAATTTTGTCTTCGCGGTAATTATAAGTGGATCAATATTCTTGACAATCTAGTAGCCGAGTACAACGATTCTGTACATAGCACCATTAAGATGATGCCGAGAAATGTCAACGCGGAAAATGAGAAGCAATTGCAGCATATTTTCAATAAGCCTCCAATGAAAAGATCGCCGAAATTCGCCGTTGGTGATAAAGTGAGGGTCAGCAAATTTAAGACTGTTTTCGAAAAGGGTTACACCCCAAACTGGACAACGGAAATATTTACAATCTATCGTGTGAAAAAACTCATCCCATCACGTACCACTTGAAGGACTACAAAGATGAACCGATCGCCGGTGGTTTCTACGAACAAGAGCTTCTCAGTGTCAAGCACCTCGACATCTATCTCATTGAAGCGGTATTGAAGAAGCGCGGTAATCGAATGTATGTAAAGTGGTTAGGTTTCGACAATAGCCACAGTAGTTGGATACGTAAATCTGATTTGTAGACGATAATAAAGAAAATGGAAAAATGTGTATGTTTTATGACTCTTGACCTGCTGGTCGTCCCCGCATCCCTCCAAGGCCTCCGACCGACTCCACAGCAGGCTTGCTTCCCCCCTTCTCGCCGTCATCCTTTTTCCTGGAACGTGAGGAGATGGATAGAGTGAATAAACACATAGGATTATAAAAAGTCCGTTTCTTTATTTACGGAAAATAATAAATCCATTCTTTCACAATTAAATATATACAACAACAAACATAATTTTAACATCGAGTGAACAAAATATATACATAATTTTCACGAGTTTTATACATCGATATTCACAAAGAGGTACACAATTTTACATCAAGGTTGTGGAAAAAAAATTACAAAACTTTTTACGACTGTATTCTGTAATGCCCCCATGGTAGGGTATCAGAGGTCCCAGGTATGATATATCGCTTATCGTCATAAGGACTCAGAGCAATTTTTGTCTCGCGAATGGTGTAGACCTTATGCAACTTTGATCGAATGCACGTTTGACTACGCTCCATTTCAACTTCTTCCTTCAAGCATCGAGCATAATCGTCAAACGTGATTGTCCTAGCCACAACGCTACTCCTGAGATCTTTAACTTTTTTCGTGTCATTCTTACCCTCGACACGTGTCGCGTAGATTTTTGATCGAAGTCCAATAAATTCCGTCATAATTGCTCCATTTCATTCGTCCTTCATGAGACCGGGCACCTTCTTGTTGACGAGCAGTATACCATACCGATTGTCCGCCGAATAACGCTTGTATCGAATTTTGAAATGTCGCGCTTCATGTCGGCATATATATCATCGCTCTCAATGTCATGTATGAGACTATCCGTATCGTTATACTTGACTTTACATTTATCTCGATACAGAGGTACCATATACCACTCGCGAATTCACCATTAAACACTGTATTAATTTTAATGCTGTTGTGCTTGCCCATAATATTTTGCACATGATGAAGCACTAGGACGCGAGCATCGTTTAGAAAGTGTCTCGGCTCGATGTA
Source organism: Ophion slaviceki (assembly GCA_944452715.1). Lineage (NCBI taxonomy): Eukaryota > Metazoa > Arthropoda > Insecta > Hymenoptera > Ichneumonidae > Ophion > Ophion slaviceki. The sequence goes on from OX101783.1 coordinate 51,850,709, forward strand.
GCTGCGATTGATGATGGAACCGGTGAGTATCCGACTCTCGAAGGATGTTTCAATCTCCCGCCAGATTAATTCATGATCACCATGTCCTGCGGCCGTGTGTATGAAACGACTCCGCACACAATTCCTCAATCCTTCCAGACGCGCTATTTGAGCTATCAGCGAGTGTTGACGTCCAATTAATAATCGCGGGCGCTGAGTCCGACTTTGCGTTTCCAGCCCTTCGATAAGCTCGACGCATCGTTGCTCCCACGCAGCAAAATTTTCGAACGAGCGTAAAAGCACGGCGTGGTCATGCAAGATTTGTTCCATGTTGACGAGTACGAAAAAACTTCCACGATGTTAAGAGACTGACTGCTTGATGCAAAGTGTGGCCAGATTTGAGCGAAGCGGATCATCAAAAAGGCTCTTCGGGAAAAAAAGTTCGGGCCTCTCTCTCTCGGGCAAAAAGAGTTTTCCGATAATGCATGGATTGCTCGAGGATCACGAGACAAAAAACAGAAAGTCGGGAGGCCTCGGGTCAAAAGATTTTTAGGTTTCTACAGCTTATGTGGTCCATCGGCGCCAACGGCCCTTCTCGATAGATCCCTAAAGTTTATAGTTTTTCCGAGAAATCCTGACTTGTAGAGACCTGTCTAAAGTGTTAACGAGACTCGTGACAGGAGTGGACACGCATGCAAACATCTTGACGTTATATTTCGGAATGAAGAACATGATGTGACTTTTCAAGAGTGCAGCTGCGCTCAAGTGGTCGATCCGCGGTCACAGCCTTTGATCCCCAAAGATTATAGTTTTTTCCGAGGAACCTGTAAGGACCTGTCCGAGTGTCGGCGAGTTTTGAGACGAGGCGGATGCAATAGACATTGACTTTCGAAATGGAACCAGCTGCATGTCATAAATATTGGACTTTGAAAGGCCGCCCTTCACGTGACGCCTAGCGTGTTCATATTACCAAAAATTTTCCGACCCATATATGGTTGTCACACACGCACGCACACACGCTTTTCCAAGAAACCTGTCAGGACCTGTCTGTCGGCGAGCTTTGAGACGGGGTGGATGCAATTGACATTATCTTTCGGAATTGAAACAGCTACATGTCGTAAATAATGGGCTTTGAAAGGCCGCTTTCACACACAAACAACACTCATCGACGGCGGCTTCCCCGACAGACGCTCCACGGACCACATGGCCCCCCTCCACAGAGGCCCTTCTGTGATATCACACGCGCCAGGCGACCCCCCCCCCCTGGACACCCGAAATACTGGACCCCTCCTAAACACCCCGACCACTGGACCCCCTCAATGGACACCGCCCCCCATGGACACCCCCCTAGACACCTCCCCGCCGAAGTGGCTTACAACAGCTACTGTTACTTTACTCTACTGCCCCGAATTTGTCTCCGATTTTATCTTACTTCCAGTCAGATTGGGTCCGGAAGTCTGACGATACTGCGAGAACGGCGGGAGGAGCATTGTTTATTTTAAAAAGGTAAAATCGGTTCTTGGGGCCGCGTTCGGACATTCCCGATATTACTGCCCCGAATTCGTCTCCGGTTTTATCTTACTTTCGGTCAGATTGGGTAAGAAAGTCTGACGATGCTGCAAAAACGACGGTAGGAGCATTGTTTATTTAACGGAGATAAGTCGTCGCTCGGAATGGTTCGCGGGTCCTCTCTCGGACATTCCCAATATTACTGCCCCAAATTTGTCTGCGATATTATCTTACTTCCGACCAGATTGGGTAAGGAATTCCGACGATGCTGCGAAAACGACGGTAGGAGCAGTGTTTATTTAACAAAGATAACATCGGTGGTGAGAATGGTTTGCGGTTCCTCGATCTGACATTCCCGACATTCGTCTCCGGTTTTATCTTACTTTCGGTCAGATTGGGTAAGAAAGTCTGACGATGCTGCGAAAACGACGGTAGGAGCATTGTTTATTTAACGGAGATAAGTCGTCGCTCGGAATGGTTCGTGGGTCCTCTATCGGACAATCCCAATATTGCTGCCCCGAATTTGTCTGCGATTTTATTTTACTTCCGGTCAGATTGAGTCTGGAAGTCTGCCGATACTGCGAGAACGACGGTATGAGCAATGTTCATTTAACAAAGATAAGATCGGTGTTCGGAATGGTTCTCGGGGCCTCGATCTGACATTCCCGATATTACTGCCCCGAATTAGTCTCCGATTTTATCTTTCTTCCAGTCAGATTGGGTAAGGAAGTCTGACGATACTGTAAGAACGACGGAGGAGCATTGTTTATTTAACGAAGATAAAATCGGTGCTCGGAATGGTTCCCGGGGCCTCGATCGGACATTCTCGATATGACTGCCCCGAATTCGTCCCCGATTTTATCTCACGTCCGATCAGATTGAGTAAGGAAGTCTGACAATGGTGCGAGCACGACGGAAGGAGCATTGTTTATTTAACAAAGATACAATCGGTGCTCGGAATGGTTCCCGGGGCTTAGATCGGACATTTCCGATATTACTGCCCCGAATTCGTCTCCGATTTTATCTTGTTTCCGGTCAGATTGGGTAAGGAAGTCTGACGATGCTGCGAAAACGACGGTAGGAGGAGTGTTTATTAAAAAAAAAAGATAAAATCGGTCCTCGGAATGGTTCTCGGGGCTTCGAGCAGACATTCCCGACATTTCTGCTCGAACATACACTGCACTGAACATCGTTTACATAACAATGATAAAATCGGTGCTCGGAATGGGTCTCGGCGCCTCGTTCGAACATTCCCGATATCACTGCCCCGAATTCGTCTTCGACTTTATCTTATTTCCGGTTACATTTGGTAAGGATGTCTGACGATACTGCGAAAACGACCGTAGGAGCATTGTTTATTTAACAAACATAAAATCGGTCCTCGAAATGGTTCTCTGGGCCTCGATCGGACATTCCTGACATTTCTGCCCCGAATTTGTCTCCGATTTTATCTTAATTCCGGTCAGATTGAGTACGGAAGTCTGACGATACTGCATTAACGACGGTAGGAGCATTGTTTATTTATCAATGATAAAATCGGTGTTCGGAATGGTTCTTGGAGTCTTAATCGGAGATTCCCGATATTACTGCCCCGAATTCGTCTCCGATTTTATCTTCTTTCCGTTCAGATTGGGCAAGGAATTCTGACGATGCTGCGAGAACGACGGTAGGAGCATTGTTCATTCAAAAAAGGTAAAATCGGTTCCTGGGGCCTCGTTCGGACACTACCGATCTTACTGCCTCGAATTCGTCCCCGATTTTATCTTACATCCGGTCTGATTAGTTATAAAGTCTGACGATGGTGCGATAACGACGGTAGGAGCATTGGTTATTTTACAAAGATAAAATGGGTCCTCGGAATAATTCTCGAGGTCTCGAACGGATATTCCTGATATTTCTGCCCCGAATTTGTCTTCGATTTTAACTTTCTTCCGGTCAGATTGAGTGCGTAAGTCTGACGATGCTGCGAAAACGACGGTGGGAGCATTGTTTATTTCACAAAGATAAAATCGGGTCTCGGAATGTTTCCCGGGTCCTCGATCGGACATTCCCGATATTACTGCCCCGAATTCGTCTCCGATATTATCTTACTTCCGACCAGATTGGGTAAGGAAGTCCGACGATGCTGCGAAAACGACGGTAGGAGCAGTGTTTATTTAACAAAGATAACATCGGTGGTGAGAATGGTTTTCGGTTCCTCGATCTGACATTCCCGACATTACTCCTCCGTCTTCGTCTCCGATTTTATCTCACTTCCAGCCGGATTGGCGAAGGAAGTCTGACGATGGTGCAAGAACGACGGGAGGAGCATTGATTATTTTAAAAAAAGTAAAATTTGTCCTCGGAGCCGCGTTTGGACATTCCGGATCTTACTGCCCTGAATTCGTCCCCAATTTTATCTTACTTTCGGTCAGATTGGGTAAGAAAGTTTGACGATGCTGTGAAACCTTTCGTCTCCGATGTTATCTTACTTCCGGCCAGATTGGGTAAGGAAGTCTGACGATACTGCGAAAACGACGGTAGTAGCAGTGTTTATTTAACGAAGATTACATCGGTGGTGAAAATGGTTCTCGGGACCTCGATCTGACATTCCCGATATCACTATTCGTATTCGTCTCCGATTTTATCTCACTTCCGGTCAGATTGGCGAAGGATGTCTGACGATAATGCGAGAACGACGGTAGGAGCATTGCTTATTTAACAAAGATACAATCGGTGATCGGAATGGATCCCGGTGCCTGGATCGGACATTCCCGATATTACTGCCCCGAATTCGTCTCCGATTTTATCTTATTTCCTGTCAGATTGGGTAAGGAAGTCTGACGATGCTAAGAAAACGACGGTAGGAGGTTTGTTTATTTAAAAAAAATAATATCGGTCCTCGGAATGGTTCTCAGGGCCTCGATCAGCCATTCCCGATATTACTGCCCCGAATTCGTCCCCGATTTTATCTTATTTCCGGTCAGATTTGGTAAGGAAGTCTAACGATGGTGCGAAAACGACGGTAGGAGCATTGTTTATTTAACAAAGATAAAATCGGTGCTCGGAATGCTTCCCGGGGCCTCGATCGAACATTCCCGATATTACTACCCCGAATTCGTCTCCGATTTTATTTTACTTTCGGTCAGATTCGGTAAGAAAGTCTGATGCTGCTACGAAAACGGCGGTAGGAGCATTGTTTATTTAACAAAGATAAAATTTGTGTTCAGAATGGTTCTCGGGGCCTCGATCGGAAATTCCCGATATTACTGCCCCGAACTCGTCTCCGATTTTATCTTACTTCCGGTCAGATCGAGTCGAGAAATCTGACGATCCTTCGAGAACGACGGTAGGAGCATTGTTTATTTAACAAAGACACAGTCGGTGATCGGACTGGTTCCCGGGGCCTCGATCGGACATTCCCGATATTACTGCCCCGAATTCGTCTCCGATTTTATCTTATTTCCGGTCAAAATGGATAAGGAAGTCTGCCGATGCTGCGAAAACGACGGTAGGAGGGTTGTTTATTTAACAAAGATAAAATTGGTGTTCAGAATGGTTCTCGGGGACTCGATCAGACAGTTCCGACATTTCTGACCCGAATTTGTCTATGATTTTATCTAACTTCCGGTCAGATTGAGACAGGAAGTTTGACGATGCCGCGAGAACGAACGTAGCAGCATCGTTTATTGAAAAAAAGATAAAATCGGTTCTCGGAATGGTTTTTGGGGCCCCGTTCGGACATTCCCGATATTAATGCCCTGAATTCGTTTCCGATTTCATTTTATTTCCGGTCAGATTTGGTAAGGAAGTCTGACGATGGTGCGTGGACGACGGTAGGAGCATTGTTTATTTAACAAACATAAAATCTCTGCTCGGAATGGTTCCCGGGGCCTCAATCGGACATTCGTGACATCACTGCACCGAATTTGTCTCCAATTTTATCTTACTTCCGGTCAGATTGGGTAAGGAAGTCTGAGGATGCTGTAAGAACGACGGTAGAAGCGTTGTTTATTTAACAAAGATAAAATCGGTGCTCGGAATGATTCCCGGGTCCTCGATCGGACATTCCCCATATTACTGCCCCGAATTCGTCTCCGATATTCTCTTACTTCCGGTCCGATTGGGTAAGGAAGTCTGACGATGCTGCGAAATCGACGGTAGGAGCATTGTTGATTTAACAAAGATAAATTCGGTGGTCAGAATGGATCTCGGGGCCTCGATCGGACATTCCCGATATTACTGCCCCGTATTCGTCTCCGATTTTTTCACACTTCCGGTCAGATTGGGTAAGCAAGTCTGACGATGGTGCGAGAACGACGGTAGGAGCATTTTTTATTTAACAAAGATACAAGCAGTGCTCGGAATGGTTCCCGGCGCCTCGATAGGACATTCCGGATATTACTGTCTCGAGTCGTCTCCGATTTTATCTTATTGCCCGTCAGCTTGTGTAGGGAAGTCTGACGATGCCGCGAAAACGACGGGAGGAGGACTGTTTATTTAACAAAGATGAAGTCGGTGATCGGAATAGTTTTCGGGGCCTCGTTCGGACATTCCCGATATTACTGCCCCGATCTCGTTCCCGATTTTATCACACTTCCGGTCAGATTGGGTAAGGAAGTCTGACGATGGTGCGAGAACGACGGTAGGAGCATTTTTTATTTAACAAAGATATAAGCAGTGCTCGGTATGGTTCCCGGCGCCTCGATCGGACATTCCGGATATTACTGTCTCGAAGTCGTCTCGGATTTTATCTTATTGCCCGTCAGCTTGTGTAGGGAAGTCTGACGATGCCGCGAAAACGACGGTAGGAGGACTGTTTATTTAACAAAGATGAAGTAGGTGCTCGGAATAGTTTTCGGGGCCTCGTTCGAACATTCCCGATATTACTGCCCCGAATTCGTCCCCGATTTTATCTTATTTCCGGTCAGATTTGGTAAGGAAGTCTGACGATGGTGCGAGAACGACGGTAGGAACATTGTTGATTTAACAAAGATAAAATCGGTACTCGAAATGGTTCCCGGGGCCTCGATCGGACATTCCCGATATTACTGCCCCGAATTCGTCTCCGATTTTATATTCCTTTCAGTCAGATTCTGTATGAAAGTCTGTCGATGCTGCGAAATCGGCGGTAGGAGCATTTTTCATTTAATAAAGATAATATCGGTCCTCGGAATGATTTTCGAGGCCTCAATCCGACATTCCTGGCATCGCTGCCCCGAATTTGTCTGCGATTTTATCTTACTTCCGGTCAGATTGAGTCAGGAAGTCTGCCGATACTGCGAGAACGACGATACGAGCAATGTTCATTTAACAAAGATAAGATCGGTGTTCGGAATGGTTCTCGGGGCCTCGATCTGACATTCCCGATATTACTGCCCCGAATTAGTCTCCGATTTTATCTTTCTTCCGGTCAGATTGGGTAAGGACGTCTGACGATACTGTAAGAACGACGGAGGAGCATTGTTTATTTAACAAAGATAAAATCGGTGGTCAGAATGGTTCTCGGGGCCTCGATCGGACATCCCCGATATTACTGCCCCGAATTCGTCTCCAATTTTATCTCACTTCCGGTCAGATTAAGTAAGGACGTCTCACGATGGTGCGAGCACGACGGAAGGAGCATTGTTTATTTAACAAAGATTCAATCGGTGCTCGGAATGGTTCCCGGAGCTTAGATCCGACATTCCCGATATTACTGCCCCGAATTCGTCTCCGATTTTATCTTATTTCCAGTCAGATTGGGTACGGAAGTCTGACGATGCTACGAAAACGACGGTAGGAGGAGTGTTTATTGAACAAAGAAAAAATCGGTCCTCAGAATGGTTCTCGGTGCCTCGATCAGACATTCCCGATATTGCTGCCCTGAATTTGCCTCCGATTTTCCCTAACTTCCGGTCAGCTCTATCAAGGAAGGAAGGACGGTATGAGCATCGTTTGTATAAAAATGATAAAATCGGTGCTCGGAATGGGTCTCGGGGCCTCGTTCGGACATTCCCGATATTACTGCCTCGAACTCGTCCCCGATTTTGTTATTTCCGGTTAGATTTGGTAAGGAAGTCTGACGATGCAGCGAAAACGACGGTACGAGCATTCTTTATTTAACAAAGATTACATCGGTGTGCAGAATGATTCTCAGGGCCAGGATCGGACATTCACGATATTCCCGAAATGCCCGATAATACTGCCCCGAACTCGTCTCCGATTTTATCTTACTTCCGGTGAGATTGAGTCCGGAGGTCTGACGATACTTCGAGAACGACGGTAGCAGCATTGTTTATTTAAAAAAGGTAAAATCGGTTCTCGGGGCGTCGTTCGGACGTTTCCAATATTATTGCCCTGAATTCGTCTCCGATTTCATCTAACTTCCGCTTAGATTGGGTATAGAAGTCTGACGATGCTAGGACCATTGTACAGGGTGATCCAGAATAGGTGTATCATCGGAAAATCCCGGGTTCAGCAGTATACCCGGAACATTTCTACTGAGCCGTTTTTTTTATTCCAACCGCGTCATCAAATGGGAAGCATTAGAAAATAGGCGTTCGATCTTCGAATGTGACGCTCGAATCCGCCATGATGGACGGTCGAAAAAGGCCGAAGAGTAGACGGAGGGCCACGTAGCCGTGGCTGACGTCACGAGGGTTCTGTGAACACGCTGCGTTTGACAAATGCCATCGCGCGTGATTTGATGTGTAGCAAATCGTTCGCTACGTTACCTGTCAACCCATCTGGTGCGAGACTCGTGACCAACCGCACGATTTGACGTTTCACCTATCGTCTGCTATCGGTCGGCGTGCCAAAGAGTGAAGCACGCCGCAATTCATTAGATTTACGTCTTTGATCGTGCTTATCCATTGAGGGTGCCTGTTCTTTTCGTTTTCTAAAGAAATCAAAATTTCCAGAACCAGCAAATTGTCTATGATCATCAAATTTCGACATGCCGAGAGATTTTTTTTGCGTATTGAAAAAAAATCGCCAGGCCAATGTTTCATAATAATACTATAACTATAACAATACTATAATAAGAAACTCTCAATAATTTGACTCTCAAGTTTCGGGGATTGCATCTTTTTCGGATTTAATTTCTCATTCGGCCACTCCGTCTTGTATGATAGTCGAATTTATCTCCCAAAAGATTGTTTTCTAAACGAATATCAATGCAAAGTGTGCTCGAGCTGGTCCAGGAGACATGAGGAGAAGCTTCGCATTTTCTCATGAGGGGAGACGAAATCAGTCGGATGCGGCAAAAAAAATTGAAACGACGTTTTTTGAGGATTAAATCAAGCTGAGAAGATCTTGTGCACCGCCTGAGATGTTTTTGTTCATCTGTGGAACGGATTTACATACTTATGCAAATAACAAAGATTAAATGCAAGTAGTCACTGTTGGTTCATCCGTCTGCTAGCTGTTACATGAGGAAAGATGCAATCAGTGCTCAGTATAATCCGTGGACCTTTTATCGAACATTTCTGAAATCGTTCTTCGAAGTTTACATTAGATTTCAGCCCAGTTCCTCTTGAAGCGAGAGGATACCTTTGACGGTATCCTCTCGCGGTCATTAAAATGACGGTAACATCGAGGTTCATTTCGCGGAGATAAAATCGACGACTTGCGTGATGGTTGTAGGCGTTGTAGTCTCGGACGATTCGCACCCAGTGCTTAGCAAGCAGATGTGAAATCGATTCTCTCAATCATTCTTCTATCATCCATATCATATTCTCGACGCCGTCCCGACGAGTTTGTCGTTGATTCCATGCCTTTCCTTATCGGGGGGAGCGGATCATGTTAGCAGAGGTATAAGCTGCGAATACGATAGCTGCTTTGCGTACGTGAAAAGATGAAATCAACGGCACGATTGGTACATTCGTGTATTTTTCACCATAACCCCGTCATACTCGTCATAAACTGCATCGATTTCGTCTCTGGTTCAACAAATGATGCTGAATGCGTGAATGGTCTGTCGCCAAAGCGGACCTCGGACGATTGCCTCTCAGTTCCTAGCGAACAGAGGTGAAATCGATTCTCTCAATCATTTTTCCAGCATGCATAACACATTCTCGAAACCGTTCCGTCGAGTTTGTCGTTGATTTCATGTCGTTCCTCATCGGGGAGAGCGGATCATTTAAGATAAGTTGCGAATACGATAGCTCCTTTGCGTACAAGCAAAGATGAAATCAACAGCTCGATTGGCACATTCGTGTAGTTTTCACCGTAACCCCGTCATACCCGTCATAAGCTGCATCGATTTCATCTCTGGTTCAATAAACGATGCTGAATGCGTGAATGGTCTATCGCCGAAGCGGACCTCGGACGATTGCCTCTCAGTTCCTAGCGAACAGAGGTGAAATCGATTCTCTCAATCATTTTTCCAGCATGCATAACACATTCTCGAAACCGTTCCGTCGAGTTTGTCGTTGATTTCATATCGTTCCTCATCGGGGAGAGCGGATCATTTAAGATAAGTTGCAAATACGATAGCTCCTTTGCGTACGTGCAAAGATGAAATCAACAGCTCGATTGGCACATTCGTGTAGTTTTCACCGTAACCCCGTCATACTTGTCATAAGCTGCATCGATTTCATCTCTGGTTCAATAAACGATGCTGAATGCGTGAATGGTCTATCGCCGAAGCGGACCTCGGACGATTGCCACTCAGTTCCTAGCGAACAGAGGTGAAATCGATTCTCTCAATCATTTTTCCAGCATCCATAACACATTCTCGTAACCGTCCCGTCGAGTTTGTCGTTGATTTCATCTCCTTCCTCATCGGGGAGAGCGGATCATGTAAAATACGCTGCGAAGACGATAGCTCCTTTGCGTACGTGCAAAGATGGAATCAACGGCTGGATTGGCACATTCGTGTAGTTTTCACCATAACCCCGTCATACTCGTCGCAAACTGCATCGATTTCATCTCTGGTTCAGTAAACAATGGTGAAGACGTGGATGGTTTATCGCCGAAACGGAGCGCGGACGTTTGCCACTCAGTTACTAGTGAATAGAGGTGAAATCGATTCTCTCAATCACTTTTTCTAGCATCCATAACACATTCTCGAGACCGTCCCGTCGAATTTGCGGTTGATTTCATCTCGTTAGCGATTGGGGAGAGTGGATCATGCAAGCAGAGGTAGAGCTTGCGAATACGATAGTTCCTCTGCGTACGTGTAAAAGATTAAATCAACTTCATGATTGGTATATACGGGTAGTTTTCGCCATAACCCCGTCGAACTCGTCATAGATTGCATCGATTTCATCTCTACTTCAGTAAACAATGCTGAATACGTGGATGGTATATCGCTGCAACTGAACTCGGACGATTGCCACTCAGTTCCTAGCGAAGAGAGGTGAAATCGATTCTTTCAATCATTTTTCTAGCATCCATAACACATTCTCGAAACCGTCCGGTCGAGTTTTTCTTTGATTTCATCTCGTTCCTCACCGGGGAGACCGGATCATGTAAGCAGATGTATAAGCTGCGAATACGATAGCGCCTCTGCGTACGTTCGTCGATGACATCAACGACTCGATTGGTACATTCGTGGAGTTTTCCCCATAACCCCGACATACCCGTCATAAACTGCATCGATTTCATATCTGGTTCAGTAAACAACGCTGAAGACATGGCTGGTCTATCGCCGAAGCAGTGCTCGGACGATCGCCACTCAGTTCCTAGCGAACAAAGGTGAAATCGATTTTTTCAATCATTTTTCCAGCATCCATAACACATTCTCGAAAACGTCCCATCCAGTTTGTCGTTGATTTCATCTCTTTTCTCATCGGGGAGAGCGGATCATGTTAGCAGAGGTATAAGTTGCGAATACGATAGCTCCTTTGCGTACGTGCAAAGATGAAATCAACGGCTCGGTTGGCACATTCGTGTCGTTATCACCATAACCCCGTCATACTCGTCGTAAACTGCATCGATTTCATCGCTGGTTCAGTAAACGATGCTGAAGACGTGGATGGTCTATCGCCGAAAAGGAGCGCGGATTATTGCCACTGTTGTTAGCGAATAGAGGTGAAATCGACTCTCTCAATCATTTTTCTAGCATCCATAACACATTCTCGAGACCGTCCCATCGAGTTTATGGTTGATTTCATCTCGTTCGCGATCGGGGAGAGTGGATCATGCGAGCAGAGGAAGAGCTTGCGAATACGATAGTTCCTCTGCGTACGTGTAAAAGAATAAATCAACTTGTCGATTCGTACATACGGGTAGTTTTCGCCATAAGTCCGTCGAACTCGTCATAGATTGCATCGATTTCATCTCTACTTCAGTAAACAATGCTGAATACGTGGATGGTATATCGCTGTAACTGAACTCGGACGATTGCCACTCAGTTCCTACCGACTAGAGGTAAAATCGATTCTCTCAATCACTTTTCTAGCATCATACGTGCGTACGTGCAACGATGAAATCAACGGCTCGATTGGCACATTCGTGTAGTTTTCACCATAACCCCGTCATACTCGTCGCAAACTGCATCGATTTCATCTCTGATTCAGTAAACAATGCTGAAGACGTGGATGGTCTATCGCCGAAACGGAGCGAATGAATCCTAAAAAGGGATTTCTGATTGAGCAAACAAACACTTGGGCAATTTTATCGTGAAATTATAGTCAAGTAACCATTGAAAAATTCCGCTTAGTACGCGAATATGTTTCTCAAACGTTGCCGTGATTATCAGGATGTCGTCTATATAACACGATATATGTCGGTCAAAGTCATTTCTCAGTGCCATACTTAAGGCTCGTATGAACCCGCTACCTGCGGTCTTCAACCCCAAAGGGATACGACAAAACTCATACATTTTGTATTCAAAAAGAAATCCCGTGTACTGCCTAGCTTCCCTTTTTAAAGGAACTTGCCAGTAACCCTGAGTCAAGTCGAATTTTGAAAAGTATTTAGCACCGTGATACTTTTGTAGTAGCTCGCATATTAACGGCGGGAATTCGTGGTCATCCTCAATAATGTTATTAATGAATCGAGCGTCCAGACATACACTGACAAATCCGTCCACTTTTCGGACGATTCTTAATGGGTTACAGTACTGACTAACTGCCCTTTCAATAACGCCTTCTTCGATCATCTTCTCAATGGTTTGCCTTGTAACCTCTCTTAATTGTATCGGTACGGGATAAGTGTGCCTTATCCTCGTACCGACGCTTTTTAATTTTATCTCGTGCTCATACCCCTTTGCACAGCCTGGCTTACTAGAAAACAACAGTCGAAATTTGTTCATAACTTGCTCGAAAATTCGTCTTTCCTCCACCGTAAGCGACCTTGAAAAATTCGCGACCGCTCGAAGCTCGTCCGATACCTCCCCTTTGCTTGCCTTTTGATAACTCGTTTTCATTTTTTCATCGTCCGTTCGGGACTTCGTTATACTTGTTCCTTTAATATCTTCTCCTCGTATTATTGCTATTTGATTTCGAACTTCGATCACCTTTCCCTGGTCAACCTTATTGTCTTCTAATTTATTGATCGACGCTACGCAACTTTCGATTAATCCATTTTCGTCACTTATACTATTGTTACATCCCAGCGAATGTGCCTTCTCTCGGTTATTCCCAATATCCTCATTTGCCGTCATAAGCGTATTAAATGTATAAATCTAAGAATAAGACGCGTGACAGCATTAAACGGAACTTGTGTACGTTCCATGAGCATATTCAAATCACAGCGATATATACACGATAGCCGCACCGCCACAGTCATCGACTTTTCCTATCCGATTGGCTGTCAACAAGAACACGATCTCAGGCGCATATTCCAAGAAGAACTGTCGAACGAAAAATCAACCATTAGCTCGATCAACAGACTCCAAAGATCCTGCGCCGGCCCATCCGCATGGTGACCAAGAGAAGCCTAGACCCTAAATTATTTAAACATAACATAGACTAGACAGCTCCGACGAACTTATAACTCCGACTAAATAATAAGACATCCGGTCTCGCAGCGTAGTCCGATATACAAACTTCTCGATATGAGAAGTCACCAGAGCCATAAATTGACATAACACAAACCATGCGAATGCTTAGTTCTCAGATATCGAACTCTATATCCCATGCGCTTTTTCGCCGAAACACGGGACAAAGGTCCCCTGCCTTCGATACGTGCAATTCTATATAAGGAATGATCGAGATCGATTCTGGGAATCATGAATATCGCGACCAATCACGCTTAACCTTAAAGTTCCTTCTCCCACTATCGAACCCCTCCTAATTTTCATATCAAGAAAGACTTCCTTCCTGAAGTCAGTCTTCCAACAATTTCCATCACGTTCAGATCAAGTCTCCCGACAATCTTCATCAATCAGATCGTAGTCTCGCAAAACTTCCATCAAATTAACTTCACTTCTTAATCTTGTTCTGACAGAATTCGAAGTGTAGAACCGGTATTATAGAGCTTCGAATATTATACATCTTCGGGTTTTGACCGAAGTGTCGTATAAAAGTTTAGTCAACTCTCGCGGCCTCGAGTTCGTAAAATAGTTCAAGTGGTGTTTACTACGCGTATATACATAAATAGCGCCCCAAAAGTCTGGTGCTGGTGACCGCTTTCAGAACGCTAAGCGTGGCGTCCGTCAACGAGGCCCTTATCTGCGAGCGTCACCGATATCCTTGCGAGCAAGCGTACCTACACACTGATACACTCACAAACACAGCGACCAATGTAAGCGACAAATTTCATTTTATGTTAATCCGATTATTCCCCCGGCTTCACAGTCAGTTTCATTGTCAATTTTTCTGTATAAGCAACTTTATTCATCCGATCACTTATTTGTAATAAACCTTTAGTTAAGTTTGTACAAATTCGTCGGATTATTTCTTCATACCAATCACTGCATGACTTCCTAATTTTTAAGGCACAACACCACTGTGACCCCCTGTTTTTTTGCCATTTTTCAAGAATTTTTTTTGTGGGAAAAAAAAGAGATATTCGATAAAATTTTTTTCGAATCGTTTTGTTCGTTGTTTATTGAAGATACATAAAAAAAAATTTCAAATTTTTCACGCCCCATGGTGACGCTGGGGAAGCTCCCGCGTCAGGTACTGTTGCCTCTGCAGTGGTTCGCGGCACGCAGCAGAACTCTCTTCAAAGTCGATCTGAAAAAAAATACCGAGTGTTTTCGTTAATAATATGATATTTTGAAGAGAAGTACACAGGGATTTGAAAAAAAATTGATTTTTAAAAAATAGGCACGCTTTTGAATTTAAAGGACGATTTTCGAGCAAAATTTCTCGTCGAAAATAGGCTATAACTTTTTTTATTATTGAGATATCGAAAAAAAAATCCTATGTATTTCTTTAGATAATCTAGTTTTATTGATGCAGTCCAAATTTGAAGTCGATCGGATAAAAATTGCTCGAGTTCTGCTGCGTGCCGTACTCAAAAAAGTGGTTTTGAGAAAAACGCGTTCAAAGTTTTAGGTTTGTTAATTTATGCGATAAATTGGAAAAAAAATGTTTACCTTTAATCAGCGATACCGGCACCATATAACTGGCCTTCAAGAAGCGAATCATTGTCCCTAGCATCTTTCCTCGAACTTGTAGAGGCTCTTCTTACCTCTTTTGCAGCGTCCGTGAGCGAACGCTCCGCCAGCTCGATCCGCGCTGCGTCGGTTTCAATGCAAAAATTGAAACAATTTGGGCCGATAGTTATCCCCAACGTCTTCAAAACTTTCATGAGGCTTCTCAGGCCATCATTGAATAATAATACCGCGATATCAGCTGCAATATCGACAATTTTTTGGTCCCGGACCAAAAAATTGGTCCGTTGGATTTGTTGTAGCTTTCGTTGTTGTTTTGCGTGAAGCCGCCCAAACAACGCTGCAGCAAATCGTCTCTGCTCAAATTTATATATCCCGGTATACCTGCTGACCCTGAGGCGCGCAGCTGCGCGGGACCCCGAGCGTCACGGAGCGCTGCACCGCTCCACAAAATATTCAATATCTCCGAAAATAATTATTTTTTTGACCTGGGTCCGACGGCATCTTAATCTTAAATGTATTTTAGATTTTTCTAGATGGTTTTCAAAAAATCGATTTTTTGGAGCCGTCACAGTGGTGTTGTCCCTTAACTCATTCCAAGCACTACGCTTTTTTACTCTCATGCCGTGCTATTGCGCTTGTCGTATCCAAAAAAGGAGGGAATCAAAAAATATATGTCCACGGCCCTTCCGGACGTGACACTATCTCCTATATCACACGTAATCTCATCAAAGTCAATAACATACTCGTGCATTTTATCATCCTTGCGTGAGCAACGCAGAAATTCGGGAGCGCTTCGTTCGAATATCGCTGCGGATTCGGATAAGACTTTACCTCTTATCTCAATCGTCCGGTTTTTATAATTCAATATAGCCTCATTTCGTAACATTGTCACGTCCTGAGGGGACGTGGGCATATATTGTAACGGCTCGCTTGCCCAGGCAAGCATCCGTCACATATATGACGGAATTATAACACCAATCACGACATAATTACGGGAGATGGCCAGTGGTCGGACCAACCGGCCATCCCACCGGTAGGGCAGGACGCTCGCACCTAGCATACGGGGCGCGCCCGCGACACCGCGCAAAGAGCTCCGCCCATCGCGAGGGCCAGAACAACCGCTAACTCGTGGCAGTAACCGCCCCCTGTCTAACATCTCGCGAGTGTCGCCCTGCGATCACTCCCATGAGATAAGAGTGCGCCCCCAAAACTCATCACGACGCCTCTTCATACTTGCGGTATGCCTGATATCGAGGCGAGAAACAATCTGGAAGATCATTCCCCTTAAAACGTCTACAGTGTGCGAATGTCTCCAAAGTCACCAGGACGGTCACCCCACCAACGGAGCGTCTCCCGGCGATGTGATCCCCTACCTAGCACCCCAGAATCGCTAGAGAAATGGAATTTCTCCTGACGTGCCTGAGGCTATTTAAGGGCGTGCACGAGCCCGAGAGGCACTCTTCGCAAATTACTCATCATTTAACGTGGAGTCACCTTGTCATCCGACATCTCGGATTGCCGGATGGAGGCCTTGCTGCCTTAGCCATGGTCCCATCCAAGAATAGACCCAGCTTCGCGGTAAGGTGCTCTGTTTCCTTGGGAAGCCCCAGCATTGCGCTGGAAGTCCTACCTCGGGAACAGAGACTTCGTGGTGATTGCTAGATAGGGAAATTATTCAACATCCGATCAATCGTCCTTAGGACCTTTGATCGTCACCCCCGTAATCTCACGGTAAACTACTCGAAGTGTGCAGTCCGTGGAGTGCCGATCGCGCTCCGCTGCACGACGGGAATATTCTTGACCAGCTTCACTGGTTTTTGGTCCTCCTTGTCTGGCACCAAGGAGGTCGGCCGTCCCTCTCGGACGGCCCAGCTATACGCATTCGAGGATCGCAGGATGACCCGTCCTCGAGCCCGCGTATTATCTAACGCTAGCTTACCTAGCGCGTGAGCGACATGGTGTGGCACCCGTGCGCTAAGTTGCACTCTGCAACAAGTGCCAGCCGGATATAACGCCAGATAACCAATTGTAGCAACCCCAATAGTAAATTCAACGGGCTATCGCATTCTCATTGCGGAAGCGAACCCGAAACCGACTGTACGCGTATACGACGACGCTCGTGGATTGTACGAGTGCGAGCGAGACGGAGAGTGTGAGAGAGAGATTGAAAGAGAGAGAGAGAGATCGCGCCAACGGCTCAACGTGCGCACATAGACCTCGTACACACTCTTCCTATTCCTGTCCTTACAACAAAGACAGCGCTTCTCGCCACCCGTTCCCGGTCCCCGTAAACGTCGTAACCCACAGACTAACACAATAATAATCACCAACTCTAACGCAGAAACATTATTTGTTCATCCACCCGAACTAACGAATACGACAATCCACAACATCGAATGCCAATGATGACGGATTGAGATAGGCGTCTTTGAGACCCTCAAACTACTGAGGCATCTCCTAAAAACACCTTAAAAATCCTTACCATCATTCCTGGCACACCTCTGGTACATCGCCCTTCAAGAAGGCTACGGGAACCCCGCAAAATATAAGGCGAATATTCGCCGCATAACTCTCGTTTCTCGAAGACCCGCGGGAACGTTGGCTCGAGAAACGAAATAAAACTTTCGTGGAAATCACGAAACGTTTCAATATATATGTGTGTGGTATCCCTCTTTCTTGCCTACGCCTAGCGTAATAGCACAGGATGAGGGTTAAAAAGGGGACGTGCTGGTGGAAGAGGGAATTTCAAAGCATTCCGTGGATGATCCAATTATTGAAATAATGGTTGTGACACTTGTGTTCGATTAATTCGTAATTTATTAGAATTAACCGTATGGGTTAATTCTATTATTTCTTTGGGATACAAATCCGAAACAAAACATAAGAGTATGTTCGCTTACATTGGTGCGCCTCGGTGATGATCCAGTCGCTTGGGTGTCAGGTAACGGTCGTAAAGCTAAGAGCCCTGCGCCGGAGGGCCAGAAGCGCTCACAGATGGTGTGTGTGTGTGTGTGTGTGTGTGTGTGTGTGTGTGTGTGTGTGTGTGTGTGTGTGTGTGTGAGTGAGACGGATACAGATGTTCGCCGACACAGATTCTAATATTTGCGAGTTTCACGGCTCGAGAATGGAATTTACAATAAAGTAATGCGCGGAATACAAAGTCAAGGTTCTTATGATTTTCGCGTAACGTTACAGAAGTTTCGAAGTACAAGATGTTCCAAGCTTGAATCGTATGACAACGTTCGCATTACAAAAGAGAACAAAGGTTTAGCGAGGTGGATATCGGTAAGAGAACTCTAGGTCTGAGCTCGTTGGATTCTAATCGGAGACTGATGCGAGGAGAATTCTTTCGGAGTACCAGAAATCGGGGTGGGATAAATTTTTGGAGGAAGAAATCTTTGGGAGAGTGAAACTTAGGTGACGTGGTTTTTCTGGGTAGGTGGTCCGGGCATAAAACATGACCTGATTCGTGTGGTTGGCCGGAAGAAGGAACTGAGAACGAGTTGTCGGCGTATTATTGGGTAAGGGCGCATATAATCGAGATCAGCGCTGCATTTCCGAGAACACAGCGCAGCTTCTCTTATCGAGTATATGGGGAAACCGAGAGGAGATAAATAGGGCCTTGTCCGTGACGGAATGCGTCATGTGAGAGAGAAAGAGCTAGTTGGCCAGCCTGGGATAGCGCGTGGCTTATGTCATCTAATTTTATTACTGCAAGCGTCAGAGGCCCTTCCTCGGAAGAATGTATTTTTTTGTGCGTGCAGAGGAGTAGGCCGGTTCGTTCGTCCGAGTCCTTGGTTTCCGTACGGGTTAAAATCGAGACAATGTTAGGGTCTGTTGGCGGGATGAGTATATTTTTTTGTTTTATGACTTTTGGGAGAAATCGGTCCTAGAACCATGTATTCGTCAGACTCGCGTAGATAAGAGGGGCTATAGGAAAAGTTCAGCGATTACGTCGCAGGATGTGACAACATCCAATCATTTCCCAGTATTATGGACGAGGTGAGCCCGGGAATTATCAAAAAGGGATAGCTAAACTTCATTTCATCGATTTCCCATTTGATAAATATTTGATGTTTTATAGTCGTGGTCTTTTTCCCCACGGCGGTCGTTACGAAAACGTTTGATACTTGGAGTAGCTCCATCTTTTGCGCATCTACTAATATATTGCATAAATTCTCTGCTATCGCCGTTATCTGACTTCCGGAATCTAATAACGTAACTATGTTTTCATTCATAACGCGAAGTTTCACATGTGGGCATTTTGCGAGCGATTGAAAGTTTGAGTCTGTCTCATGATCCTTTTTTCCGAGAACTTCTTCCGATAGTTCCCCAATAAAATCAAAATCGTGCGGACGCGCTAACGGACCATTATCAAGCGCGTCGCATTCTAGTTTAAATGGTTGTACGGCGTTAACGAGTTATGATTCATATTTGTTCCCGAATTATCTTTATTGTTCGAAAATCTCGGAGGGGGAACACTGGTGTCCGGCAATTCAAAAGAATTTCTACCACTTCCATTATTTCCACGGCCGTTCGAAGAAAAGTCATACTTCCTCGATTGATCATAATACCTTTCTCGTCCGGGTTCCTGTTTCGATCTATCATAATAATATTTTCTTCGATATTTGTCATCACGCACGTTGATATTTCTGACGGTTTGTCCTTGACGGTTTCTTTCCTCTCGATAGTATGGTTTGTTTTCGTGCGTGTTTGATCTACCCCTTTGTATGGCATCTAGACCCGCTAAAATCTGGGCTATTGCGGTACTGTCGCTACAATTAATCCTAACCATATTTTCCCTAACCCATAACGGATACTGTTGGATGATATTTTTGAACTGTACACGAATGGGTATAGAGTAAAATTCTTCGAGAAACTTTTCTTTAAAGTTCTCATAATCGTCTATTTCCACCTTCATATTGAACCATAAACCTGCTCTTCCGTCCAAGGCTTGCTCAACGAATATAATTTTTCTTTCATTTACTATATTTTTTATTTTAAAGAATCTATACATCTCTTCCAAAAACTCTACCGGCTTTTTTTCGATTTCGTCGTGAAATTTCGGAGTTTTCATTTCAATTTGGAAATTTTGGACATTACTCACGATTGCTGTTATTTCTTCCTCTCTGGACAAGCTCTGGCCTTGACCTACTGGCCTTTGTTGTTTTTGTTCTGCGATCTCTCTCGCACTCAATTGATTGCGTAATTGTTCGAGATCGCGCCGCTGTCGATCCAAGTCCGCTCTTTCCATTTCGATATCTCTCCGTTGTGCTATTTCAATATTTCTGTCGCGATCATCTGGGAGCACCGGCATTTTCTCTTTTTTACTATTTCTCGTTCTATCTGTGAAAGCGTAATTCGAATATTTTTGTACAGATTTTCTACCAGATTTGCTTATATAAACGTTTTCTTTTTCTTCCATATGCAGCTACTAAGATTTTTTTAGTGTTATTTTGTCCAGGGTTCGCTATATAATTTTTACAATATTACGAGTTTTATTTTACAATTATATCGAGTCACTCGTTCGGACGCCAATTGTAAACTTGTATTTTAATTTATCACATATAACATGTACGCTTTTCTGCCCCACCGGGCCGATTGTCGTCACATTCACGCAATTTCGCTCTCATTATACTCGTTCATTGTTTTTGTATAAACCGCTGCGCACTTAACTTTGGGACGGCGAGAGTATCCCTCGGTGGCTCTTTCCTAGGTCCCGGGGCGTAGACGGATATATTGTAGATTCACAGGATGACGAATTTGTGTGGTAGCTGGCCAGGCATACCCCCGCAATGACGATCGGTTCTATCGAACTGTCTTCCCTCTGGACAATGAGACCGCGTGGTGAAGGAGGACCTCCGATGTCGTCTGGTCGAGGGCCCCGGGACGAAATAGAAAGAGCCTCGCACGATACTCTCGATATCGTCCGAGTACGATAATGATCCCCTCCCCTAGACCTCACGATTCCTTCGCATTTTCGCGACAAGATCGTTAAGGGGACATTCTCGTACGCATAGAAAGAAAACGGGAGTTCCTAGTCGGTTATGTTACAAGGTGATGCCGTTGAACTCATTATTTCCGACCAGCACAATAGGGTGCTCACAGTTTGTTGGACTCGATCTTGCTGTATTATCCGCCATAATAGTTCATGTATAATTGACCTCTTAAAAAACTTAAACAAGTAAAAAAAACGCCAAGTAATAAAAAATGAAGCAGTATAAAAAGCGCCAAATAATAAAAAATGCCCGCGAAAAAATGATCGGTCGTTACACAAACAAACAAAATTCTAATTAACCTCGCAATACTTGTGATTTTTTTCAAACAATACTTTTATTTACATTGTTACTTTTTCAATTAATACGTACAAAAGAAGTGAAATTACTTTTTATGCAAAAGCCAAGCAAATTTACTAGAAACGTACACAAGATTGTCAAACCCTAGAAATACTATTTTTCTCGACATTTTATTTTAAGAAACCATATTACTGTTATTATAAAAAGTTCGAATCACGATTATATAAAAGTACAACGTATGCATCACAAATACTGTATGTATGTGTCACTGAAAATGCTGTGCAACGAATTGGCGTGCATGGTTAAGAAAAAACGCTCAGGAAGATGAGCGTGATTTGCGGGAACTATTGATTTACTTCTTTAATTTGAAAATAACTGTTGCTAAGGCGCATCGATTGCTGGTAGAAGCATATGGTAAGGCTGCTTTAACCCTTTTGCAGTGAGGTGAAAATGAGATTTCCGTGCCATTTTTGTGTTGGCAAAAAATTTTCATAGATTTGCTTTAAAGTCTCAGTATAAAGGTTTTTCGGGTCACTGACTTCGAATTCGATATCAGATTTCCAAAATTCAAAATGGCGGATACAATATGGCGGACTCAAATTTGAAAAATGCTTTTATTTCGACGAAAGTGAGTACCTTATGGTTTTTGGGGTCGCTGAATCCGAATCTGAAATCGGTTTTCGAAAATTCAAAATGGCGGACGCAAACACGAAAAATGGTTCCATTTCGACGAAAGTGAGTACCTTATGGCTTTTGGGGGCGCTGAATCCGAACCTGTAATCGGTTTTTTAAATTCAAAATGGCGGATTCAATATGGCGGACGGAAATACGAAAAATGGTTTGTTCTAAAAAATTTTGAAAATACAAAAATTAAAAATACAAAAAGCACAAAAAATTTAAAAAAACAAAACAAATTGGAGTCAACAACCGCCACGTCTTTGATTCGTGACTCTGGGTTCGGCTAAGAGCGGGATATAACGCCAAAAAAGTATTATTTTACATTTGTTATTATGAATAGTTTGTCATACATGATTTGCCAAATTTGTATTCATTATATTCTATCCGAGCTTCACATACTTGGAGTCAGGATCCAAATTCGAAATTCGCGACCATAAAAATCTAGAGATACAATTTTTTGTCAAAATCCATCTACTTTTCGAATTTGCGTCCACAATATTGGATCCGCCATTTTGAATTTTGACAATCTGATTTCAAATTCGAATTCAGCGACGCCGAGAACCATGAGGTACTCACTTTTGTCGAAATAAAACCATTTTTCGAATTTGCGTCCGCCATATTGGATCCGCTATTTAGAATTTTGGAAATCTGATGTCAAATTCAAATTCAGCGACCCCAAAAACCATGATGTACCAAATTACAATCGAATCGATGCAGTAGAAATAGGTTGTTTTTCAAATGCCCCTGTACGTATCATGACACAAAAATGGCACAACTTTTTTGCCCCTATGCGTGTCAAGGGTCAAGGGATTAAGTGAGAGAAGTTGTCGTGAGTGGTTTCACAAATTTAAGAATGGTGAGGTTGACGTCGAAGACAAAGAACGTAGCGGAATGCCGAAAGTGCACGAAGACGCGGAATTAGAAGCATGATTGGAGGGAGATTCGTGCCAAACGCAAGAGTTCCCGCAAATGACGCTTATGCTGCTAAAAACTCGGGATTTTCGCACGAAAAAAATGATGTGATTCTGATACAAAATCGCAAATATTTCAAGGTTATACGTCTTATACGTCTTATAAGGTTGGACATCTTAGCAGATGTCCAACCTTACGATATGACGTTTTACATCTAACAATTTCAACCATAACCTCCTAGTGGGGCCATCTTTTGTCAAACGGCGGAGACTTATTTGTACTCCCAATATATAATGGTGACATCAATTTCATGTTGCAACATTAAGGTGATTTTTTAAAATAAAAATAAAATAATACGCAAAGTATTATTCCTAAGGTTTAATGATTTTCTTTACAAAATTTTTAGTAAACTTGCTTGGCCATTTTATAAAAAGTTATTTTCCTTTTTTGTACATTTAAATTCAAAATATATAATAAACCCATCTTTAAATAAAAATAAAAAATATTCTAAGATAAATCAGAATTTTTAACATAGTAAAATAAGCGATAATGTTTTCGGAAGAATTTTTTTGCTTGGCGTTATTTTTTTACTTTTTCAAATAATCTTCGAGATAAGTTAGTAATACATGACGCATTTCAATTTTGGAAGTTCAGCTGAATGACCGCAGGTAGATTAGAAAAAAATATTAGGATTATTTGGTTCGAATGAAAAACCACTCGATTCTTTGGCACTCATTGTCTTGTCCTCTTTTTGAATTTTATTGACGAATAGGAGATTCAAGCTCGCAGCAGTGAGCGGACGAATCATGCGTAGAGAAAAGAGGGGTGGGGGCTTCGCTTAAGGAGACGCGACGAACAATCGTGACCGTGTACTCCAATCTAAGGGGTAACACCACTTTAGAATTTTTTAAAATTGATTTGTTTACTTGACTTAAGCAATGCTTTGAACCATCTAGAATAAGGGGAAAAAAGTTTGGTACCTGTAAAACAAGGTCCGCAGGCCCGTGTCGGATCTGCGATGGCAGTGGCTGGCCCGTGTGCAAGACATCGACCGTTTTCCTCGAAACAATTTTTTAAAACGGCACGCAGCATAACTCCAACAATTTCCATTAATATGTTCACAGTCCTCTACGTATTCCTTTAGCTATACTCGTGTAAATTAATAGAAATTTTTTTTTTTTCTAAAATCAAATTTGCGTCAGCCATACTGCATGCCGCAGAGCGTCTCAAATTCAACAGGCCTCGCCGGAATAGCTCCAAGGTCACCATTTGGTATGATTTTTTAACATACATTCATTTTTGTGCACTTGAAGATATGACTAATAACATCCTTGAATATTAGTATTCTCTTATTTGTCCTTCTACCAAAAAAAAGCGCGAAATATCACTCAATCATGGACGCTTACAGTGGTGTAAGCCCTTAAGGTAAAACGAGCGCGCGCTCTTGATTTCTATCGATTTTCTTCAAATTTTAACCAGACTTTGTTCATATTATATACATGGTTAAGTGAAGTTTCACAACAGTTGACTATTTAAATTGGGAGATAATAAGCTTTTAAATAGCAACTTTTAACACTGCAGGGTCTGCATTGATTGAAAGTCAGGTCACATAATTCGTCGTACCAATCTATTGTGTTTATTTATTTTTAAAAAATATATGTTTAGATAGAAAACTAGTTAGGGAACGGGTGAAAAAAGTTTTGATTGTCTTTACTATTCAGTTTTGCTAAAAACGTTCAGTAACGACAGGATAACTCTCAGTAAAAAATATTTGTCTCCTATAATAAGAAGACATTATGCAACAGCGCGGAGCAGTACTGTTCAATATTTCGAAACAAAAAAAAATTATCGCGTTCCTAAGTTTAAAAACTTTTATCATAAAAACAAATATTCCCGTTATAAACATTAATAATTTGACATTGCTTATGTTATTGCCATGTGTCTTCTTATAGGGGACAAATATTTTTTACGGACAATTACTCTGTCTAAATTTCAATGCAGACCCTACAGTTTTAAAAGTTGCAATTTAAAAACTCATTATCTCCGCATCTAAATAGTCGACTGTTCTGAAATTTTACTGAAACATGCATAATGATAAAAACAATGTCTGGTTAAAATTTGAATAAAATTTATAGAAATCAAGAGCACGCGCTCGTTCTTCCTCAACGCGTGTGAACTGTTGACCATTCGATTCTGTTGGGCTGGAGGTTTGGACCAGTCGACGCTGAGTATGAGATGATGGTAGCCGTAACCATTGAGATACAAGAAGGTCCTAGCGTCCTCGGCCTTCGTTTTGAAATGTACATACGTAAACGGAAGGCCTTGTACAGATTGGTGGTGCGATCCTCGGCGAGATATTGTTTCTGAACGAAGCCGAAGGGTTCGACGAGTTTGTTGAGGCCAGCCTCGCTGGTGCGCTCGGAGAGAATGGAGACAGCAGTCATATACTCGCGTCACTGGGACTATACTGTAGCCTCGACGATTGACGCCGTCTCTCATACTGCAAGTACGTATTCGGCAGTACGTACTTGCTGACGTGGATACATCCGATGGTCCATTTAGATGGAGAATCCGACGCTATATTGGTTCTGGTTCCTACATGATAGCCCAGGTACCTACCACGTATGTGCGTATGGTATCGGTACCAGTATTAGTGTGGTAAGGATACAATACCGGTATGTTTTACTATTGTACAGTGTACCAGTACCATACTAGTAACACGTACATTTCCGTGTAGCAGTATACTACCGGACAGGTACACCGTAGGGTACAATCTCTGTACCCTATACCAATAGTACGCTCGGTCATCAGGTCCACAAATCATCCGCGTTTGAGACGTGACAGTTTAGCGTTCATAGACAAAGGATGTTGAACTTTCGTGCCTCATTTTGGTCGCACACTGTTCAGGAAATCGAGGATTTTGAGGGGTAATGACAATGGCTACGAATCATCGGAAAATATGCTATCTGCGATTTTTTCACGAATACATACCGAGGTATTCCTGCAAAGGGCAAATAAACTTGAGTTTCTTGCATCGGAGCTGTTGGCTCTTTGACACATCGGCGAGCGGGGAAGCATATTTTTTATTCTTACGTCAATATAAATTCCAGCGATACGATCGTGCTATAAAAATTCGAGGATACACGCTAATATCCATATGATTGCGGGTACGGGAAAATTCCATCGATGTTAAAGAATTCGTGAACTTCACGTGCCACCATCGTTGCGTCGAAGTGACATTTAGCATCGTCGTCGGTAAGAACAAAACAAAAAAACTTTTCGAGTCTTACTTTCACCGTGAGCAAACTTACTCATTAATTTTCGTCAATGTGGCTCTTAGGAGATGCCGAGAAACTTCAATTGTAGAAGAACGATGTAAATTAATCTAACGCGACAAACCGCCGAGGTTCCGATCGACGCAGCTGCCGGCGGTACAAGAAAGGGGGTGGCGCTGCGTATGTCAGAGCCTTTACGCACGGCTTATTTTCTACGCGCGTAGGAATACACCGCGTGCACAGGCTCTCAGGGCTACGGCTTGAGGCTGCGCGAGCGTCTATATCTATATAGATGATAAAAAGTGTTAAGTGATACATAAAAGGACGTATGCAGTGTATGTTACAATACGACCGAGAGACTTTATTCGATTCAACAAATCGACGACTGTGGAATAATTTTCGTAGTCAAAAAATTGTTCGGAAATTCGGTCGAATATTATGAGATCTCAAGGTTGAGAAGATGGATCGAAAAATGACCCAAACAAAATCCATAGAAAAAAATCATATTTCATTGGTCAAATGTCATTAAATTTTTGATTCGTCAGTCGGTCAGTGGCGTCGAGAGTGATGGCATCGATCAGCGGCGTCGAATAAAGAGTCGCGGCGTGTTCCTCAGTCGGTCAGTGGCGTCGAGATCGGTGGCATCCATTAGTGGCGTCGAGTTTTTGTTGTTGTTGCTGGCATCAAGATGCCGCCGCGTCTTTTGATATAACAACATATGCTTGGGAAGGGGAAGTTGAAGTAACATTTATATAACAAAACATGCTTGGGACGGGGAAGTTGAAGTAACATTTATATAACAAAACATGCTTAGGAGGGGGCAGTTGAAGTAACATTTATACAACAAAACATGCTTGAGAAGGGGAAGAGAGGAACGGGAAGTAAAGAGTCTATAAAGGCCACCTCGAGAGAGGAAGGAGCTGCTTGTTTTTGGTCAGCCTCGGCGCGAGTACTGAAAGGAGATATTGGTACAGGCTTTTTAGCGTGGAAAGTATCGAAGTGAGGAAAGCACCGGGTAGGAACAGAACAAATGAGCAAAAATTAGGAACTCTCTTCTGTTGTAAAGGCCTGAGTACCAGAAATAAGTACGCGCTGACAAAGCGGGGAAAGTGACAGTTCAAGAAAGAGCCAAGACAATAATCAGAAACGAAAGAGAAATACGGAAGTCTTTTCTTTTTGGGGTTCTTTGCGCGAGTTTCGGGGAAGACGCACATGGGATTCTAGTTTAAGGAAAGTAGAAATCGGCGCAAGTACTGAAAGACGCACGGTAATAGTATTTAAAAAAGGAGACGGAAAGGCAATAATGTGGTACTGTCCGAATAGAGAACGTGCTGAAAATGAACGACTACTGAAAAGGAACAGGCAGCTCGGTCCGATTACGGAGTGCGTAAGGAACTGGAAATAAAATGTAACTTGGGTATCTCGTGAAGGTTGAACAAAAATCGCTAAAGAAGGAAAAGAGATCATAATTAAAATACATAAGAAATTCCCAGATTACTAAGTATACCGCGTTAATTCGAAGTCTGCCATAAGAAAAGATAAAGTAGGTTATGAGAGCAAGAGAGAAAGAACAACAACAAAAGAAACAGTGGTCGAGGACGGCCGTACTATTAAAATCTGACAGGTCCGCGAGCGACACACATGTAAACAAACACATTTAGACACGCACAAATACACGAGATCTGGAAGCGCGGTTCGCGAATGACATACATACAAACAAACACAAGCAAGCAACTCGTACACCAATGGGCATCGAGCCGAACATCGCGAAACCACACACGAAGACCGTACACAATACACATAAATACGCATCAGAGTACCTGTAGCAAGAGCGACACCACAAACATACACAAACACTCATGCAATACATCAAAACGCGCACAAAACCGAATCATTGTAGAGACACACACACAAATACACAAACATGTATGGACAAGTACATGAACCAAGGAAAGGAAATTATAATAAAAGCACGGTTTCTTGGATGCGATAAAAAAAAGGTCTCAATTAATTTGCTCCCTAGCCGAGTCCCAAATCCAAATAAATTTTATGTGAAAAGGGATTTCCCGATACAGTATGTATATATTTAATATTTGCATTCAATTTATCTTGATATTTGCTAACGCTCAATTTACTGTTTGTGAACGAATATGGACATAAAAGACGTAACTACCTCAAATATTCCAGTCCGATTCATTTGATCAATAATCGCTGTTGATCTAGCGCATCGAAGTCAGTACAGTGAAATAGGACATCGAAGTTTGGACGACCTTCGAAAATTTGTACGAAATTTTGATTATATCGAAATAGGTATATCGTTCCGAACTATTTTTCGGTCATCAAAAACTTCTTACTGCGCTGAATCTTTCTAAGTCCATGACGTACAATTTGCCAGCCGTCAATTGACAAGGTTTCAAACTCCGGAGCATGATCAATTTCAACAAGGTCCGCGATTTTTTTGATATTACATACCATTTGCACTTATAGCTGAAATTGGAGAGCGTGAGGTTTTTGTTTAATTCGTACTATATTTGCAACTTGTTACTATGTTAGCAGTTGAGGAAATGTGTTGAAACGCTTACGCTGCATAGAATACCATTGTGCTGTGATCGCGCAGTGCTTGACCAGGTAAACTGTTGTACAAGAGGTGCATCAGCTCTCCAAATGTGAAAGTACCAAATCTTACGACGACGTCGAATTTGTCAAGATTAATCGCAGTCTAAATGGAAAGGTTAGTCTGTATTGCACCTCTAAAAAATGGTTTAGATTTTTTTAAATCGTTTTTATAGTATTCCAAATTTGTATAAATTACAATAGTATTGCTGCGAACAACGAAAAACGAACGATTACTTACTTGAACACCCGTAACGCTGATCACCAGCATATTAATCATCATCTGCATTAAATTCGAAATGTTATAAGTGTTCTCAATAAAATCCGCGAATCTTTAAGTAAAAGAAATATGGCGTTTATGAACAGTTTAGTCAAATTTTCGGCGAAGTATGAACATTGGCGATTACCCTGTTTCTCTCTGAATGAGTAAAGTCTCTGTAAATTAGTAAATAAGTATGATGTCAAGATAAATGTGTGCCATCATGTTTTGATTACTAGATTCTTAGTGCGATCCTTTAAACAATTTATTTATAAATGAAACTAGTTTTGATTTTTTTACCATTTTTCAGTTAATATTAAGATTAAAGATAAACACACAAGATACTTCTAATCAGTAAAATGATTTATAAATTCTTTTTCAATGTAGCTCCCATTTCCCGTAGGTGGAATTAAAGCTATCCAATGTACATCGCAATCGCATTCTTATCTTATTTGCTTAAAACGATGGACAGATTAGGGTGCACGTCGATTATCCATTCTTCCCTGAACATATATATTTTCCCAAGCCCACGGCCAGTATACGAACTTGATGGCTTTTTGATGTTCACCGATGCAATTAATGAGTCTACGGAAAACTTGGTTGTTTTCTTCCTCGGCGTACGCTTCTTCGAATTGTTCATCGCCCACTAATGTTTCCAAATGATGGCTGCGTATCCCCGATTTATGCAATTTAATAAATTCTTTTTAAATTATTCGATTTTGCGCATGTGTTAATATAACAAAAAATTGCAAACTTTATCGATTAGAAGCCGGCTGATGACGTACTTGAGTACTGCGAATATTCCACAAGCATGTTGGACATACGTGACGTACATCGTATCGCAGATAATTACAGTTGTAACTGAACTCAAAGTTCCGAAGGATTGATGCAAGAATAACGGGAAATAATATTGAATCGGATCGTTGATGAAATATTCGGCGTGTGATGGCAGTTGCCTTGGGCGTGATTCGTTCAGTGGTTGCATGAAATTTAACAGCATGGGCATTGTTGGCAACGAAAGATAAGCAAACATTGTGAAGTACATGTAAACTAAAACAGAACCCATTAGTAAAATTAGAATTAAAATTGCACTCAATGAAATCACATGGGTCACGTTATTTCGCTGAAATCTGAATGGGCAAAGAACCATCTTCCGGCTGAAAAATATGTATATATAGAGATCTAAGATGACGGCTAGTTCGAGGTGAGTACACGGCTAATTCAATAGTACTAGAATCTTTGGTCACGCGAAAATATGTCGAATTTTGGGCTCGAACACATAACGACGATTACCTAACCCGCCGCTTTCGTTGTTTCTGCAGGAAGATTATATTTATATTTAAATACACGTAAAGTTAAAGCGATAGGGTTGGAACATTAGGCGGTTTGCAGTTATTCCGAGCAAGCCGTTGCATAATTGTAATTGAATAAGTAAGTTCATAGATCAATATCTTTTGTCAATATTGGAGACGTCTCGTACTCCAAGCGGTGGCCGTTGATCCGTGCAGCGACCGGCGCATCAATCAGTGAGCAGGAGGCTAATACTTTTGAGACCTTAAAGTAGATACTTAAGTAACAGTCCGTGCATCAAAGAAATATTAGAATATGAGGTCGCCTATGCGGGTGCGGGTTTTTCCACGGTTGCTCCGCACCCTCGGAAAACTCAGCATGGTGTAATTTAAGACGACTGTGGACCCAAGGAAAATTAGGTTAGATTAGCGAAGTGGAGGTAGGAAGTGATAGGAAAGGGTTCAAATGGGAAGGGTAATAGTTATAAACCCGCAAGTGCATACACGTTGGAATTCAGGAAAAACAAAAAAACAGAATAGAGTTTAAGGTTTCGACCGAAAATGGACAAAAAGCTCAACGCTCTCTTAGTATATGCTAAAAGGAAATTTAAAACTGTAACTTAATTAGATTATTAGCTTTCAACAACATGCATCTGAAAATTATTTGCTATTTTGGGCTGCCTAATACTTGATCCCACATGTTTTTTCATGGTGATATTAACCCTTCAACAACCGCTGCGTATTTTATTTATTATATGAAAATGGTCTTTGACAGTGCCGTCGATGCAAGGCTCAAGTTTTTATGAGCGGGTGACGACGGCGCTCGCTGATGTACATGTATTGTGAAATTTCCATAAAGCGTAAAATATTGCTCATGGAACCATTGACCTTTCCAATGTTATCCAGGTTGTATTGTATACTCGATAGATTTTATGTAAGCCGTGTTGCGGTTTTCGCATTAATGAGCCCGTGTTCTAGAGCTGGCGCTTAGTTTTAAGAAATCGTTCAGTTCGTCCACGCATAGCTCTTGACAAGGCAACGGTTTATCATCATCAGTGGAGTGGGATGGGGTACAAATATTTCGAATGTGGGGTATCGATATATTCGCTATCACAGTGTAATCAGTCGCGGTCAATCCTCTCTAGATCTACTGCGTCGCTATGCAGTACCAACGGCTCTTGTCTAGATCGCCAAAGTTTTCCCTGATCGCTCTGTAGTATGGTAACGCTGTGCTGCTAGTCCCGGAGCACTGTGGGGGATTTCGGCCGAATCGCGGCCATAATTCAGGGAAAGATTAGAACTGTACCAAATTTAGTATTCCGTGGTTTTTGGAGTCGCTGATTACGAATTTGGTATCGAAATTTTCAAAAACAAAATGGCGTCCGAGATATCGTCGTTTGATCTTAGAAATACTGGTTGGAAATGGCTGAAAGTTGGCTAGGATACGTTTTTGAGGTCACTGAATATGAATTTGATGATGTAATTTCCAAAAACAAAATGGCGGCCGAGATATCGCCGTTCGGTCGTAGAAATACTGGTTGGAAGTGGCTGAAAAATACTGAAGGAGTTTTTGGGTTGACTATGAAAAAAATCGAGACATTTTGGTGACGATTGATTATGATAATTACTTTTATTCAAAAAAATTGTATTAAAACTCAATTGGAGTTATCTCCTCGCTCTCGGACATGGACAGTTTCCCGGTTGAATCATCTTCTGCGTTGTTACAGGATATCAGCCGCAGAGCATCAGTTGATAGTTTTTGTGCTTCTTCGCTGGAAGTTCCCTTAAACTTGAGATATATGAATCTGAGGATACCAGCAACCAGTTCAGGACATCTTGCGTCGTCCTTTCTCGGGAGCATTTGCGAGAGAATCCCTCTTGATATTTTTTTATATCTTTATTCCGGGCTTCCTGGGCCTCCTCCGATAGCTACCCGATTGGCAAAGATGAGGAAGCTATTATTTGTGAACCGTGCATCAACAGCTTATGCACTGCTGTTGGCATATTATACCACGGGTATTCGGCTACATCCATCCTTGCTGTTTCCAATGCGTATTCTTTGTACTTTTCCACATCGATATTTCTTCCACTGGATATCACCTGTAGAATCGCGTGAAATTTCTGCATCAGCCGTTCATTTACTCCAGTTATCAGTGAAACTTTCGGTGAATTTTCGAAAAAAACGCCTGGCTGTATTACCACCGTTACTGCTACCATTACCCGGTTTTGGTCGATCTACCACAAGTCCCAAGCTCGATTTCAACCCGTTTTGGATATCAGATTTTCGTTGCTTAACTGATGCCTTTTCATTCTCCGTACGGGCTTGTAATTTTTTTTGGTGTAATTTGTAAGAAATATGTAGTAAACACTCGAACATACGGATCTACGCGTGTAGTATCTACATACCGTAACTCAAATTCGACTCGATTAATGGCAGTTTCAGAACTTTGTCGATATCATTGAAGTCCTTTGATGTGGCACTACAGAAGTTACACCTTAACGCTGAAGTTGTCGATGTCAACGCGTTGCACACCTTACCATACATCATCGTGAACAGCATTTTGGAATTTATCGTGATTACAGAGGCATCTGCAACCATTGTGAATGGTTCCAGCAAAGCTATTTGATCATCGATGTATTTTTTTGCATTTACAGTCACTTCAGTAGTTTCATGAATGAACTGCAGTCTAATTGGTCGGCAGAATCGAGGTGATGAAGGCCTCAGATTTTCCCATATGACTTCGTTGGTGCTATCGTCAGATTCGCTATTAGAAAAGGCGAGTCGAAGAGGAACGAACGACGTAAGAAATATACAGGGTGCGGCAACATAACTTCCTTTTTTAAAATGCGCGCCATCGGTCGGTTGATGGCGTAACGGAGCACTAGTGGTCTCGTTTGAAAGGGGGGACTCTAAAGTTTAATCTCGACACAGTTCAATCGCCATCATGCGTTGGAACAGTGAGGAACGTGCTGTTGCCGTTGAGGCCTACTTTTCGAGTGGATATTCTGTGATCGCAACCCAGCGTGCCTTTCGGAATCGCTTTAATTTAGGCCCGTTGGCCCCTGTCCCGGACCGGAAATCAATTGTTACGTGGGTCACTACGTTCAGACAAACTGCAAGTGCGACAAGATGAAAAATTGGAGCCCCTCGGCCCATGAGATCACCTGATAACATTGAGGCAGTGAGAGCTTCAATGTTGCTATCACCACGGCGTTCTGCGCGCATACACGCGTCTGCCCTTGGACTTCCCGATCGTTCTGTGAGGAGAATTCTTCATGATGATCTTCATTTCCATCCTTACAAAATATTGATTGTGCAGGAACTTTCTGAATGTGACTTCAATTCTCGGATGAATGCGTGTGAGGTTCTTCTCGAAGTCGTTCCTGCGGACGCTATTGTTTTTTTTTAGTGATGAAGCCTATCTTCATTTCTGTGGATCCGTCAACAAACAAAACATGCTCTACTGGGCTGACACCAATCCTCGAGAATAGCATCAAAAGCCTTTGCATTCACCTAAAGTCACAGTGTGGTGTGCAATTTCCTCAGCTGGAATTATTGGTCCTTTCTTTAAGGAAAATGAAGTCACAGTGACAGTGAATTGGGACCGGTATGTCAACATGTTACGTGATTTTTTTTCCCACGGATAGATGAGTTGGACTTAGGGGACATTTGGTTCCAACAAGACGGTGCAACGGCACACACTTCAAGAGCATCAATGGCTGTTTTGAGGGTACACTTACCAGAGCGCCTCATCTCAATTAGGGACGATTTGGAGTGGCCGGCCCGCTCTCCCGATTTTGCCCCTTGTGATTTTTTTCTATGGCGTTTTTTAAATCCCGTGTTTATGTGAACCGTCCAAGGACCCTACAAGAGCTGAAGACCAACATCCGGGAAGAAATTGCCAACATGACACCTGCTATGCTGGCAAGATTCATGACAAACGGCAGAAATCGGTTTACTCAGTGTATGGAGAATGGGGGGCGTCACCTATCAGATTTTATCTTCAAAACTGTGTAAAACAAAACTTCAGGTATGCGCTAACATTATAAAGAACAAATATAAATGTTCTGATTCATACAATGCGTTTTATTAAGTTTTGAAAAAGGAAGTTATGCTGCCGCACCCTGTATGTGCGTCCGAAGCAGAGTCATCGTTGAATGATTGCTTATATTTACTCTGGCCTGAACTTCTGTCGCATCCCCACTTACATATCAATTCAGCTGTGATACGCTGGGCATTGAGGGATTTCAAAAAATCTCTCCTCGAGAGCAAGAGACGTTCGCTAGTGTGATCTAGTAAGCCTTGTAATTTTATGTCCGCACTATTTCGGTGACGGTGATACTGGATGGAGGCGGATAACAGAGCTTCTTGGCTACTTGCATGGAGCCGTAGCTCGGATAAACTTTGCAATTTACTGTATTCAATCTCTTTCTGATGACGTTGCACTGATCTCTTGTCAGTTTTCCTTCAACTACATCTGATAGTGCTTCATCCGCAGACATCGTTTGCTGTGCATTAAATGTTTTCGCAAACGCTGCTCTGTACCGTGTCGCTCTTATTGGTGAAGCAGTAACATCTTGTATACCTTTTGCAGAATATATGCTTGTAATCATTATGCAGGCGTTCATTTTTTGCGAAGCTCTTCCGTTTTTCGACCCTTTGAACGATCGCTTGATGTAGCGAAGTCCAACGATGGCCGACCACGACTGCGACCAGGTGTGGTTCGAGATTCATTTGAAAAACCGCACCTCCGTAATCTTCTGATTGGTCTATTGTGCGAATGGGGAATGAGAAATCAATGTTTAGCCAATTTTCATTTTTTCATAAAAAAATTTGTCATTTCCTCTCGCCTCCTTCCACTTGGTTCGCATTTTAAAGAACAATTTCGATAACTGCGATCTTGCGGTCAATTGTATTTGCACAGGACAATCAGCTTCTCTCGACAGTTCATGCTCCAAACTTTTCTATTGAGAATTGAACTCGGATGACATGCACTTTCGCAGTATCGAAAATATTTTTTCCGCCTCCAAACGACCACCTGATCCTGAGATCCTTTGAAAAAAAAACGGATACATATATAATTACAGTTATTTGCGGTGTTAAAATAACATCTATTATGGAGCTCTGTTTGCACACTACATCATATATAGTTTTTTTTATCAAGATTTGATTAGAGATGAAAATAAGGTGTATAAAATATTCTTTATATTTTAATATGTTTTTGAATTTTCGAACCTGCCTTTGCGAGAAAATTTCACATAAACACATTTTAGAGAAAAAGACAGTCTTTTGTTATTGAAATTCTAAAATTATACGAACTGTCCTTCACCCCCCAGTAATCCGTTCCGAGACGAGACACAATGTAGGTTCTAGCTGACCTGCAGCTGCGCGCCCGAGCAGGTAGGCAGGTAGCATCGACGCACGATGCACGCGGCGCCTGAGCCCGAGGCCTTTGCTGAGCGCACACTAATCACACAGAGCGCTGATCTAATAAAATACGTTACATCTAACCCGGTCAAGACTGGTCGCTAGCTCTTTCAAAATCATTTCCTAATAGTTTATACGTCAAATTAATCGAAAAATGATCGCGGGATTCCGCGGGATTTGGTACTTTTCGTCTGTGTATCGTCAGATTTCTTTCAAATAAATAGTCACTTTTCCGATGTATTGTTATATGTAATAAACAAACAGAGCGACAGTTTTTTAGAAAAAGTAAAATACCCATAATATTCTACATACCTCCAGGAACCTCAGCGATATTTTAAATATTTTTTTGTGATTGTAACTTCGCGTAAATATCACTTCGAACTTTGTAATGAATTTCGTAGACGCGCGCGTCGAGCATGTGCCGTTGCAGAGGGTCAACTTTACACTGAAATATCTCGGCAACCACAGGTCGTCGGGGGTTGGGTTTAACGATTTTGAATAGAGGGGATATTTCTGAGCCAATCCCCACCAGTCATACATTTAAAAAAAATCACATTTTCAAATTTTGGCCGCACTTCGGCCGAAATCCCCCACTGTGCGGAGAGCGATTTAGATGGGGTGACGGAGCCTCTGAATTAGTTTTATTGAGAATTCACCGTAAGTCTTTATCAGTGGGCCGGTTACTTCCAAACACAATTTAATTACTTAGAAAGATTTGGTAGATTTGGTTGCGTAATTTGGTTTGAGAAATGGGTTCTACCCACAGCTTCATTGAGACCTGGGAATAAATGTCGAGATATGCAATTTAGCTTCGGTTACACACAAAATAACGTTTATTCACTTAATACTAATACTTCGTTGAAAATACAATAGTTTACACGCACAACGAGTTGGTTTGATGAACGCGAAAAGAGTCGTCTAGAAAAATGGTTGGTTTGGAGTTATATTGAGTGTCTGATTGACTCTGACTCTTCCCGACTGACTCTCTAACCGTGATTGAAGGTATTGTCTTCGCACTCTTATTTTTTAGGAGGCTCATATTAACGCAGGGTTTTTGAATTCCTCATTCCAGGGGTGGTTAAGGAAGAGAAGGACTTATCTCTCAATTTGTCGTTGATTAGGATCATCCATGGGGAACTGGTTCAAATTTCGTGGTTGGATAAGATGGAGTATGAGACCGAATTCAGTCTTGCGGTTGGATGCGGAATATAAAGTTATGGATATTTAGTTCGTTGCCGCGTTATCTGGGAGGTATAAACATTATCGCGGCTCGAATTCGGGGAACTGGATCAGAACTAACGGTTGGGAAATTTCAAGGAGTAAAGAAACAAGATTGTTTGGGTTTTGAGATATGGAAAACTGCGTGTGGCTAGGTTTCATGTGCCCTGTTTGCTCAGGTGCTGTTCAAGAAACAGAATATCGGTTTTGAGATTATACCTGTGTCCGGGTACCGAATACTATTTTATAAATATTGGTATGAGGATTTACGTGCTCGCGGGAAATGTTGACGATCTCGGTTTCGTCAGACCGACGTTTCCCATTTCTCATGGGGCGTGTGTTTCGCTTTTGTACATTAAAATGGTTACATCCGAATAGGGACGCCACCGAAGAATACTCGACTTGATTTGTATCTACGACGGAGCCTCTTTGATTGGTGCGTCTTACATGAGTCGTAGTCGACGCTTAACTGCCTGAAGACAATAGTTTCAGCGGTCATGCTTCTCGCCCTCCCGCATACTCTACCAAGGTAGCCGCATCTCATGGCTTGGGTTAACGCATCCTCCTTTTCTATATTTATGTACCGATAATATTTCTATATTTATACCTTATACATGCTCACGCGTCTATACTTTTTTTCGAGCCTTAGTGTTTATTTTTCCTCTCTCGCGACGCGACTCCTCTGAGACTGCTCTTTCCTTATGTACACGTTCCGACCTACGCAGCTCTGGCTTTTCCTCCCTCGGCGGACTTAACTTCTCCGCCGTTGTTTCTCCCTGTTTCTTATCCTTTTATTTCCCTGGTTGGTTAGCATGTCTCTTTCACAATTGCTCGTCCGTTGTTTCAATCTCGAACGTGTTTTCTCTTACACCTTTGGCTATAGCCCAACCTTTTTTTTCCTCTCTATAATTTCTTGCGGCAACTGTGTCTCCTGGAGCGATTGTTATGACTCGACGCTCTGTATTATTCTGTACCGCCCTTTCTTGTTGACGTTCTACTCTACACTCCGTTAACGGTGGCCTGATTATGGAGAACCAATTTCTTAATTCCCTCTTAAACATTAAGCTTGTTGGAGTCTTCTGAGACGTTGCATGAGATGACGTACGTTAATAAAATAAAAATGGTCGAATCGCGCTTGGAAGAGACATACCTTCATTTACCATCGCTTCTATCTTTCGTTTTACAGTATCCACCAAATTTTCCGCCGCACCATTAGTGGCTAGACAGTGAGGAGGAAAATTGCTGTGTCGAATGTTCGCTTTCTTAACCATAGCCTTGAACTTATCACGTGTAAACGATGCAAAATTATCTGTAACAATGTGCGCTGGATATCCGAATCGCGTAAACAATTCTTCGAAGATTGCGACAACTGTGTCCTCCCCCATATTCGGCCCACACAACATTTCTGACCACTTTGAGTGGCTATCGATCGACACTAAAATAATTTGCCCAAATAGTGGGCCCAAGAAATCTGCGTGCAATTTATGCCAAGGGACTAACGGCTAGGGCCAGGGCGTCAATGGAACTTTCGGTTGGTTTTTTTCCGATTTGTAGGTATTCCCTGCAATCTTTTGTAGTTGCTTCAATTTCTTGGTCCATGCGGGGCCACAATACGTAGGCTCTTGCTGATGCTTTCATGCGCGAAACTCCGAAGTGACTGAAATGCAAATTATTCAACACATGACGCCTCAACACTTCCGGAATTATAATTCTGTGACCCCATAACAAACAATTATTTTTCACGGCCATAGCTTCTCTCTTTTCCCAATAAGACACCAGTTCTTTCTTCGCAGCAGTGATGCGCATAACTAAATTATATTGTAATTTGTTTATTAATCTGGTTACAAAGTAATTCAATTACGGAGTAATGTCATTGAATTGCATTTCATTACATAGTAATTAAATTACTCAGTACATATTACTTTATCGGTTATAATGTATTTAATTACAAAGTAATCTGATTAGAATGGATTTAAATACTTTGTAATCTAATTACTTTGTTATTATTTATGGCATGATATAGGAGAAAATAGCATCTTAACCTCTAAAGTTGGATGAAGTGTGGTGTGTACGCGACTGTCAACTTTAGAAACACACAACTTTTGTGCCTGGTAGATACGCCTACAGCGCACACTACTGTAACGTGCAATTACACGAATTACCACAAGTCAGGTCCAATCGCGCTCGTGAATTGCAAGAACTGTAACTCGGATTTTTGTAACAAGCACAATTACATCATTTGTATTAATGTGTAATCGATTGATTTGTATCGGATTAGCTTTCAATTGAATTACACAGTAATTAATTGCACTTGGTATTTATGGTAACTAGTTACTTCAGTTATCGGTTACAAAGTCATTCAATTATCAATTACGGTAGTAATTGTAATTCTTAATTATTAATTTAATTTCTTTTGGCGCAT
Source organism: Ophion slaviceki (assembly GCA_944452715.1). Classification (NCBI taxonomy): domain Eukaryota; kingdom Metazoa; phylum Arthropoda; class Insecta; order Hymenoptera; family Ichneumonidae; genus Ophion; species Ophion slaviceki. Next base: position 51,890,061 of record OX101783.1, read on the forward strand.
CTCTGCTCCCTAGGCCTTGACCCTGCCCATCCGTCCACGCAACAACGTATGACTCGACACAGCACCTTATCCTCTCATGTTTTTCTCTGAACGCTTTTCCAGTCTGGTATCGCCAAATCTGCTTCGTGAATATTTTGCAAGAACCTTTGTTCCCCGTCCCCTAATATACTCATTATTTTACCGACTTGGACCCCTTTTTTTACTGACAGTCTAGTTAGCCAATCTGTATAATTTTGTTCCCCTAGAATGTGCTTAACTTGGTATTTGAATGCTGACAGGAATACAGCGCAACGCTGAAGCCTAGCCTTGTTGAGTTCCGGTACCTGTTTTTTGGGGTGAAAAATTCGCGATAACGCGCTGCTATCCGTTCGGATGAAAAATTCATTGCCAAACAAATATTCGTAAATTTTTGAGACTCCAAACACGACGGTCGAACCCTCCTTGTCATGATGAGCATAGTTCTTATCAGCATCTGTCAATGAGCGACTTGCAAAACAAACAGGTCGATCGTCACTATTGTCGTCGCGGTGCGTGAGCTTATGGCATACGGCGATGCGTCGCACGTCAGTAAAATTTGCTTACTCAAGTCAACATGGGCTGATACTAATGGCGACGACAGATGTTTGTTTACACTGTCGAACGCCTCCCCGCACTTGGTGGACCAACCAAATTTGCCTATCTTAAGACACTCATACATCGAATGCAAGGTTTCCGGGATATTCTTTATAGATCTCGTTTAATAATTCACTGATTCCAAAAAAACAACTTTTAAGCTTTCTTACGTTACGCAGCGCCGATGCTTTCAGCACTGCTTCGATTTTGTCCTCTGTACACCTTTTTTCTTTATTTTAAACCCGATATATGTTATTTCGTCTTGTGAGAAGTCACACTCATTAAATCGGAGTCTCAGACCCGCTCCTTCCACGTATCAGACCCGCTCGCTCCATTGGACGTGAGAAGCTAAATCCGAAGTGGCTATTGACATATCGTTGATGAAAACTATGACGCTCGGAATGCCGAGTAGCAGCACCATCATGATTCTCTAAATGAGACTGGCGCTGTGGCTGCGCCATAGGGGAGTCGATTATACTGGAACACACCCATGTGAGTGCTCACTACCAGAGTTGGCTGTAACTAGTTACTTCAGTATCGAATTCGATGAAAGATACTGGATACACTTTGTAGCGAGTAACCCGTTACAAAAGTTTAGAGTATTGCTTTGTATAGAGTAAATACGTTTAGAGATAGTCCGCCACAATCGTATCCGACAAGGCCGGCAGTTGGGCGGATGCAAAACAGGACGACAAGGTAAATTTTCCACGTCATCCTGTAACCAAGAACGCTTCGTTACTTGCTTTTCGTTACTCGATACAAAGAGTATTGATTAACGAAAAGTTCCTCGATACTCGATACAAAGAGTATCGAGTAACGCAAAGTTCTTCGATACTCGATACTTTTATAACGAGTAACGAAAAGTGCAACGATACATAATACATAGAGTATCGAGCAACGGAAGGTTCCTCGATACTCTTATGTTTAGTGATGAAAAACTGCTCGATACTCGGTACGAAAGTTACTTGCGTAAGCATCGGAGGAATATCATGAGCAAATCATATTTGAGACTAGAGGCAGAATTAAAGAAATCGGGGAAAAATTAAAAGGTATAAGAAAGTCTAAGTGAGAATGAATAAGAATTGCAGATGTGTTTACAATTAAATTTTTGTTTATTTCAAAATTACACTAGCGATAACAAATATTACAACAATATTTTTTAACATTGCATACCAGGTGTGTAAGTATGAAACCGGAATTTGCCCATAGGTGGCGCTAGACGCCGATGCAGTTACCGACACATCACGTCAGCGGTGTCTTGTTATTGTATTAATATCCGACAAAGATTTCCAACTCACAATAACACGAGTTTCATTCAGTAGCATTAGTTTATTAGAGATAAACATGTCGAGTTTTGTGCCAACAAATTACGATTTGCGGACAGCACTACTTTTCTGTTTTCATCTGAAGAAAACCGCAGCCGAATCGCATCGAATGCTTGTGGAGGCGTTTGGTGAGCATGCTCTCGGTAAAACACAGTGTTTCGAGTGGTTCAAACGGTTCAAAAGTGGCGATTTTGACGTGAGGAACGAAGAACGTGGAAGACCACCGAAAAAGTTTGAAGACGCTGACCTGCAAGCCTTGTTGGACGAAGACGACGCTCAAACACAACAACAACTGGCGGATCAGTTAAAGGTGACCCGAGAAGCCATCTCCCTTCGGTTGAAAGCCATGGGAAAGATACAAAAGGTGGGGAAATGGGTTCCACATGAACTCAACGAAAGACAGCAGGAAAACCGCAAAACATCATGCGAAATGCTGCTCGCCAGGTTCAAAAGAAAGTCATTTCTCCATCGAATTGTGACTGGCGATGAAAAGTAGATATATTTCGAGAATCCTAAGCGCAAAAAGTCATGGGTTACTCCGGGTGAACCATCAACATCGACGGCAAGACCAAACCGCTACGGACGAAAGACAATGCTGTGTGTTTGATGGAATCAGAAGAGCGTAATCTACTACGAGCTGCTGAAACCTGGGGAAACTGTCAATACTCAACGCTACCGACAACAAATGACCGATTTGGATCGAGTTTTGCGTGAAAAACGACCAGAATACCAACAAAGACAACACAAGGTGATTTTGCTGCATGACAATGCACCAGCACACAAAGCAAAACAGGTCCAGGAAACGATAGAGTCGTTCTGTTGGGAGATTCTTCAGCACGCACCTTACTCACCGGACCTTGCCCCATCCGATTACTACTTGTTTGCATCGCTGGGACACGCACTTGCTGAGCAGCGCTTTACTTCTTACGAAGATGTACGAAAATGGCTCGATGACTGGTTTGCTTCAAAAGAGCAACAGTTCTTTTGGCGCGGAATCCACAAATTGCCAGAAAGATGGGAAAAATGTATAAATAGCGACGGACAATACTTTGAATAAGTTACTTTGTATCATATCATTACAATAAACGTGTTTTTTCTGTACAAAAATTCCGGTTTCATACTTACACACCTGGTATATTAAATAAATTTACGACTTTTCTCATTTCGTAATTGTTCCATTTTACGTGTGCTTCACAATCGGGAATTCACAAAAACCAGCATCATACTTCATATAATCTTGGAATTAGCGTATATTGTAGAATATTTCTAAAAGCAAACTTTTCATTTAGCAATATAAATATTTTTAAAAATAATTGATAATATTGTCACACCCGGAAGGGATGAGAACGTAAACCTCCATTTCCCTCTTTCTTGCCTACGCCTAGCGCAAGAGCACGGGACGAGGATAAAAAGGGAGATGCGTAGAAAGGAGAGATTTGAGCTGCAAATTGTCTCTGTAGGTAATTGTTATGGGAATAACTCCAATAGATGTAGCTTTCGCTTATAGAGTTTCATTTATTGTAGAGTACTAACCAGTTGGGTGACAGGAGACATGACTAACATATAATGTGACAGATTAAGAAAGTAGTACAAAACATGGTGGAGTTAGCTAACGTTATCGAAGTGTGGTCGTTCGGACCCGGACGAAGGCCTTTCGCTCTGGGCCTGGAACGGTCGGCAGTACAATGGTAGAGGGTGAGACGCAAACATGCGGTCTATACAATGGTTCTCAGATGCTTCGGTGGGTCACTTCGCGAGAGAGAAAGCGCGGAATTGGTTTATGATCGGTCTGTAACTCTTAGCGTAAATGTACTAAAAAAAGGTCTTTTTCCTTCTAGAGATGATGCGACTGCCTTCTACAATCGTCCTTCGGACCTTTTTGCTCCAGATTCCGTTTTTGGTAAAGTAGGGAAAGAAGGGGACTTTGGTCGTTTTAATGTTCCTTTTCCCAATCAGGGCGGGGGACCTAGATGTCTTTCCTCTGCGAGGTCTTCGTGCTTTGGTACTCACGTACCTACGCCAATAAGTATACTATGTTTTCTCATCTCTCTAGTCTAGTTATGTGATATATTGAAATTGTTTTTTTTAATACATCACATAATTACAACACAAGTAGTAGATATGAACCAGTGAACGAAGAAACACGAGAACAGGAAGTACTCTCATTGTCATCTTATATTCATCACAGTGCGTGTGTGTGTGTGTGTGTGTGTGTGTGTGTGTGTGTGTGTGTGTGTGTGTGTGTGTGTGTGTGTGTGTGTGTGCGTGTGCGTGTGTGTGCGTGCGTGCGTGCGTGCGTGTGTGTGTGTGTAATAGGAAAAATCGACAATAAATAACTCAAGAACATATAAGACGATGTACTTTGTAAAAAAATCAAGTACATAGAAGACTATGAGAATATTGATATTCAATAATAATAGTATCAAAAAGTTATAATTAAAGATGTTTCTGAAAAATTTGCACAATAAAGTCTCACACAAATTTTTCAGACAAATCCTGGATTTTATCAAATTTGAAAAAAAAATCAGAAAAAATGATGATCTACTTGTTAGACAAATTCAAACTAATGTGAATTTGACTTAATTTCCTTAATTGTGGATTGAATAGACATTATAAATAATAATAATGATCACGAGTCACAATATCGTTACGAGTGTTGTGCCCTGAAAAGACAGGAATTTTCATATTGCTAACACAAAAAGTTCAAAGACCCCATGCGACGATATCGAGCCCGATATTTCACAAGCCCGATAGTCCGCTCGACTCAGCCGGAAAAACGCTGAATCGCAATCTAACGAATCGAACGTTCTCGAAGGATTGGTTGCGAAAACCCGAGTTAACAATTAGCCGAAAGAATTAATCGAAAGGCAGTCTTCGGCCAGAAGCCGAGGAGGTCGTTCTCAAGGCATAAAAAAGAATTGTAATATTGTTGCCTAATTTTAAATAAAATATAAGTTGTTCAAGTTGCAATATCCCGAGTTGGAGATTTACTCGGAACGGGAATAGTCCCCACATACCCTCGCCCTCGAGCATCCGACAACCCACGGTGTCAACTTACTCGAGAGCGAAATTCCGTGCTCTCCGCGCATCGTCAGAAGCCGGGGCACTACATTGGTGGCAGCGGTGGGATTCCCGCAATTGGAGATATCCCAACTTTGCATTACACAACTTCAAAAAAAAAAAGAAGAAGGAAACATTCTATCCAACGTACAAAATAAACTGAACGCAGCAAGTGCTGAAAAGGCGGTCAACGAGTGATCCGATCGACGACCGTCGAACCGGACAAATAAAAAAAAAAGTGCGGCGAAAGCAAACGCCCGAGTCAACTGTACAGAGCTGTCCAAAAGCAACCAGATCCTGAGGATCATCGATACCAGAGCGACCCAAGGACGAAGACTCAACAAGTACCTTCTACAACGGAACAACAGAGCGCACGAGAACAGCAGAGCAAAGCAACACAACAACAGGGAACAATACTGGCAATTTCCTGCCAAACAGCTACGAGAACGAGGTCAACATCTTGTGAACAACCGACTCCGAAGCATCGATCAACATGAGGCGCATCATCGTACTGTAAGTGACGAAACAGGTATCAAAAAACATCCTCCAAAGCCAAACAACAAAAGGGTAACAACAAATTATCGTGTTCATTAAATTCAATTTTCGACAAACTCATTGCGAGAGACCGTCCCGAGAATCAAATAGTCGAATAAGAACTACAGGAACCTAGGGAAAAGCGATTTCGATCCGCAACAAGTTCAGACGAAAGTCCCAATTCACAAAATTCCTCAAATAGGCCGACAGCTGCGAAACGTACCAAAATTCGATCCGCAGCAGATCGAACCGTTCATTTTTCTGATCAATCTGTTACGTCCCGGAGGGAGATTTAGGTGGGACTCGCGAGGTTGCCGATTTAGAGCGCAAAAGTTCGAATTGAATTTGACTGCGCAGTGAGTCTTTGTTTGGCGTCCGCGTGAGTTCCGAACACAGTTTAATAACAATTTGGATTGAGACGAATTTGAGGTGCGTGATTCTGGTAAGAGTGTTGGATCCGTCCGCTGGATTGATCGTTGATCAAATAAATGTTCAGACGCGTAGATTTTGTCTTAATTCACGTAGTTCACGTTTATTACGTTTAACTCTTACAAACTTATAATTTCGGTACAAAGATAGTTACTCGTACAACGATTACACGGAAACGCAGAGCGAAAGGGTTTAGCCTTGTAAGTCGACTGTTCAGTTCGGAGTTCGAATACAGAGTGTCTGCTCCTTCGTGATATGAAAATTAGGAAAGTCTGGTTGTAGGGGAAGGAGCTTTTTTGGGGGAATGCATTTTCGGATCAGAGCTTCTTAGTGATTGGTTAATCAATCGTGAGAATGTACGCTGACTTACGTGATAGGTCGGCGTCATGCGTGGGAATAGTTTTGTTCATCTACTTATTAGGTCATCGCTATGGTGAATGCGGCCATTGTTCTATGTCCGAGGATCGGGTTCAGCGACCGAGGTTTCGTGGGTCTTGCGATATGACCGGGTGACGTGTTCTGAAGCAAGCGAGTTTTCTTCGTGGGATTGTTTGGGTTTTAGGACAAGGTAGGATTGTGGCGTAGTTCGTAGGAAATGCAGGGACGTAGTTGTCCCTGCATTTTGTTCGAGTGCTCTAGGCGTAGGGTTTCTCTTCCGAGGCTGCGAGTGCGCTCCTCTCGTAAATTCTTCTGGCGTTGGCTATGTTTATGCGTCGGGACCTACGTGCGACGGTTTCGCTTTTGGTCTTGTGGTACGTTTCGGCTATCGCTCGCTTAGCGTTAAAGAAATATAGGTTTTTGGTCGATGAGTGAGGGTGCTGCTATCGTGCGTATTTACCATCGTGGTTTCAAAAAGAGAGAAAAAAAACGTGAAGGCTGGGACGTAACAAATCACCAGATTCTGATCAATCTCCAGAAAATATAGACACTAGGCGTTGTCGCGAAATAGAAATTCAAGAATTTTTCCTACTCTAACTTAATTCAGATAACGTTGCGCAAGAAAATGGTTTCATGACCGTAAAGGAGGCGCGAAGCCTCATTCCCCGATTTGATGGCGAAAAACCTGAAGAAATCGACGACATAATTGAAGCATTCGGCTACGCAAACGCGTGCGTTGCAGCAGCCGATAGACATTCCCTTTTACAATCCGTGTTAGCAACAAAAGTAATAGGAAAAGCGCGAAAAGATACCCGATATTAAGAAATTGAATCGTACCAACAATTTAAAGAAGAAATGACAGCATTATATGGAACGCGACGTACAGTAGCCTCGTTACAGGTCGATTTTAATACGTGTAAGCAAAAATACAACGAGAGGGTGTTAGCATACGGTCAACGACTCCAAGCCATAATGATGGAATTAATCGAAGCTAGCACAACCGAGGCAAGATCGCCTGCAGAAAAAAGAACAGTTGAGACATATGTAAGGCAATTAGCGCTATACAACTTCGAAAGAGGACTTCGAAGGGTAAGTCATCGTAAAGGCAAGTCATCGTAAAGGCTCGAGGATTCAAGGATCTCGGATCAGCCCTTAAAGGAGCAATGGAAGAGGAAAAATCGCTACAGGGAGGCGAATCCACAAACAGGCAGACTCATCTGAAAAAACGAACGCCGATGACGTGCAACAAATGTCACAAAATGGGACACTTAGCAAAGGATTGCCGATCCAACACATCGTCTTACGGAAGATACAGCATACCAGCTCCATCGAAAAGCGTGCATCAATTCAACATCACTGGCAATTACTGCAAGAAACCGGGACACGCGTGCAAGGATTGCCGAAAAAGGAATTGGCAACAAGGACAAGGAAACGGATATCGACAGGCACCGGAAGAAACCGGGTAACATCAAAATCGTCAAATGAATCATCAGCCGGGCCATGGAACCAACTACTACAACAAGAGTGGGCCCCCAGGGTGCCCAAATCAGTATCACTGGAACGCAAATAAAAATACCCCAAAAGAAGACAGACCGAAGAAAGAAATTCGCAACGACAGCGAAAAGAAATAAACAATTGGATCATTTTTGCTCGATATGGTAACGGTAACAAACGTAGACGGGCCAAGAGAAGAAAACCGCAACGACAGCGGAAACAAGAAAACAATTAGGTCATTTTCGCTCGATATGGCAACGGCAACGAACGAAGACAAAAAACGCAACGTCAGAAAAATAATCGAAGCATCGAATACAGGTCCGTCCAAAAGAAAAAATACGAGGAAGAAAATAAAATCGTACTGGATAACGACGATCAATTCTGGAGGAGCCGCTAGCGACTTCCACATCGCGTCTTCCCAGGTAAAAGACAACATCCTCACGTTAAAAGGAGACATCGGAGTCCTATGTAGTCTCATAAAAAAGAGTGTATTAAAAAAGGACACAGAAATAATAGAAGAAACGATCGAACTCAAAGGAATCGGGGGAAAAAAATTCTACGCACTGTGTACAATTATGCTCGTGCTCGAAACACCCGCAGTAAACGTAGAACACGGATTCTACGTAATAGATGACGCAGTACCACTGGAAGTAGACGGAATAATGGGTTTGGACCTCATGAGAGAGCACAACGTCGACATCCTAAACGGAAGACATATTAAAATATACGGACATCTGATCCCCATGCTGGACGGAACGAATAAAATCAAACTACCTCCCAGAACAGAGCAAATGCTATACGCAAAAACATTGACGGCAAAAATAGGATGTGCCGCAGCAAAAGAAGGGCGACCAGGAGTAAAGATAGGCGGATGTTACGTCCACCTAGGAGGACATTCCTGCCTCATAGTAGTGCGAAACACAAGCGATGCAGAAATCGAAATAGAAAGGTCAACGGTGCAAATTGAAGAAATTAAAGAAGAAAAGGAAATAAGTGCTGTATCGATCGAAGAAAAATTAAAAAGGAAAGGAAAAATATGGGAAGAAATGAAAGGAGATTCGAACTTAAACCCAGAAGAAGAAAACGCGAATTCGCTGACGCATACGCTGACGTCTTCCATTTAGAGGACGAGTCGCTAGGGTGCACCGCTATAGCGGAGCACCGCATAAGCGTACGACCAGGGACAACGCCAATAAAAATTCGTCCATATCGATTACCAGAAGTCCACAAGCAAGAAGTGATGGCGCAGACAAAAGAGATGCTAAAAACGAAATAATTCGACCGAGCAAGAGCCCATGGAATGCTCCTCTACTCGTCGTTCCAAAAAAGCCTGACGCCGACGGAAACATACGCAAGAGAGTGGTAGTAGACTTCCGAAAACTAAACGAAGCAACGGAAGGAGACTCGTATCCATTGCCTAATATTGCCGACATATTGGACCAATTGGGACGAGCAAAATATTCAAGACTCTCGATTTGGCATCGGGATTTCATCAAATCCCAGTGGCCGTAAAAGACAAGGAGAAAACCGCTTTCTCCACTCCTCTTGGACATTACGAGTACAACCGTATGCCATTTGGATTACGAAACGCCCCACCAACCTTTCAAAGGCTGATGGACGTTGTACTTGCTGGATTACAAGGACTAAAATGCTACGTATATCTCGACGATATAGTAGTATACGGATCATCGTTCGAAGAACATAACAAAAGGCTGACAGAAGTATTCGATCGACTGAGAGAAGCCCAATTAAAGGTTCAACCTAGGAAATGTCGATTTCTGTGAAAAGAAACCCAGTACTTGGGACACATCATTATCGAAGTGGGAGTAAAACCCGATCCGGAAAAAATAGAGGCTGTACAACGATTTCCAGCCCCAAAAAACGTAAAAGAGGTTCAATCATTTCTAGGACTAGGCGGATATTACCGAAAATTCATACAGGATTTTTCAAAACTCTCAAAGCCGTTAACAGAACTGATCAAGAAAGAAAACCAATTCATTTGGAACGAAAACTGCGAACAAGCTATCCAAAAATTGAAGGAAACTCTCAGCACCGCACCGATCCTGCAGTATCCGGATTTCGAAAACCCCTTCGTGGTGACAACTGATACCTCTGACAAGGCAATTGGCACGATTTTATAGCAAGGGAAAATCGGAGAAGATCTACCCATCTGTTACGCGAGTCGCACTCTAAACAAGGTAGAAATGAATTATTCAACAACGGAGAAGGAAATGCTAGCAATAATTTGGGCAGTAGGGCAATTCCGACCATACATACATGGAACAAAATTTACCATCGTGACGGATCATAAGCCCCTCACATGGCTTTTCAACGTAAAAGATCCAGAATCACGACTGATGCGCTGGAGAATGAAGATAGAGAAGTTCAACTATACCATAGAGTATAAGGTTGGCAAGAAGAATACGAATGTGGATGCTTTAAGCTATATGTATGTATTGATGCTGACGCAGCACGAACCAGATGCGGTGGTACGTCACAAGGACGCCGAGAAGCGTGGTAGAGGAAGGCCGCGGAAGGCCCCCCGCTCCGCGCCGCCGCCGCCAGCATCAACAGACCTGAACCAGCATGGCCGTGGTCAGCTGGTCCCGCGAGCACGTGGCCGGCGGAGAAAAACGATGCAGCCCGCTAGAGAGGAACGCCCGCGCAAGGCGACAGAGGCCCGCGCGAGCGAGAACGAACCGCCACTCCTAGCAATGGAGGCGGACCAGTCAGCAGGCCCGACCGGAAAAGAGAAGGAAATAGAAAAAGACTCGAGCGTAAGCGAGACAACAAGCGACAGCGAGACAGACACGACAATAGAAGATCAAGAGTGCCCGAGTGAGCAGAAGCGAGGTACGATTCTGCAAGAGTACCACGACGCCCCTCTTGGAGGCCACCCAGGCGAAAAAAGGATGAAACAACGAATAAAGATAAAGTATAACGAAATAGAAAACTATGTAAAATCATGCGACAAATGCCAGAAAAATAAAATCACGCAACGCAAGCATGCTCCCAGGACTATTACCGACACACCCAAGACACCATTCGTCAAATGTGCAGTCGATATAGTAGGTCCCTTACCCGATACCGAAGCCGGGAATAAATACATCCTGACTTTTCAAGACGCATTGTCCAAGTATAGCGCAGCTACACCGCTAAAAACGCAAGAAGCCAAGGAAGTAGCCAAAGGATTTGCAACTCAAATTGTTTGCCAGTACGGCACTCCAAAAGAATTATTGTCAGACCAAGGAACAAATTTTCTGACCGAAACTTTCATGGAGATGTGCCAATTATTCCGGATAAAAAAGATTCAAACGACGGCATACCATCCTCAATCAAACGGAGCATTGGAACGTTCATACCGAATTCTCGCAGAATACCTGAAATGTTTCCTTAAAGAGGATCAAACGGATTGGGATGAGCGGTTGCCATACGCGATGTTTACTTACAATACCACCCCGCACACAGCGACAGGTTTCACGCCGTACGAGTTGGTGTTTGGAAAAGTAGCCGATTTAGCGACGGCGCTTAAAGAAGCACCACGAAAGACGTACTCATACGACAATTATGTCTCCGAGTTACGCGAATGGCTTCGAGCCGTTCCGAGTAGACGCAAGGCAGTCCGGGTACATGTAGACCGGATTAAACCCTACGTTACCCACTGACCGGTAGAGTAGGAGGGACTACTCGCCTGGCCCGCGGAGGCCCGCGATCGGCCCACGAGGCATAGATCGACGCCTCCCCGTCTCGCGCCCTTGTCAAGCAACGGTCGAGCGGCCAACATCACGCGACGGATTCGCGTACGGGTGGCAAGCTGCCACCCGTTCAACAAAAGAAAATAAATAAATAAAGAAAAATAAAACGAAATCACGAAATAAAAGAAAATAAAAAATACAGTGATGAAAATGAAATAATAAATAAATAAATTAACTAATATGAAATGAAATGGAAAGATAAAGTAGATAAAACAAAATAAAATAACGTTCAAATGAATGAAAGAATCTATAACAAAAGTAAGCGAATGAAATAGTCGAAAAGAGAGAATAAATAAATTAAATAAAATTTACAAGAGGAACAATAGGAAGAGCTCTAGATTTCTAAAGAAGCAAAACGAATAATAAATGAAAAAATTTAAAAATGGCGTATAGATATATAAATGAAAAGTCCAATGAGAGCAAGGGTTAAAAAAAATTAAATATACAATATACATATATATATATATATATTGAATACTATGCAAATAAATTTTTCAAGTAAATACAAAAAGAAAATGAATAAAAAGAATAATAATAATTAAATAAAGAGAAGAAAATGAAAGGTAAAACAAATATAAACCAAATTTTTCGCATGTGGTAACATTCCAAGTTAAGAAAAAAAAGAAAGAAAGAGAATAAAGAGAGAAGAAATCGCAATGTAAAAAAAGGAAGAAAAGTATTGCACGTAGAAATAGGGAAACGAGCAAGAAAAATGTATTGAAAATAAAAAGGCAAACCCTTTTTGCAGGTTATTAATTTCAACAGTTAGGACGACAGAAGGGACTAACGAAAGAAAGGAAAATGCAGAATTCCACGCAACGCAATTTTCCGCAACCCCCGGAATTTATTACGATGAAATCGGAAAACTGCACACAATTCAGGAAATGTGGAAACTGCTAATCCGCATGGATCTTCTGCCAATAGCAAAGAGAGAAAAGAGTGTTAGGGAAAACACTGTAAAAAATAAGCGTGTGTCGGTATGTTGAAGCAACACACAACACGCCTACAACGTGTGTAGAACCTGATTAACGCGTTGAAACAACGTGTTTTACTTATTTTACCGTGTTGAAACAATACGCTCTTTACCATTCTTGGTAACAACACGTTTTTAATGAGTTGCCGGAGAACACGCTTAATGTAACACACATGAAGCGTGTCGAATCAACCTATTTTCTCCCCGAACAACACACTTAGTGTAGGTACACGAGACTCGAACGACACAAAGCGTCGTAAAACAACTGACTTGCACGCGTATACCACAAACAACACGCGTCCAGTGAGTTGATATGACAATATGGCGACTTCATAACCTCGCTATATTATAGACGGACGTGCGAAAGAGTTTTTTAATTACGATTTGTGTTATTTTTAAATCTAAATACACAAGTTTTTACTCGTCGAGCAGACCTACATGAATGGCGAAAATAATTTGCTCTGTGAAACCATGGTAAGTGCAACACTCAGTTTATTGACGTATATATAAAATAATTTTTTGGTAAAGGGTCAATGCGAAGAAAATTTTCTATTCTGTGCGGATCAATATTTTGTTCGTTGCTAAGAAAAGTTTCTGTCCAGAGAGCTGGAAGATCCTTTTGAGGGGCAAAGGGCAAATTCAATTCTATGCGTACCAAGTTTTCTGTTGGGTGAGAAGAAAATTTTCTGGGCGGATTGGAGGAAATTTCTTGTTCGAGGGAAAGCAAATTCTTTATTTTGTGCGGACCAATTTTTCTGTCCAGGGCAAATAAAATTGTCTGTCCGGAGTGAAAGAAATTCCTCGTTCGTGGCAAACGAAATTTTTTATTTTGTGCAGACCAACTTTGCTATCCGGATGGCAATAAATTTCTTGTTCAGGGCAAAGAAAATTCTTTATTTTGTGCGGACCAATTTTTCTGTCCAGGGCAAAGAACATTGTCTGTCCGGAGTGAAAAAAATTCCTTGTTCGGGGCAAACGCAATTTTTTATTCTGTGCGGACCCATTTTTCTGTCCAGTACAAAGAAAAATTTCTGTGCGGAGTGGTGGAAATTTCTGGTTCGGGGCAAAGGAAATTCTTTACTTTGTGCAGACTATTTTTTCTGTCCAGGGCAAAGAACATTGTCTGTCCGGAGGGAAATTGCTTGTTCGGGGCAAACGCAATTTTTTATTCTATGGGGACCACTTTTTATATCTGGTGCGAAGAAAATTTTCTGTCCGAAGTGAAGGAAATTTCTTGTTCAGGGCAAAGGAATATTTTTTTCTGTGCAGACCAATTTTTCTGTAGAAGGCGAAGAAAATTGTTTGGAGTGAGGGAAATTTCTTGTTCGGGGCAAAGAAAATTCTATATTTTGTGCGGACCAATTTTTCTGTCCAGTGCGAAGATAATTGTTTGTTCGGAGCAAAGGAGATTCCTTGTTTGGGGAAAATGTTCTGTTCACTGCAAATCGAAATTTTCTCTTCCATACAAATATCCTCCTCACTGCGTTTTCTAATTGCTGTGCAGAAAACTTTTTATTCAGTGCTTTAGAGATTTCCTGATCAGTTCAAATAGCGATTTTCTTCCCAACGAATTTCTCGATTCACTATATATCAAAGTACAAACAGCCAAATGTTTTTATACTTTTTTAATAATTTATCATAATTTTTCAGGATGTGGAACAACTAGCAACGAGTACGGATGCGAAAAAAGGACAGCATAAGAAATTTAAAACATCACACATGTCACAATCGAATTCGACTGGACCAGGGACCATACGAAATCCCATGATATTACCAGAGCTCACAGATTAATCGGAAAAGATGTTGGGCACTGTCGGGGGAAGTCGTCGACTGTCATGGGAAGCTACTGCGCGTGGGATACTGCATATCTTCCAGTACTATTCAATCTTTTTCCTCCATGTTTTTATGCGGCCATTAAGGCGGGATATGCATTCAAACGGGAAAAACTTAACCAATTTTGGGCGATTTTTAAAACTAAGGAATAATTATTCTCCATCTATCAAACTGTAGGTATTCTTCAATAGTATATTTATCTATACCAAACAATTTTTTAAATTCATTCAAAGTGGCGGAACTGTGGCAGAGTGTTACAGCAAGGTTGCCGCGGCAGTTGTGAATCGGCGTGCAGTCTATAGCTTCCGTAGACTTTGATTTGCAAAAAAATTCAATTTTTTTCCAGTTAGAACATGTATAGTTTCTATTTGACAGTAATTAAAATGAAGAAAATTCAAATTTAAGAGAATGGCACACTTTTACAAAAAATCAACACTTCACGCGAAGTATCTGTAAATCAATTCTCGTCAAGTAAAAGAAATATTGTCAATATTTCTACCAAGTTTCAACTCATTCGGCTTTATAGTTTTAGAGTAATCCTACACCTCAATTTCAAAAATGCAGTTATGGGAAAAAGGGGTTTGCAGTTTTCGCCCGCTACGAGTCCAAGCGGTAAGACACAGCGTTGGCGGGCTGCAACGTTTAAAATTTTTCGCATTCCGTTTTGAAACTCCTGGAAAATATACTACATATATAGATCTATCGTTTAAAGAAAAAAAAGAAATAGATTTTTTATCGTTGTAAATGTATATCTCGCCTTAAAGGTGTTTTAGTTTTACATTATGCAACATGAAAAGTCGATTTGTACGTTGATAAGGTAAAAGAAAAATAAATACTGTAACTCAAAAATATAATTTTTGTATGTATACAATAATGTAGATGATACGCCGACTCACCCACACACCTACATACTCTCTCTCTCTCTCTCTCTCTCTCTCTCTCTCTCTCTCAGACACACACACACACACACACACACACACACACACACACACACACACACACACACATATATATATATATATACATTTACAGGATAGTGATAAAGGCATTTCACATTTTATGTGTGTGCGCGCGCGCGCCCAAACACACACATACACGCATGCATGTTCATAAAATGTGAAATGTCTTCATTACTCTTCTCGTTCAATGTAACCATGTATTCCGTTTCTTGATGAAGAAACCGCAAGCAGCCGATAGCAGTGTTTTTACAGTGAAGTTTTTACAGTTACTTGTTTTTACAGTGAAGCTGGAAAAACTATTAGAATTATGTCAAACGATGCCAGAGGACAAGCTATGTGCTCTCGCAACGAGTTCCCTCGAAACCATGGAAGGAAAAATAAATTCCGAAATGCAGTCCATTTACGATATAACTGGCACAAAAAGTAGAACAAATAAAAGAGGATTAATAGACGGATTAGGATCCATTATAAAATCGAAAACAGGTAACTTAGATGCGAACGACGCTGCGAACATCGAACGGCAAATCACAGCAATAACGAAAAAACAAGAAACAACAGAAGATGCGTTAAAAGAAAATTTGCAAATCCAGCAAATTACACTGGAAATGTTCAATCGCACAACGAATCGCCTCGCGGCAAATGAAGAAACACTAGGCCGTTTAGTAAACAATTTACACCATGGAATGAAAAATCTCGTAATAGATATTTTAACACGTCAACAATTGAACGAGAAATTAACAACTATTAGCGTAATAATCGAATCCTTATTAAACGATATACGTCAACTATCTAACTTTTTAGTAGGCTTGCCAAAAGGAATAGTTAATCCTACAATATTGCCGCCTAGACAACTGTACGCGTATCTTATAGAAGCATTACCAAATCTACCAAAAGGACTGAATTTTCCGACAAAAATCCGTCCAGAAAAAATTAACGAATTACTGGACATTTCTGAATTAGGCGCATATAGTATTCAAAATACTATATTCCATTAATTACCAACAACGAGTTCAATGTGAATGAAGTCTATCCTCTACCCGTAAGAGTAGAAAAATACACGTTTCGGTTCATAGAAACGACCGTAAATAATGTTATAATTGATCGAGAGCGTCGATAATATCTGTCATTCTCAGAAAACGAATTATCCAAATGTAAACGACAAAATTATCAATATTACTGTTATTCGAAAAACGCAAGACAAACAATACGATCAGGAGCGTCATGCGAACTATCGATATTTTTAGGAAAAGACCCCGAAAAAGCGAATTGTACACATCGTTTAGTTAAATTAGAAAATTCTTTGGTCATTGCTCCGAAACAAGAAGGGCAATGGATATATGTAGCTCCAGAGATAGTAGCTCTCACGATAAACTGTAAAAACTCTGCGACAACTCATGCAACAATTACTGGAAAAGGATTATTGGCTTTGGATGGAAAATGTTCCGTCACCTCCATAGATTTTAAGATTGAAAATTTGAAGGAAACTGTACACGAAATTTGACCGCCATTCAATCTATCTTTTCTGACGACAGAAAACGAAATACCTCAACCTTTAATATTGGAAAATATTCCTCATACGATAATTAATGATCCATACGAAGTTAACAAAATTGGTGAACGAATCGAAATATTGAAAACAAAATTAAACAAAAATTACGATCATGTGACAACACAGAGTCACATCATTGGGAATTATGCCCTTAGCGGAATGATTCCCTTCGCAATGATTATATCATATTTCGGAATTAAAGCGTTCTCGAAGGATTGGTTGCGAAAACCCGAGTTAACAATTAGCCGAAAGAATTAATCGAAAGGCAGTCTTCGGCCAGAAGCCGAGGAGGTCGGTCTCAAGGCATAAAAAAGAATTGTAATATTGTTACCTAATTTTAAATAAAATATAAGTTGTTTAAGTTGCAATATCCCGAGTTGGAGATTTACTCGGAACGGGAATAGTCCCCACATACCCTCGCCCTCGAGCATCCGACAACCCACGGTGTCAACTTACTCGAGAGCGAAATTCCGTGCTCTCCGCGCATCGTCAGAAGCCGGGACACAACACGAGCATGAATTATTGTTGTTCACATGAGATTTCAACTAAACGATTTTTTTTTTAATTTTCGTTTCTGTGGGATTTCCAATTCATTTTTAATGCGTATGAGAAATGATTTTTTACTAAAGAATTCATTTATCTTGGCCAAAACTATTAATAAAAAACGACTAAATAATTATTTTTTTTTCAAACCTTCTCCCGAATAATCCTATTTTCGTATTGAAAACAATTCAAACAGTTCGAAAAATTAATCGATCTTTATGAACTGACACTGTATTTTTTCTCTCTGGCATTTGCAATTTCCAACCAACGCTGTTGCAAAAAATGTGTTTCTTTAACTGTTTAAAAATACGCAAAATAAACATTTGAAAATATATAATTATTAAAAATTAAAACAAATTTTTAAACAAATGTTTTTTCTTCGTTATTTGGAATCGCATCATTGAATGGGATTCGACCAGCGCCTACGCCGTTGCTATCCGAGTGACGCGGCGCGGAGCGCCAAGCGCAGGCGGCCCGTCCGACGCGCCCGTTTCTCACAAACAGTCCGATACACGAGGCCCTATTTATAGCGACGACGCGGCTCACTCGACAGCCGCGCTCTCGGGACAAACGTACCATCTAAGCACAGTCCTCGTTTTAAGTCAGATCAAATGAAGATCGTTACCGCTCGGCAGGCTCATGCACGAGAACGCACGCACACCCGCATTGCTTAACGGTATACTTCGAGGTGGGGGTAACCCTCCACCACGATTCTCCGGACAGCCAACACGAGACTGGCATTTGGTCCCCCTGTTGGGGACGCAACCACCGCCCAACCAGCCGCCGATGTCCCTGCCGGAGCAGCTGGGTCCTCGGCGTCGCGCTCAACCACTCCACGGTGGCGTATCGAACCTGCAGCACCAGCGATCAGTTGGGCAGCGAATGGGTGTCAGCCGAGCCACCCATTAGTCGTTCAGAGACGGCAGTAACCAGCTCCGCTGTCCAGCGGCCGATAGCACCACCAGAGGTGCCGACACAGCCGACCACCCCGGAGAGAGTCTCTCCAGCAATTGAAACGGGGAATTCCTTCACCCCGCCCTTGCCTAGCCCGTGGCAACGGACCACGACCAAACCTAGCCTAGTCTGGCGCCCTAAATTTAAACTTATATTGTAGGATATGATGAAATAAAGAAGAAAAGAACTGAAAAGAGTTAACACATATCGTCTCCACGAGCGCAATTTGACGCAACCCAAACAAACACATCATCTATTTTTGCGAATGCGTATGAATTTTCAAAGAATTTTCGAATCAATGTGATATCTGGTTTTCCGATCTTTTTAAAGCCTCAAAAATACGAAGCCATTCTGTTAACAGATTTGAAAATTCTCACGGTTGATACAGAACCCTTGTACTCCAGGGAAGGTAAAGGATTTCCGACTTTTTGTAAATTTTTCGAAATTGGAAAAAAAATTCAAAACGGCAATAAAACTCTTGAAAAGTTTACATGTATTCGAAAAACTTAACCATTTCATTTAAAATAACAAAAAACAATTTTGTCGGAACATTTGTTGTACTAAATTTTCACAAACATGTTTGTTTATAACTATTTGATACTATTATAATTTAAGATCAATGTTTCCAATATCTCCTAGTAATTGATTTTTTTCTGATTTTGCTCATTATGCGTAGAAATGATCTGTAAATCTAATTTTTCACTGTAATGTACCTCCTATACGTCCTTAAGGAAATATGGTAGGCATTATTTCAGCAACGATAAAATAGAATTAGAATTTCAACAACTTAGCAATGCTATAAAAATATGAAAAAAATCAATCATATGAAACATACTGAGCACAGTAATTTTGATCAATAATTGTATTAGAAAGTTATTTACAATTTTTTTTTATTTCTGAGAATACCCAAACAAATAATTGCCTATTCATGGTGAATTTATTCGTTCATGAATAGAGTTCAATATCTTAAAAAAATCTTTAACATATTTAAAATATCTTCTAAATCTAATTTTTCACTGTGATGTACCCTCTGGGTGACTTTTATAAGGTGGCCATGTGTTTTTTAAGGGTCTTGCGCGGTGATTTTGCGACTGAAAAAATATGATTTTTAATGATGTTTTAAGCTCCTTCCGAAAAAGAATATATCGTATTTTTGTCATGAATAGGATTTGCCAGAGGAAATAGTGTATTCTGGAAAAAAATAAAAATTCCATTGTGCATGCAGGAGAATGAAGTTTAAAAATTCCGAATACGGAATGCTTCCGAAAAGCTTTATTTGAGCCCCCCGTCATGGAGAAAAAATATAAACATACGAATTAAAGTTGATAGGTCGGTATTTTATCAGTGGACCAAATGAGCTAAATCAGACACGGGTGCGTTATAGGAAGTGCTAGTCTGCGGACGTCACAGCTGCAACTTCCGAATGTTCGGCTGTCACAGGAAGGTGGTTGAGACTCTTATAACACGCGGTCGGGCAGAGGGATCTAAATGTGTCCCTATCCGAGAACTTTATTGAAAAGAATGTCAATTTCGAAAATGTTCGCGGATTCGCTAACAACTTTCGGAATAAATAATTCTAGCAATACATTTTAAAGTTATTTGGCGTGAAATTATTATTTTTTAACAAATACTACGAGTATTCTTGTTTTTTAATGTTGCATACATTATATGAACATTCTGTAGTTACAGAAATTTAAGATACTTTGAAATGTAATGTTAGGATTATTTATGCCAAAAGTTGTTAGCGAATCGCATATGATTAAAAATATCATTTGCGGACCATGAAATCCTCGAACATTTTCGAAATTGACATTATTTTCAATAAAGTTCACAATCTATCGATTAAGCGCAATCGGTTGTCTTAACCCTCAATCCGTGAAGGTATTTGAGGCACCTTAAACCCGTGAACCTGGGTCGTTTTCGATTTTGCACTACCAAACCAACAATTGTCAATGAAAAACATCTCAAAAAAAGGCATGTTCAATTTTTAGGCCGTACTTCTCGAGGGAAAATAGGGTTTCTTTTCTTCATTATGTTCAATATATTATTAAAATAAATATTAAGCAACCTGCGAAGAAAATGATTTTGGGCAGAACGAAAACGACCCAGGTTCGCGAAATGCGGGTTAAAATTCTTTACTCAATCGGTCAGATTGGATCGAGAGGTCTGACAATGCTGCGAGAACGACGGTAGGAGCACTGTTTATTTAAGAAAGATAAAATCGGTGCTCGGAATGATTCTCGGGGCCTCGATCGGACATTCCCAATGGTACTGCCCCGAATTCGTCTCCGATTTTATCTTACGTCCGGTCAGATTGGGTCGAGAAGTCTGACGATGCTGC
This sequence comes from Ophion slaviceki, assembly GCA_944452715.1. NCBI lineage: Eukaryota > Metazoa > Arthropoda > Insecta > Hymenoptera > Ichneumonidae > Ophion > Ophion slaviceki. The sequence continues at coordinate 51,910,800 of OX101783.1, forward strand.
GAGAACGACGCTAGGAGCAATGTTTATTTAACAAAGATAAAATCGGTGCTCGCAATGGTTCTCGGGGCCTCGATCGGACATTCCCGATATTACTGCCCCGAATTCGACTCCAATTTTATCTTACTTCCGGTCAGATTGGGTAAGGACGTCTGACGATACTGCGCGAACGACGAAAGGAGCATTGTTTATTTAACAAAGATAAAATCGGTGCTCGGAATGGTTCTCGGAGCCCCGATCGGATATTCCTGATATAACCGTCCCAAATTCGTCTTCGATTTTATCTTACTTCCGTTCAGATTGGGTCGAGACGTCTGACGATGCTCGACCCAATCTGACCGGAAGTAAGATAGAATCGGAGACGAATTCGGGGCAGCAATATCGGAAATGTCCGATCGAGGCACCGAGAACTATTCCGAGCACCGATTTTATCCTTGTTAAATAAACAATGCTCCTACCGTCGTTTTCGCAGCATCGTCAGACTTCCTTACCCAATCTGACCGGAAGTAAGATAAAATCGGAGACGAATTCGGAGCAGTAATATCGAGAATGTCCGATCGATGGCCCCAGAACCATTCCGAGCACCTATTTTATCTTTGTTAAATAAACACTGCTCCTACCGTCGTTCTCGCAGCATCGTCAGTCTTATCGACCCCATCTGCCCGGAAGTAAGATAAAATCGGAGACGAATTCGGGACAGTAGTATCAGCAATGTCCGATCGAGGCCCCGAGAACCATTCCGAGCACCGATTTTATCTCTGTTAAATAAACAATGCTCCTACCGTCGTCGTCGCAGCATCGTTAGACTTGTCGACCCAATCTGACCGGAAGTAAGATAAAATCGGAGATGAATTCGGGGCGGTAATATCAGGAATGTCCGAACAAGGCTCCGAGAACCATTCCGAGCACCGATTTTATCTTTGTTAAATAAACAATGCTCCTTTCGTCGTTCGCGCAGCATCGTCAGACGTCTCGACCCAATCTGACCGGAAGTAAGATAAAATTGGAGACAAATTCGAGGCGGTAATATCAGGAATGTCCGAACAAGGCTCCGAGAACCATTCCGAGCACCGATTTTATTTTTGTTAAATAAACAATGCTCCTTTCGTCGTTCGCGCAGCATCGTCAGACTTCCTTACCCAATCTGACCGAAAGTAAAATAAAATCGGAGACGAATTCGGACCAGTAATATTGGGAATGTCCGAGCGAGGTCTCGAGAACCATTCCGAGTGCCGATTTTATCTTTGTTAAATAAACAATGCTCTTATCGTCGTTCTTGCAGCATCGTCAGACTTGTCGACCCCATCTGACCGGAAGGAAGATAAAATCGGAGATGAATTCGGGACAGTAATATCGGGAATGTTCGATTGAGGCCCCGAGAACCATTCTGAGCACCGATTTTATGTTTGTTAAATGAACAATGCTCCTACCGTCGTTCTCGCAGCATCGTCAGACTTCTCGACCCAATTTGACCGGAAGTAGGATAAAATCGGAGACGAATTCGAGGCGGTAATATCAGTAACGTCCGATTGAGGCTCCGAGAACCGTTCCGAGCACCGATTTTATCTTTGTTAAATAAACAATGCTCTTTGAAATTATTGAAATTATTAGTTTTTAACAATTACGACGAGCATTTTTCTTTTCTACTGTTTCATAAATTATCTTACAAGGAGACGGCATGACCGTGGGGTCGGGCATTTGGCTGAATTTTTTTGTGGTCAAAAAGGACCCCTAGCACCTTACGTGGTTAAAGTAGGGGTGTACTTCCGAAAAGCGCATACCGCCGATCGATCTAAAATTTGGTATAATAATTTTTCGTTCGGTGTGCATAATCGCGCATTCCTAACCGATTTAGACTATTTTAGCTTTCCCCAGAAAGGGTATGTGTGTGTGTACAGCGGAGATTAGGAACTGTGGGGCGTCACTCCCACATTTTTAACAACTCAAAACCCTCTCCGCTATGTGTGTGTTTTATGTACCTTTCCCAGGATAGCAACTTTTAATATCCGCGATCAGTTGCGTGAAGGGATCGACATTGAGTTTTTTTATCCATCGCAGCCACAAAAATTTGCAAATATGGTCTGCCATCGTATGTTTCGTAACTCCACCACGAGATAACGATCGACGCATCCATCGCCAGGAGGATTCGATATTTTGCATGTACGCTCCGGTGACGCTATCCACGAATTTATCCGAATGATTCTCAGTTTTGTTAACGTAACCATGCGTATTTGAATTCATGTACCCTTTCCAGCAATCGGTGTGGATTTCGGTACCGGCAGCTACATACTTTTTTATTAGAGCAGTCAAGGTCGCTTCATCTCTTTCGTTTTCTGGACAAATCTCTCGCCGATAATTTTCGGAATGTCCTCTGTGGATCATTCCGAGAATCCACGATCGATCAACTACTCGTTCTTTTTCGTATTTTCGACGGCCGATTTTACATTCGTCGACTTCGACGATCTCACCTGGACCACCTATCTGGCCTTCTGCCTCGAAATGGATGTCTAGAGCAACCATGCAAATTTCTCGGCAAAAGGAAAATCGATCCGCAACCGGATCCGTCGATACTGTTTGCCCATCAATAATGCTACTTTCGTGAATGGTCTGGTCGAAGTCAAGTTTCTCGCAAAACTGAATGTGATTAGCATACAGATTGCTGGAGACGTGTGACACCTCTCAAACCAAGTATTTTCGGCTACCGTAGCATTGTGGTTATATTTGCCTTTTCTGGCAAATAAATTGACGACAGCCCAATCGGGACTCGTTCAGAGTCATACATTTTTTGTGTTTGCCACAATATCTTGTCGTAGGGATCAATTCTATGTCGCGTAACCATTGCAACGTTCTTTCGTGATCTTGTAATATTGAGCCCAACTGAAAAAAGTTATAGGTTCTATTCATTTTGGCAGAATTGCTGATCAATATGCGGAAAATTCGTCAAAACTATTCGTTGAAATTAATTCGTTGAGTCTAATTCGTCGGAATTAATTCGTCGAAATTAATTCGTTGAACCGATTCGTCGAATGTTTTAATTTTTATTGATTTACCAATAACGCAAACTCTGAATATTTTCCGCTGTACCATTTGAACTTTGTGATGATTTTCCGCTGTAGTACATGAACTCGGTGAATACTTTTCGTTATTTCAGTCGAACTCCATGAATATTCTCCGCTATAGCAGTTGCATTTTGTGTCTATTTTCCGCTGTAATACATTAACTCTGCAAATATGTTTCTTTACATTAGTCGAACTCTGTAAATATTCTTTGCTGTAGTAGTCGGTCTCTGGGAGTATTGCCCACTTTAGTCTTTGAACTTTGTAGCTATTTCCGCTGTAGTAGCGCAATTCTGGAAACGTTTTTTCTACTAATTCTGGAAACGTTTGTTCTACTAATCGACCTCGGAATATTTTCCGCTGTAGTAATTTAATTTCGTGGAAATTTTCTGCTCATTAATTAAAAACTTTGGCTTTCTTTACAAGATATCACAGATTTTGACGATCATAATCGAAAGATTATTGTAAATTTCGCCATTGTTAATGGAGTGGGAGAAGAATTTTTGCACGAAGTGCTTACATTTACGTTGTGGCACCATTACACTAAGGATCGCCGTCAAAGAGTTGCTGGGCGCTTTGAGTATTACAAAAGTCGAGCGTACTCCTTTGATTTGTATCCCTGAAGGCTCTTAACACTGAATGGAGAATTTTACGTAAAACCTTGTAGAAGACTGTAAATTAACGCTCATACACTCACACAAACACACGCACACACACACAGTGGAGAGGGTTTTGAGTTGTTAAAAATGTGGGAGTGACGCCTCACAGTTCCTAATCTCCGCTGTACACACACACATACCCTTTCTGGGGAAAGCTAAAATAGTCTAAATCGGTTAGGAATGCGCGATTATGCACACCGAACGAAAAGAGGTTCTCCTTCGTTTTTCATATTGAAAATGGCATTTGCGTCAATTATTATTATGATATTCGTGATCAGGAGGTCAAAATACATTATTATACCAAATTTCAGATTCATCGGCGGTATGCGCTTTTCGGAAGTTTATCCTAAAGTTGTAGGACGCACTACACGGAAAATTTCGAGAAAAAATCGATTCAAAGTTTCTTAGGCGCCTTATGAGTTTAAAATGTCAAGCACTTGTCGAGGCGCCGTCTAGTCTAAACGGTTGGGGCTCGGTCTGTTGCGCCGGAGGTCTCGGGTTCGATTCCTTCTTCGGATCTTATTTTTTTTTGTTATCCCAAGAATTATCCAAAACGTTGCTCATCCCTACATTATTTAGTAAAATTAATTTATTAGGTGTACAACTTAGTTCGGTCCATTTTCAAAAGATGGCTCTAGGTGCTATAAATGGTTGACGGCAACAGCTGATTTTTACTGTATCGTGAAGTATCAACATCTCTTAACCAAATATCGTTGACAAAGCTTTGAGTTTTGCGCATCAAATCTAATTTTGACTGCGGTACAAATGTCGAATTTCGTCTCAAATAAGCACCATTTGCGAGAAGTGTAGATTTTCTGTTTCCAATGGAAGAAGAGTGCAGCTGAGGCCCACTGAATGCTGGTCAAACCATCACGGGAGACTTCTACAGGCACCAATTGATCCGTTTAAAGCGAGCTATAGCCGAAAAACGTCCTGAATATGCGACCAAACACGAGTCCATAATCTTTCAACATGACAACGCTCGGCCTCATGTTGCTATTGTGGTTAAAAGCTGATTGGAAAATAGCGGAAGGGAAATTCCGGCTCACCCGCCTTATAGCCCAGACCTTGCCACTTCCGACTACCATTTGTTTCGATCGATGCAAAACGCTTTCAGTGGAATACGCTTCACGTCAAAACAGGGTATCAAAAATTGGCTCGATTCATTCTTGGCTTCAAAAGATGAACGCTTCTTCCACGACGGAATTCATAAACTACCAGAAAGACGGGGAAAATTAGTGGCTGCGATGGACAATATTTTGATTAATGTATTAATTCATTTTGTCATTCAAATAAGTGCGCATTTTAAGCAAAAAACGGACCGAATTAAGCTGTACACCCAATACATTATTTATTTTTTATCATTTTCATTTCTTTAAATTATTTTATTTTTTTCCCCAATAAAACAATTCATAACGGTGGGTTTTTTATTTTTCATTGTAAAGTATATGTGGATGAACATTGGGTTTTCATTGAGAACAACAAAGTCGATTAGGAAAAATTCAATTTTTATTCATATAATAATTATATATGTTGTGCCCTGAAAAGACAGGAATTTTCATATTGCTAACGCAGGAAGTTCAACGACCCCATGCGACGATATCGAGCCCGATATTTCACAAGCCCGATATTCAGCTCGACTCAGCCGGAAAAACGCTGAATCACAATCGAACGAATCGAACGTTCTCAAACGATTGATTGCGAAAACCCGAGTTAACAATTAGCCGAAAGAATCGATCGAAAGGCAGTCTTCGGCCAGAAGCCGAGGAGGTCGGTCTCAAAGCATAAAAAAGTATTGTAATATTGTTGCCTAATTTTAAATAAAATATAAGTTGTTCAAGTTGGAATATCCCGAGTTGGATTTTTACTCGGAACGGGAAAAGTCCCCACATACCCTCGCCCTCGAGCATCCAACAACCCACGGTGTCAACTTACTCGAGAGTGAAATTCCGTGCTCTCCGCGCATCATCAGAAGCCGGGGCACAACATTGGTGGCAGCGGTGGGATTCCCGCAATTGGGGATATCGCAACTTTGCATTACACAACTTCAAAAAAAAAAGAAGAAGGAAACATCTTATCCAACGTACAAAATACACTGAACGCAGCAAGTGCTGAAAAGGAGATCAACGTGTGATCCGATCGACGATCGTCGAACCGGACAAATAAAAAGAAAAAATGCGGCGTAAGCAAACGCCCGAGTCAACCGTACAGAGCTGTCCAAAAGCAATCAGATCCCGAGGATCATTGATACCAGACCGACCCAAGGACGAAGAGTCACCAAATACCTTCTACAACGGAACAACAGAGTGCCCGAGAACAGCAAACCAAAGCAACACGACAACAGGGAACAATACTGGCAATTTCCTGCCAAACAGCTACGAGAACGAGGTCAACATCTTGTGAATAACCGACTACGAAGCATTGATCAACACGAGGCGCATCATCGTACTGTAAGTGACGGAACATTTATCAAAAAAACACCCTCCAAAGCCAAACAATCAAATATTAATGTCAAACGAAGACGAGCGTCGTAAATTATACCGATTACCGGGTAACAACAAATGATCGCGTTCATTAAATTCAATTTTCGACGAACTCATTGCGAGAGATCGTCCCGAGAATCAAACAGTCGAACAAGAACTACAGGAACCTAGGAAAAAGCGATTTCGATCCGCAACAAGTTCAGACGAAAGTCCAAATTCACAAAATTCCTCAAATAGGCCGACAGCTGCGAAACGTACCAAAATTCGATCCGCAGCAGATCGAACCGTTCATTTTTCTGATCAATCAACAGATTCTGACCAATCTCCTGAAAATATAGACACTAGGCGTGGTCGCGAAATAGAAATTCAAGAATTTTCCCTACTCCAACTTAATTCAGATAACATGGCACAAGAAAATGCTTTCATGACCCTAAAAGAGGCGCGAAGCCTCATTCCCCGATTTGATGGCGAAAAACCTGAAGAAGTCGACGACATAATTGAAGCATTCGGCTATGCAAACGCGTGCGTTGCAGCGGCCGATAGACATTCCATTTTACAATCCGTGTAAGCAACAAAAGTCATAGGAAAAGCGCGAAAAGATACCCGATATTAAGAAATTGAATCGTACCAACAATTTAAAGAAGAAATGACAGCATTATATGGAACGCGACGTACAGTAGCCTCGTTACAGGTCGATTTTAATACGTGTAAGCAAAAATACAACGAGAGCGTGTTAGCATACGGTCAACGACTCCAGGCCATAATGATGGAATTAATCGAAGCCAGCACAACCGAGGCAAGATCGCCTGCGGAAAAAGAACAATTGAGACATATGTAAGGCAATTAGCCCTATACAACTTCGAAAGAGGACTTCGAAGGGAATACCAAGTCATCGTAAAGGCTCGAGGATTCAAGGATCTCGGATCAGCCCTTAAAGGAGCAATGGAAGAGGAAAAATCCCTACAGGGAGGCGAATCCATAAACAGGGAGACTCATCTGGAAAAACGAACGCCGATGACGTACAACAAATGTCACAAAATGGGACACTTAGCAAAGGATTGCCGATCCAACCCATCGTCTTACGGAAGATACAGCCTACCAGCTCCATCGAAAAGCGTGCATCAATTCAACATCACTTGCAATTACTGCAAGAAACCCGGACATGCGTACAAGGATTGCCGAAAAAGGAATTGGCCACAAGGACAAGGAAACGGATATCGACAGGCACCGGAAACCGGGTATCATCCAAATCATCAAACGAATTATCAGCAGGGCCAAGGAACCAGCTACTACAACAAGAGTAGGCCCCCAGGGCGCCCAAATCAGTATCACTGGAATGCAAATAAAAATAGGCAAAAAGAAGACAGACCGAAGGAAGAAAATCGCAACGACAGCGAAAAAAATAAAACAATTGGATCATTTTCGCTCGAAATGATAACGGTAACAAACGTAGACAGGCCAAGAGAAGAAAACCGCAACGACAGCGGAAACAGGAAAACAATTAGGTCATTTTCGCTCGATATGGCAACGGCAACGAGCGGAGACAAAAAACGCAACGTCAGAAAAATAATCGAAGCATCGAATACAGGTCCGTCCAAAAGAAAAAATACAAGGAAGAAAATAAAATCGTACTGGATAACGACGATCAATTCTGGAGGAGCCGGTAGCGACTTCCACATCGCGTCTCCCCAGGTCAAGGCGAAATCCTCACGTTGAAAAGAGACACCGGAGCTCAATGTAGTCTGATACAAAAGAGTGTATTAAAAAAGGACACAGAAATAATAAAAGAAACGATCGAACTCAAAGGAATCGGGGGAAAAAATCTCCGCACTGTGTAAAATTATGCTCGTGCTCGAACACCCGCAGTAAACGTAGAACACGGATTCTACCTAATAGATGACGCAGTACCACTGGAAGTAGACGGAATAATGGGTTTGGACCTCATGAGAGAGCACAACGTCGACATCCTAAGCGAAAGACATATTAAAATATACGGACATCCGATCCTCATGCTGGACGGAACAAATAAAATTAAACTACCTCCCAGAACAGAACAAATGCTATACGCAAAAATATTAACAGCAAAAATAGGATGTATCGCAGCAAAAGAAGTGCGGCCAGGAATAAAGATAGGCGGATGTTACGTCCACCCAGAAGGACATTCCTGCCTCATAGTAGTGCGAAGCACAAACAATGAAGAAATCGAAATAGAAAGGCCAACGGTGCAAATTGAAGAAATTAAAAAAGAAAAGCCAACCGAAGAAAAGGAAATAAGTGCTGTATCGATCGAAGAAAAATTAAAAAGAAAAGACAAAATATAGGAAGAAATGAAAGGAGATTCGAACTTAAACCCAGAAGAAGAAAAATTCCTACGCGAATTCGCTGACGCATACGCTGACGTCTTCCATTTAGAGGAAGAGTCGCTTGGGTGCACCGCTATAGTGGAGCACCGCATAAGCGTACGATCAGGGACAACGCCAATAAAAAATCATCCATATCGATTACCAGAAGTCCACAAGCAAGAAGTGATGGCGCAGACAAAAGAGATGCTAAAAAACGAAATTATTCGACCGAGCAAGAGCCCATGGAATGCTCCTCTATTCGTCGTTCCAAAAAAGCCTGACGCCGACGGAAATATACGCAAGAGAGTGGTAGTAGACTTCCGAAAACTAAACGGAGCAACGGAAGGAGACTCGTATCCATTGCCTAATATTGCCGAAATATTGGACCAATTAGGACGAGAAAAATACTTCACGACTCTCGATTTGGCATCGGGATTTCATCAAATCCCAATGGCCAAAAAAGACAAGGAGAAAACCGCTTTCTCCACTCCTCTTGTACATTGCAAGTACAACCGAATGCCATTTGGATTAAAAAACGCCCCACCAACTTTTCAAAGGCTGATGGACGCTGTACTTGCTGGATTACAAGGAGTAAAATGCTACGTATATCTCGACGATATAGTAGTATACGGATCATCGTTCGAAGATCATACCAAAAGGCTGACAGAAGTATTCGATCGACTGAGAGAAGCCCAATTAAAGGTTCAACAGTAGAGGAGCTACGCCAGTTCTAACTCAGGGATCTCAGGGGGGAGCGGGGCGGGGGTCCCGCGCGGGGTACCCGGGGTATGACGTCACGGCGGGAAGGGTAAGGCCCGGCAAAGGGGGGAGCGCGACGGTGTCTGCAGCAAAGGGAGGGGGGAGAACAAATAGTGGCAGTTAACCGTTGGAAAGCCATAAAGTTTTTGTATGTTTTATCGTATAACTCGGAATTATCAGCTTCATTATGGACACATGTGGGTAAACTACTATATAAGGCTAGAAAAGTTTCCACCAATAAGAAAACGCTAGCTGCCATATGAAGGGCGCTCTTTCAGAGACTTATAAAAAAAATGCATTATTTATTGCATGCAACTGCAGGTATGAAAGGTGTCGATAAGAAAATTCAAGCCGTCGCGGTTTCATTCCGAAAGATTACGTCAAGATGTTCACATGTGCGAGTATGTACGCAGTGCATCCGGCCAAGCACCCGCTAGACTTGACCAAAAACGAGCTCGAACATGTTCCAAAGGTCTTGCTCCTAAAATATTGGGGTGAATATGTTGGTTTATTGTGGGATCGTTTGCCAGAACATCATCGGAACGATAGTGAAGTGATATCATATCTTCCATGCATGAAGCATTATAATACGCCACAGATGAAAGATCACATTGATGGCCCCCCACCTCAACGTCGGAAGTGTGAAAAATGCTGTGGAAATTCTCCACGTATGGGGTTCTTCAAACGTGTTTGAACCGGTTTTCTTTTTGGGAGTGTGAAAAAATGTCGAAGGGGGTAATTCTCCGCGTACGAGGTTCTTCGAACGTGTTTGAACCTGTTTTTCACGACTGAAAAAGTGGGGAAAAGTTTGAAAATTCGAGTGGGAGGGTTACGAGGGAGCTTATAATTTCGTGGACCAAGCTCAGACTACCACACAACATCAACATCTCTCTCTCGAACAGGAACTTTGAAAAGAGAAAAGTGTGGAAAATGGATTTCACGAGCATCAACAAAGTCAGCCGGATGGCGGAATTCCTTCCAACGAAGAAGCTGTCAGAACTCCCCGTTCACTCGGATCATCTAATCTCCGACATGAAGGCCGTACAAACCAAGTTTGGGAAACGCTACATCGCGGACATCGCGGATGAGTTCTCTGTCTTCTTACCGGCGCGACTTGTGAAGGCCTTCGACCAAGATCCGACGATGTTTGAGAGTATGCTGCAAGTGGCACGTGATGGTCAACTCTGCATGCAGTACATTGGTGGGAAATACAACAGTGTCGAGTTCCGTCGTCTCTGAGCATGATGGAAAAGACAAAATTCGTTGGACCACCATTGTCGAACAGCTGTCCGCATCATCGAGAGTATGCTGGTCAACTGGACAACTCAGTGGTGGGAAATACAACAGCGTCGAGGTCCATCGTCTCCGAGCATCGAGACAAAATTGGGCACCATTGTCGAACGGCTGTTCGCAGTCGTCACGGTTTTTTTTTCAAAGTGCTGACGATGTAAAAATGTATATGTTTGATTTAATTGTAAATGATGGATGTTTTCGCCGTAGAATAAAGAATACAAATGACACATATTTTCATCGAAATGCTTTTTATTCATTTAAAAAAAACTCCTCGCTCACACAACGCTTCGTATACGCTCAACCAGCTTTTCAGCGATTTTACATTCTCATGGGCGCAGTTGTATTTCGTGTTGAAGGAATGATGCGGGCATTTGAAGTTCGTGATTTTCGGCAGCTTCTGCAGCGATGGACAGTCCAGAGTCTCCAAGTCAATGACGTTTGTCGCGGGATCCGTGAATCTTGATAGCCATGCACATTTCTCGAATCCCTTCGCATAGATGGTTGGAGCTCCTTGCAAGATTTCTCGAATTGTCTTTCTAGCTGCCTCGTATGGTATGCCACTGTGTTCCCATCGTATTCCATGGAAATTGCGTTCCAGCCACTTGTTTGTCATCTTGTACTTGGCTGGTAAAGAGTCCCATGCAAATGGTGCGTCGAAGACGAGCGTCAGCGGTTCAGCATCCTTGTCGTGGAGTTTAACGATGGACATCTCCTTTAGGACAAATTTGTTGATGGGTCTCTTGAAGCCCTGCACGTCGACGATAAGCTCCATGTTGACTGAAGTGGACGCGAATCATCGGCATGAATTTATACCAATTTTTTAACCCCACCACTGATTGGATTGTACTCGACAATACGATCATGGAGGATCATGCAGTATGCTGAAGTTTGTGGCGGAATATTATTTTTCAATTCGAACTCAAGACGCACGTCAACAGGGCCGGACTTGAGAGAATCGTTTTGCTTTGAACAGTCAATAATAACAAGGGGGGCTTTTTCTAAAAATTCAATTCTGCTCAGCCATGGTTCAGCCTCTTTGTTGTAATAGGTCGGTTGAAAGTTTGCGTACATCTCGTAGAGTAGAGCATATTGATTTTGATCAATGTTCAAATTCAAATTTCCATATGGATAACATTGCGAGTTGAGGTATAGTTTGACATCGCTCAGGTTACAATGATCAAAGTGGCTCGCATTTTGTTGTTTCTTATTTTTCCGCCCCGTCTGCAGCGCAAGTATGACATATCGTGGCTTCTCCAGCTGATTCGAGGTTTTCACAGACCACACGTGCTTAGAGGTCTCAGGCAGCAATGGATATTCATACAATTCCCATGTTCGGAAACTCATGGAGATCGGTGCGTCTTTGGCGAGAAACTTTAACAGCTGAATTTTCCGTTGATCCGAGACTGTTACATACGGTACGAGCCATTCTATTTTATGCAATACGAGTTTATAGTCTTCGGGCGCGGTTTGTACAATAGCATTGTCGTCGGTCTTTGATCTCGTGAGAATCAACTCGTGCTTGGCATTTACAACAATTTTACGATAATCTTCGGCGAACCCGAGGAGCATGCTGAGCGGTATGCACACATCAAAGTTTCCCGATACATCTACAATCTGCTTGGTCTCTTCGACATCGAGCCATCCAGTGTTCTCGAGCATAGAACTTTTGGCCGGTGAGAGAGATGAATATCCCTTAATTACACTCGTAATGCCGACATTCTTATTACGATCGATTTCTATGGCATTCAACTCATATCGCACTTCCTCGAACAAATGACAAATGGCATTGTTGACGAGACTTGTAGCAGTGGTTGGCGCCCCATCACGCTTGGATAATTTTCCACATATGTGTAGCGAACTCTTGCTCGGCAGGATGGAGAGGTCTTGATGCTGGATAGCAATACGGATTTCATCGCTGTTATTGAAGGTTGAAGATGCATATGGCTGATGAGCGTGAATCTCGCAATGTATGATGGATTCATCAAAGACGACGGGCGTTTGAATGTTTACGATTTCTTCCTCCATTTCACGCAGCAGATGCACAGAGCACAGACTAAATAATTTTTTACACGCTTCCGCCACGCACTTTGAGACCCAAATTCTTCAAGAGTAGCACGTTTTGAGGTGTTAGCACTTTGGGCGCTGGCCGACGACTGATTGTTTTCATCCATAGCCGTTTATTGTTATTGGAAGATCTATTGAAAACTATACCCATCACGACTTTACATGCAGGCGTATGGTGATTACTTCACCGCGGAAATTTACCAAATCACCGTCCTGATCCACTATGCGAACTTGTATCGCGTCAATCGTTCGACTCGTGATTGGCAGATAAATTACGTGGGAGGGGACTTCAATGATCTTATAGCCCCGGTGGCACAGATGGAAAGAATTCGTGAATTGTGTGTACTTTTTGTCCGTTAATATATGCACCAGCGGTAATGTTGCACTCAACGCGTAGGGCGTTCACTTTGAGAATGGCTACTGGAAGATCGGATTCGTGTCTTTTATTGGCTTCCAATTTGCGTGGGGTGAAGCCTAGTAGATGTCCAATAGAATCTTTCGGTTCAAAATTTACATCATGATCACACTCTATCTCATTGCGTAGCGTATTATTATTGGGTTTAATGCTGATTTTGATGTTTTTACGCGAGAGCTCCGCTTGTACAAACGTCTCAATATCCTCTATTTCATAACTGCCCGTAGGTATTGTCAACACCTCATCTCCCACGTAAAGTTTATCGTGCTCAACGTCGATATTGGGAATAGAGTTGAAGGTTAACAATTCCACGAGACCAAGAGTATAATTTTTGTGTGGCGAGAGTTCGATGGGGGGAAAGTATTGCGCCTCGAGTATGGACGATGAGCCAGATATGGTCAATGTTAAACTTTCATCCATGATGCTGGTAAATTGACAACTGAATTCTCCACATCATTTCCCCCCTATATATAGTGTATATTTGTCTTTGTGCTGCAATTGCTGACAAAGAAACTTGAGGCACAAATGTCCACATTCAATCGTATCATATTCCTGATATCTATTATAATTATAATTTACGCTACCAACACGAAAATATCTCATGAGCTCGGATGGTGGTGTAAGATTGCCGAAAATATCAAAGTACACGACTTTCAATCCAGTCTTTTTGTAAGCGACCCAGTGCGTTCCAGGACCGACATTTTCATCCAAATTTACAATTGCTGCTTCACATTTGAGAGGTCCGCTCGCTGGCAATGTGTCGCGCATGTAAACTCCACGAAAATGTGGAATCTTTAGAATTTTCGCATATTTGAGTAGGTCACGGTCGGTGAGGGGTCGGTGCGGTAGCGATACTTCTAGTTTTTTGGCTTGATATGAAGGCCCAATCCCTGCTTATATGGTTTCAGATGTAGACCTTTACCTAATGCAATCGCTTCAATTATCCGATTATGGCGCTTACTTTCATCCAATTCACGCTTAGCTGCTTGAGCACCATTTACGGCTTTAGCTATACTAGCTGCACCACCAGACAAAGCACCCGCAGCGCTAAGACCCGCAAAAATGGGCACGAGGAAGGGCAATAAACCACCAATTTTATGGGGTACAGGTAGAACCCGAGGTGTGCGTACTTTACCACCTTGCAACTTTACAGCTGCACGAGCACCCTTTAGAGCTGATTTAATAATCTTACGCGGATCATTACTTTGAATCATTGTCTTCTTTGCAGCGCCAATTATCTTTTTCAAACAAACGCCACCCTTGCGGGCCTTTATACCCATGCCAAATTTTCTCTTTGTCTTCATAATATTTGCCACACCCCAAGCACTGGCTTTTTCACCGATACTAGCGTCTCTCGCGGTAACACGTTGCCTAGCCTGTTCAGCCAACACTTTATCCGCTAAATGTCTCGCCTCAAGATTATCCGGATTTTTCGAATACGCAATATCGTGTTGTTTGCAAGCCGTATCCAATGGATTAATGCCCGGATCACCACGAGCAAGGCGCTTGGCCAACTTTGTGCCTGGTCCACAATACTGATACCCCGGCAGATGTAGTTCAATGGGGAGTTTGTTGATTAGGCGATTGACCAAACCTTTACCACTCTTCCCATGTACAATCATGTCTAAAGACAATACGCAACTGACGCATAATCCCTATAAGAATCCTATTTATATGATTTCGTCGTTAGTCGTGTGTGAGATGACGTCCAAGAAGCAAACTATCGGAGGCGGACTTCCCGTGATAAATTTCGATGAGTTGGTCGCAGATGGCGGGGGGAAGAAGAAACAAAAACGTCATGGGAATTTATTGCCGGATAGCATACGTGCATTGTTTTGCGGTCCATCAAATTGCACGAAATGCTGGAATTCCGAAAAGTATGCATTTATCACGATTGACAAGGATAGCGGTATTAATGATGGTCGATATAGACAAGGTTTTGATTATTTTCTCACTATTGATAAATGACTCATTGCTGGTAGTTGAAGAGGCAGTATTGCGCATGCCGTGGTAGTGACAACATGAAGAGCGAACAATTGTTGCGTGAAAAGGATGTGTTGCGTGAAATTGCCAAGGCGAGCGATGCAATCAGACGAAAGCATCGAATGATGAAAATTGGGAAAGATAACGATCAGCAGAGAATGCAGGATGTCTTTAAGCCTATAGTGGGGCCATTGGAGAAATTGGTGTCGTATAAAAACGGTGAGGTGGTGGCGGTGAAGGAGGAAATTAAGGATGAAAAAATGGGAGATAATGTTGAAGAAGAAAAAGAAGATGCGTTAAATAGTGTGAAACATCAAAATGCGACACACGATTCCTTGAAGAGTGAAACACAAGATTCGTTTAAATTGATATATGAGGATGATGATGATGACTCGCAAAATGTCGATGAGCTCATCCGCGAATATCTCCTGCTATTACAAACAAATAGAAAGGCGGGCTTGGATGTATTATATGGTGTACGAAATCTCGCTAACAACAAATTAATGATTGGCAATTCTCCGATAATTTTCGACTCTCAACATATTCGTGTGGGAGATGTGAATTATCCGAAAACTGTTGGATTAACAGAGCTGTTGTTTAAAAAAGTGCCCAATGTTGAAACTCTCACACCGGACGATTTGAAAAACTATGAAAAAATTGTAATCTCGACGAATGCGCACAAAAAATTGTATAAGCCTAGTGAGGCTATACACCGCAATACCAGCCACAAATTCAACATGTATATTGCAAATATAGTTGATCATCATGTGGGAAAAGGTATGCCAATGTATAAGCTAGCTAGAAAAAACACCCACTTGGACTATATTTATTGGGACAATCCAAACGAGCTAGTGGATCGTCTTCGCTTACTTCTAGCATCACAAGCAGCCGGAAATTCATCACATGCGAATGAAATTATATCGATTATCGAGGAATTGCGTGAAGCTGAAATCATTTATTAACTCGACGTCGGAGAATTTACGCATTCTCATCATGAGTGTCGATGTGTTTGGACGTCATTCAAGTAGGAGTGTACTCCACAGTAAGCAAGGTCCTCCAGGTCGACCCGGGATTGGCTTTAGAATTACCGCAGATGGTCATTATGACTTGGGGCAGAAACGATTGTGTAACATTGCTAATCCGGAAGGAGAAGATGACGCCATCACTTTAAGCGCGTTACAAAAGAAATCTCGAACGATCATTAAGAACATACGCAAAGAACTGAATGAGAGTAGTCAGTTGTTGGTTAATGGACTTGAAGCTACGATAAGAGGCATTGCAAAGACACTCGAGGCCGATGTCAAAACTCTACAAGATTTGGTGATTCGTAATTCACACGTCATTGCTGAATTGGATGCGCGACTGCGTGGACTGGAAAATGAACGAGAAAAGGAGCGCTCTCGTGCTAGAGCTACATAAGCCTGCTCGACGAAACTATCCGCGTCGACATGTGGACATCCGTGGCTTGGACGAAACCTGGCAAGCCGATCTCGTCGATATGTCATCATACGCGCGTCAAAACTCCAAACACAAATATCTTCTCACCGTCATCGATACATTCTCAAAATTCGCCTGGGCCATGCCAATGCCGAGTAAGAGTGGCAAAGATGCAGCAACCGCAATGAAGTCGATACTCGTTAAGGGACGCATACCGCAGAACTTACACGTCGATCGGGGAAAAGAATTCTACAATTGTGACTTTAAGGCTCTCATGAAAAAGTACAATATTCACATGTATTCAACATATAGCAACTTGAAGGCATCCATTTGCGAGCGTTTCAATCGTACATTGAAAAATAAGATGTGGATGCAATTTAGTCTCCGTGGTAATTATAAGTGGATCGATATTCTTGATAATCTAGTTGCCGAATATAATGATTCTGTACACCGCACCATTAAGATGAAGCCGAGAAATGTCAACGCGGAAAATGAGAAGCAATTGCAGCAGATTTTCAATAAGCCTCCAATAAAAAGACAACCGAAATTCACCGTTGGCGATAAAGTGAGAATCAGCAAATTTAAGACTGTTTTCGAAAAGGGTTACACCCCAAACTGGACAACAGAAATATTTACAATATATCGTGTGAAAAAAACTCATCCCGTGACGTACCACTTGAAGGACCATAAAGATGAACCGATCGCCGGTGGCTTCTACGAACAAGAGCTTCTCAGGGTCAAGCACCCCGATATCTATCTCATTGAAGCAGTATTGAAGAGGCGCGGTAATCGAATGTTTGTAAAATGGCTAGGATTCGACAATAGCCACAATAGTTGGATAAGTAAATCCGATTTGTAGTCGATAATAAAGAAAATGGAAAAAATAAAATATGTTTTATGACTCTCGACCTAAACTACTGGTCGCCTCCGCATGTATCCCTCCAAGGCCTCCGACCGACTCCACAGCAGGCTTGCTTTTTCCCTTCTCGCCGTCGATAATCCCTTTTTTTCGTGGAACGTGGGTACGAGATGGATAGAGTGAATAAACACATGGGATTATAAAAAGTCCGTTTCTTTATTTACGGAAAATAATAAATGCATTCTTATACAATTAAATATTTACAACAACAAACATAATTTTAACAAAATATATACATAATTTTCACGAGTTTTATGAATCAATATTCACAAAAATATACACAATTTTACATCAATGTTGTGGAAAAAAAATTAGCAAACTTTTCACGACGGTATTCTGTAATGCCCCCATGGTAGGGTATCGGAGGTCCCAGGTATGATATACCGCTTATCATCATGAGGACTTAGAGCGATTTTCGTCTCACGAATGGTGTAGACCTTGTGCAACTTCGATCGAATACACGTTTGATTACGCATCATTTCAATGTCTTCCTTCAAGCATCGGGCATAATCGTCAAACGTGATTGTCCTAGCCACAACACTGCTCTTGACACCTTTAACTTTTTTCGTGTCCTTCTTACCCTCGACACGTGTCGCATACATTTTCGATCGAAGTCCAATGAACTCGGTCATAATTGCACCATTACATTCGTCTTTCTTGAGACCGGGTACCTTCTTGTTGACAAGCGGCATATCATACCTATTGTCCGCTGAATAGTCGCTCGTATCAAATTTTTCAATGTCGCACTTCATGTCTGCATATACATCTTCGCTCTCAATGGCATATATGAGGCTATCTGTATCGGTATACATCACTTTACATTTATTCCGATACAATGGTACCATATACTCGTGATGAAATCCATACAAGCACGTTTTGGATATGTCGAGTATGCACATACCCACATATATCGGCTTGTTGAACTTCACCTCGAGATTGCGCAATTCCACGGCAACGAGGTTTTCCGAAAAAACGCTTCGGCTGTGGAAGTTTGGCTTCGCAATCATTGCCTCCGCGCCATACCTGCCCTCCCATTTTGTCAAAAGCTTTACATCTACATGATTGCGTACATTCTCCATCGTTTTGCCAAACACCGCATTATTCATCAATTTGAATAAATTCTTTTCAAAATCATTTTTGGCCAGCGTTCGAAACTGAGTATTTAACTCGATATATAAACGTAGCCATGGGGATTGTGTGAATTGTAATACCCTATGGATTTTCGTGAGGCGCAGTCCATGACGTAAACATTGTTGTAAATTTCTATAGTGTATGATGTAGCGTTTTTTATCACAGACGGTTGCTAGCAGCTTTTCTTCCCGCTTACCTGGTGGTTTTTCGTGTATTGGGCAAAACGGTAGGTCTTTGTGCGCATTATGTAGAGATTGGGGATATTCTAAGTCGACCTCAAGGATGTAGCCTATAGGTGAATCTAGCGCGATGGATAGTGGATCAAAGTTGGACACGTCGTTGACCCAACGAAAATCTGCATATGGCAAGGGTTGGCACATTGCCCATCCATACAAATTGTTGACGTCAAAATACATCAAGTATGATGATGCTTTCGATGGATCAAACGACTCCATGTACTTGTTATTAGCACGTGCATAACGGTTTGAGCATTGACTAAGACCACCGCGTATACCCCGCTCAACAAATAAAACCATATCAATGTCCGTTAGTAATTCAAACTTGACATTCGAGTGTTTTAGCATTGCATCCCAGGTATACCCCGGCAATGTGTAGTAATACGCGGGATCTAGGCCATAGCTCTCAATGCACGTATTCCGAAAGTTTTCGAAAATATCGGCTAATAGTAAGACATCTGTCTTCAAGTACAAATCGCTATAGTCACCGAGCGTTCGAATGGAGAACCGCTCCCAAACGTTCTCAGCATGTGCGTACTCACTCTCGGATACTGTAGCATCTGTCAGGGAGCTGTAAAAGGCGTCACGTGGTGGTAGGCAAGTGTCGTCCAACCTAGTCACGTCGTCAATATACTCATAAGGAAAGACCCCCTTTCGCGTCAACAAATTGAAATCATCAGACGACAGAGTTGAAAATTGCATCCGTAAAATTTTGAGTTTGTCCTCGGTCAAAAATGATGCTAATTTGTCAAGACTGGTGTTGAGGAATTTGTATGAATCGATGAAGCGCAATTGGATCTTATGTTTTGTATCGTCTTTAATTTCAACATGCTTCGCGAAGGAGATGTATTTCTCTTTTGTGATTGGAAGTACGTCAGTTTTTCCTTCGAAAGCTGTGGCTACTTCCTTGATAATAAAATGTGCATCATAACCCGACAAATTATGGAAAACTACGGGAATAAAAAATGATTGTTTGTAATTTAGGTTGCATTTTGAATGGGCAGGACCTCTATAAAGTCCGGTCACATGGCAATGATCTCGAACACGTACATCGTCTTGTGCAAATGGTTTTTCGCATATGTGACACTGAGTGGCGTTTCGAAAACTCGCCCACTCGGTTGGTGTTAGAGGTATCATTGGCAGATTGTCGCAAAAAATGCTTTTTATGCGCAATGCTAGGTTTTTAAGTTCGTCTACAAACCATGATATGCAGTCAGCACTGCGACGTGAACGATATGAAGAGAGCGAGTCATCGTATGCACAGCACACGTAATAACCAATACTAAATACTTCATGTTGATGACATATATCTTTTGTCGCGTTCTCCTCGCCAGTCTTTGCTAATACACACTCCAAATCGGCATACACGATGAAGGGGTGTCGTTCTTTCCGGTTGAAGTTTACGAACTGGAGCCACTTATTGGTATCGTTCGGTAGACGGACGGCATAGTTGTTTATCGAGCTGCAATCAACCTCATGTGACTGCAGTTTAGCCTCCGATGGGAAATAATGCAAACACCTACCGAAAATTATTATTTAATTATTATTATTTTTTTACATGTTTTAATTATTCTAGCATATATCTAATATACACTAATAAACACACATGTGTGTGTGTGTGTGTGTGTGTGTGTGTGTGTGTATAAGTTACGTTAACTATTACATACCGATCGCATATATATTTGTGATGGCCGTTTACGTTGAGTTGCGCGTTCACAAGCCTCGACAGGTTTTTGATCCAAGCGAAATGCCCCACATTGTTGTCCTCCGTATCTTGTACGTATAGCAAATTAATGTGCTTTTCCTTCTTGGATTGGGACACGCGTATTGGAACAATGTTATTTTTGTTGGTGGTATATACATTGATTGATAAATTATTTTGGAGCTCAAATTTCTTGATTTGCGGTATGGCCACTGGGAATTCAACATCTTGTAGATTGAGTATTGTTGAATAGTGTGGGTATGAAGATGGACGGGCACTGTTTCGTTCGGTGGGATATAGAGCGGCGATCACAGACCATGCAAAACATGCATTGTCATTGGACTTGACATTTACAATGGCACGCTTCATCATTATTTCCTTTGACAATTTTAAGTGACACCCGGCGCGCATTGGATTATACTTATTCACACTTATGGTCAAATTTAGAATTTTTAACAAAGTCCACCCACTGTCGCGTTCTTGAAATTCATCAAGAGATGCTAGAGTGGGTTCGACAACGCATTGCTCATACCACTCGTTTAAATCAGATGTCTGGAAAAGTTCAAAATTTCTCGTATTGACACTTTTGTTTGCATGCTTATCACCTGCCACAAATTCACCGCTGAACGTGGTGTTGACCTTTACACACAAATTTTCCTTGACAATGTTTTTCACATGTAAAAGCACCATGTCCCTGGCATCTTCGAGAAATTGACGTGGGTCAATATGGTCGCGATTGATAACTGAACCAGTCAATACGCGATTTTCAAATGCCGTTTCAATGTTCCGCCATATCAAACCACTTTCTCGCGCACCACATCCCGCACCCTCATGAATGAAACGTTGACGCACAGAGTTTTTCAAGCCTTCAAGTCGCGCTATTTGAGCGATTAATGATTGGCGATATCCGATCGATAATCGCTGGCGTTTATTACAGCTTTGATTTTCCAACAACTCGATGAATTCATTGAATTGGCGCTCCCACACATTGTACTCTTCCGCTGAATTTACCAGTGCGGCTTGCTCTCGTAATCTTGCTTCTGATATGTCGCCGGGCATTTTTATAAGTTTTTTTTTCAACGAAAAATGGTTGAAGACAAATAAACCACGATGTGGATGAGTTCACTGCTCGACTGCGAATGTTTCAATTTTCCGAGCAGCGGTCACAGCCTCCACAACTTTTGAAGAAAAATATGTTTCCGTCTTTGTCCTCGACTGACTATCTTAGAAGTCTAACAATATACCCTCTCAGACTTTTTTTACTACCATGTGTACTGCAGTGGGGATAGAGCATGAAAAAAATATGGAACGGTTAATATAGATATGAGGAGGGGAGCATATTATGGGGTTTTTAAGTGTGAGTGGGCGTTCACGGCGGAAAATGTAAAGGAATCCGGTATCTCGATGAAAAATATAAAGATTGCCAGTATATGGACTGAAATGTTTAATGGGATATCAGAAACGTGAGAGAAATAGACTGTAACCCGCTATAGCGTCTGCGCTCAAGTTATTCATACATAGGGAAACGAGATTCCAAAAAAAATATGGCGATCACCTGTATGATTTTCCCACACGCCGTCGTCAAACGTCGTTTTGTGGAGATCGTAAAATGTCTAAATTCTGGCAGGTTAACATCCGCCTTTACCAATGGAGTTTTACTTCAACTCATTTAACCCCGCCAGCGATAGTAAGGAAAACTCATAATCACTTGTATGATTTTCCCATGCGCTCTTGCCAAAGGCGGTTTTGTGGAGATTGAGCCCTAGCAGGTCAGCTTCCGCCTCTACTGATGGAGTGTTTCTTTTCTGATAACGCCCCACTCTGGTGACGGCAAATCTTTTCGTTCACCCTTAGCCTGAATGGGGTATCTTAGAAAGTATACTTATTTGTACTTCTGCCTCCACTATCCTCCACATCCTATGAGAAAAATGAGAAAAAACTCGTTTTCCCTTTGTTTTTCAATGTTAGAGTAAGACAGAAAAAATGAGCAACTCATCCCCACCATTCTGCATCCAATGAGGATCCCATAATTAAAAAGGACTCGGGTAGTCGTTTTTTCATCATTCTAGTCTCTTCAATTTCCGAGAGTGTTTTGAAAAGTGCTGCGGAAAAACGTACAACATGGTTGATCAAATCCGTGACATTGAAGTGATCAATGTTGTCAGCGATGACGACGACGCAATGGTTGATGAAATCCACGGCATTGAAGTGATCGATATTGTCAGTGACGAGGACGACAACGCAATGGTTGTCCGCGACATAGAAGTGATCGATATTGTCAGCGATGACGACGACGACGACGGAATGGTCGATGAAATCCGTGACATTGAAGTGATTGACATTGACAGCGATGACGATGACGACGACAATGAGATGGAAGTGACAGATGAAGAAGAAGAAGAAGAACTGGACAGTGATCTCGAAGTTAATGAATCCGGTTGTGAAAGTGATTATGATGGAAACCATGATAGGCGAGAATTCAGACTGGACCTGCAAATTATTCATAATCTTAACCGACAAACTGTGTATTGCGTCAATTACTATTATTTCATTCCATCTCGTGGTGTGAAATGTTGTACGAGGTGCATATTGGACATGGGTGGAATGGTTGAGAACGTGATAGCAGTGCGTGGCCACTACCGAGAAATATACGACGTAATGAGTGGGATCTTCTGCAGTAACTGCCGAGATCCACTCCATGAAATTGTTCTAAGCAGCGTGTGTACCACTTGCTTAAACGGATTCCCTTCGGTGCCTGAAGAAATTGGTGCGGTTCCAATGAACAATATCGCCAACAACGACGACGACGACCGCGACGACGACAGTGATAATGAAATAGATGCCATGGACATAGATGAACTGAGAGATGATCTAGAACTCATCGATTCAGGCTATGAAAGTGACTGTGATGGTGAAAACCATGATGTGCAAAAATATAGACTGGACCTGCAACGTCATCGTATTCTCAATCCGAGAGCTGTATTCTGTATAAATTATTTTTACATAACAACGAATGAAAGGGCAAGGTATTGCACTTCATGCTTCCTCGAAGACCGAGACATGTTTGTGGAAGCAAAAGCCGTGCGGGGCCACTACAGGGAACGCTTCAATGCAATGAGTGGAATTTTCTGCAGCACATGTCGAAATCCACTTCATCAAATTGTCCCATGCAACATGTGCTCCACCTGCCTACATGGATTCTCGGTTAATTGTAAGTTTTATCAGAAAATACTATCATTCTAAATATTACAGTGCCACGTAGATTAATAAGAAAAATGTATGTTTTTTTGTTCCAGAATAATCACAGTCTTCATACGTCTTCATTGTATTTTTCAAACATCGACACACACACACACACATACACACACACACACACACACACACACATGCGCGCGCGCTCGCTCGGGTCTTTCAATGTATAACATCTACATATACAATATTGTACAAAAAAAAATGTTACATTATTAATAGAAAAAAATGTTCTTATTCAGTTTTTTGTAAACAAGTTTATTATAAATAAAAAATTTCATTTGATTTTAAAAATTCATTAGCTAATGAGGCCCCCCCCCCCCCCCCCATACTCGCACATGTGAACATCTTGACGTAATCTTTCGGAATGAAACCGCGACGGCTTGAATTTTCTTATCGACACCTTTCATACCTGCAGTTGCATGCAATAAATAATGCATTTTTTTTTATAAGTCTCTGAAAGAGCGCCCTTCATATGGCAGCTAGCGTTTTCTTATTGGTGGAAACTTTTCTAGCCTTATATAGTAGTTTACCCACATGTGTCCATAATGAAGCTGATAATTCCGAGTTATACGATAAAACATACAAAAACTTTATGGCTTTCCAACGGTTAACTGCCACTATTTGTTCTCCCCCCTCCCTTTGCTGCAGACACCGTCGCGCTCCCCCCCTGCCGGGCCTTACCCTTCCCGCCGTGACGTCATACCCCGGGTACCCCGTGCGGGACCCCCGCCCCGCTCCCCCCTGAGATCCCTGAGTTAGAACTGGCGTAGCTCCTCTACTTTCAACCTAGGAAATGTCGATATCTGCGAAAAGAAACCCAGTACTTGGGACACATTATTACCGAAGTGGGAGTAAAACCCGATGCGGAAAAATAGAGGCTGTACAACGATTTCCAGCCCCAAAAAACGTAGAAGAGGTTCAATAATTTCTGGGACTAGCCGGATATTACCGAAAATTCATACAGGATTTTTCAAAACTCTCAAAGCCGTTAACCGAACTGATCAAAAAAGAAAACAAATTCATTTGGGACAAAAACTGCGAACAAGCGTTCCAAATATTGAAGGAAACTCTGAGCTCCGCACTGATCCTGCAGTATCCGGATTTCGAAAAACCTTTCGTGGTGACAACTGATGCCTCTGACAAGGCAATTGGCGCGATTTTATCGCAAGGAAAAATCGGAGCAGATCTACCCGTCCGTTACGCGAGTTGTACTCTGAACAAGGCAGAAATGAATTATTCAACAACGGAGAAGAAAATGCTATCAATAATTTGGGCAGTAGCCCAATTCCGACCATACATTTATGGAACAAAATTCACCATCGTGACGGATCATGGCTTTTCAACGTAAACCGCCCCTCACATGGCTTTTCAACGTAAAAGATCCAGGATCACGACTGATGCGCTGAAGAATAAAGATAGAGGAGTTCAACTATACCATAGAGTATAAGGCTGGCAAGAAGAATACGAATGCGGATGCTTAAAGCCGTATGTATGTATTGATGCTGACGCGGCAACAACCCGAGGGGGTGGTACGTCACAAAGACGCCGAGAAGCGTGGTAGAGGAAGGCCGCGGAAGGCCTCCCGCTCCGCGCCACCGCCGCCAGCATCAACAGACCCGAGCCAGCATGGCCGTGGTCAGCTGGTCCCGCGAGCACGTGGCCGGCCGAGAAAAACAATGCAGCCCGCTAGAGAGGAATGCCCGCACAAGGCGACAGAAGCCCGCGCGAGCGAGAACGAACCTCCACTCCCACCAGTGGAGGTGGACCAGGCAGCAGGCCCGAGCGGAAAAGAGATGGAAATTGAAAAAGACTCGAGCGTAAGCGAGACAACAATCGACAACGAGACAGAGACGGAAATAGGAGATCGAGAGTGCCCGAGTGAAGAGGAGCGAGGTACGATTCTGTAAGAATACCACGACGCCCCTCTTGGAGGCCACCCGGGCGAAAAAAGGATGAAACAACGAACAAAGATAAAGTATAGCTGGCCGGGAATGAATTACGAAATAAAAAACTACGTAAAATCATGCGACAAATGCCAGAAAAATAAAATCTCGCGAGACAAGCATGCCCCAATGACTATTACCGACACACCCAAGACACCATTCGTCAAATGTGCAGTCGATATAGTAGGTCCCTTACCCGAGATCGAAGCCGGGAACAAATACATCCTGACTTTTCAAGACGCATTGTCCAAGTACATATAGCGCCGCTATACCGCTAAAAACGCAAAAAGCCAAGGAAGTAGCCAAAGGATTTGCAACTCAAATTGTTTGCAAGTACGGCACCCCAAAAAAATTATTGTCAGACCAAGGAACGAACTTTCTGAGCGAAACTTTCAAGGAGATGTGCCAATTATTCCGAATAAAAAAGATTCAAACGACGGCATACCATCCCCAATCAAACGGAGCATTGGAGCGTTTACACCGAACTCTCGCAGAATACCTGAAATATTTCATTACCCCCACTTGCGATTTTGAAAATATCGATTTTTTTATTGCATTTTTTTGAGGTATAAGTATCCGGGCCCATACTTCAGTATGGGTCCGGAATACATGACTCTTCGTAAGTTTACAAAAAAAATATTTTTTTCGTGTAAACTGAAATTGAAACTTTCAACGCCTTTTTCTCAAAATGGCATTTCTGAAGTCGGTGACCAAGATTACTCGAACACTAATGAACCGATCTTCTTGACATTTTGCAGGCTTATTTAATACATAAAAATGTAGTCTTTAAGACGGAATGACACCTCATCGCGGTCGGTATGGTAGAACAATTATAGATTCCTAAAAATCTCTGAAACGGCTCTTCAGATCCCGTCGAAACTTTGCCAAACGACGTCAAATAGATAGACGAATAGCTTCCAGCCCCTCAAATTTTCTAAATTTGAGAAAAAAAAACTAGATTGGCTTATGATAAGCCAAGCTACATTTTTTTTCTCAAATTCAGAAAATTTGAGGGGCTGGAAGCTATTCGTCTATCTATTTGACGTCGTTTGGCAAAGTTTCGACGGGATCTGAAGAGCCGTTTCAGAGATTTTTAGGAATCTATAATTGTTCTACCATACCGACCGCGATGAGGTGTCATTCCGTCTTAATCGTTCGATTTTTTTCGTTAAAATCGAACCATTAACTTTGACTGTCCGCCATTTTGTGAAAAATGAATATTTTTTACAATCCTTCGATTAAAGACTAGTTTATACTTATATTTGACTAAATCCATCCGCATTTTTTTTTTTCAGATGATCCACTTCGCCGCAATGTTGGTCACCGCAAACCGTTTATATAAAAACATTATTTCATTGACGGCCATTTGCCACTAAACAATGTAATATTTTTCAATAAAAAAATTACTGAAAGTTCTTCAAGATGTGTTCTTTAAGATGGTATATTGATCGATTAAAAAAGTTTTGTAGTTTTCTTTAAAACAATTCATGAAAAAGGCCTTTTTTGCGCTACAAGTGGGGGTAACGCCTTAAAGAGGATCAAACGGATTGGGATGAGTGGTTGCCATACGCGATGTTCACCTACAATACCACCCCGCACACAGCGACAGGTTTCACTCCGTACGAGTTGGTGTTTGGAAAGGTAGCCGATTTACCGACGGCGCTTAAAGAAGCACCACGAAAGACGTACTCATACGACGATTATGTCTTCGAGTTACGCGAACGGCTTCAAGCCACATGGCACGTGGCGAAAGAACGATTGGAAAAAGGAAAAGAAAGGGTAAAGGAAGGGCATGATTTCGCCGCTGGTACGGTGGAGTACCGCCCCGGCGACCGAGTCCTACTCCACGACACTACTATACGCCGAGGCCGATCAGCGAAGCTTTTCCGTAAGTGGACAGGGCGTCATACGCAGCAAAGTTTCCGACGTGAACTACACTATCGGCCGTGGACGTAAAGCAGTCCGGGTGCATGTAGACCGGATTAAACTCTACGTTACCCACTGACCGGTAGAGTAGGAGGGACTACTTGCCTGGCCTCCGGAGGCCCGCGAGCGGCCCACGAGGCGCTGATCAACGCTTTCCCGTCTCGCGCCGTTGCCAAGCAACGGCCGAGCGGCCAACGTCACGCGACGGGTTCGCGTACGGCATCTCAAGGCATAAAAAAGAATTGTAATATTGTTGCCTTATTTTAAATAAAATATAAGTTGTTCAAGTTGCAATATCCCGAGTTGGAGATTTACTCGGAACGGGAAAAGTCCCCACATACCCTCGCCCTCGAGCATCCGACACCCCACAGTGTCAACTTACTCGACAGCGAAATTCCGTGCTCTCCGCGCATCGTCAGAAGCCGGGGCAAAACATATACAAAAACCACAGTGGTAATTATCGTAGAACCAAACAAAGCAATAATTTTTGCGATATCTTGCGCAACATATGAAAGCGGATTTTTTACAATCGCAGGGAGTTTGCAATACATCCGTACGAAAACATGTCCCATTAACATTCATGAAAATGTTTCTAGTAACAGATATTTTTGAGGCAAACCAGGCGTATTGAATCATGTCTCGGAATATTGGTGACGATAATTGATAGCGAATTATTGAATGGATTTTTACACAATCTTCCCGGGAATTAATTTCACGATTCTGCTTGTATAAAAATCCGATTGTGTAACAAGCCATTCAATAATTCACCATCAATTATTGTCACCAATATTCCGAGACATGATTCAATACGCCTGGTTTGCCTCAAAAATATCAGTTACTCGAAACATTTTCATCAATGTTAATGGGACATGTTTTTGTACGGATGTATTGCAAACTCCCTGCGACTGTAAAAAATCCGCTTTTAAATGTTGCGCAAGATGTCGCAAAAATTATTGCTTTGTCTGTTTCTACGATAATTACCACTGCGGTTTTTGTATATCACTATTATGTGAATAAAAGTTGAATTTTTCCTAATCGACTTTGTTATTCTCATTAAAAACCCAATGTTCCTCCTCATATACTTTACAATGAAAAATAAAAAAACGCACCGTTATGAATTATTTTATAGGAATAAAAGAAAATAATTTAAAAAAAATGAAATTGTCACGTCCTGAAGGGACGTGGGCATATATTTTTTGATTCCCTCCTTTTTTGCCTACGACAAGCGCAATAGCACGGGATGAGGGTAAAAAGGGGTAGTGCTTGGAATGAGTTGAAATTAGGAAATCATGCAGTGATTTGGTATCGAGAAATAATCCGACAAATTTGTACAAACTAAACTAAAGGTTTATTACAAATAAGTGATCGGATGAATAAGGTTACTTATACAGATAAAATGACAATGAAAATAACTATGAAGTCGGGGGAACAATCGGATTAACATAAAATGAAATTTGGTTGCTTACATTGGTCGCTGTGTTCGTGAGTGTATCGGTGTGTAGGTTCGCTCGCTCGCAAGAATATCGGTTGTCGCTCGCAGATAAGGGTCTCGTTGATGGACGCCACGCTTAGCGTTCGGAAAGCGGTCACCAGCACCAGACTCTTGGGCGCTGAGAGTATTTATGTATATACGCGTGGTAAACAGCACTTGAACTATTTTATAGACTCGAGCCCGCGAGAGTCGACTAAACGTTTATACGACACTTCGGTCAAAACCCGAAGATGTATAATATTCAAAGCTCTATGATATCGGTACTGCACTTCGAATTCTGTCAGAACAAGATTAAGAAGTGAAGACGATTTTGCAAGACTGAGATCTGCACGCGATGGAAACTGTTGGAAGACTTGATCTGAACGCGATGGCAATTGTTGGGAGACTGACTTCAGGAAGGAAGTCTTTCTTGACGAAAAAATTAAGTGGGGATGAATTGTGGGAGAAAGAACTTTAAGGTTTAGCGTGATTGGTCGCGATATTCATGATTCGCAGAATCGATCTCGATCATTCCTTATATAGAATCGCACGTGTCGAAGGCAGGGGACCTTTGTCCTGTGTTTCGGAGAAAGAGCGCATGGGATATAGAGTTCGATATCTGAGACCTAAGCATTCGCATGGTTTGTGTTATGTTAAACTATGGCTATGGTGACTTCTCATATCAAAAGATTATATTGGGTGCGCGTAGAGATCGAGCGTTGTTGAGTTCTCGTTTCCTGCCGGCACCATGTTAAATAATTATCGGTCGGGACTTATTTAGGCTAGTCGCAAAGTCTTTTCGTATCGTTCGAGTGGTGCCTCGTATTTCCTTCTGGGAGTTCAGTATTTACGCCTTGAAGAAATGCGAGGTTATAACACGAGGCGAACCGACTGAATAAAATAAATGAAAAATATGCTCGCGGAACGTGCGCAAGTTCCGTTTAATGTTGTTACGCGTCTTATTCTTAGATTTATACATTTAATACGCTTATGACGGCAAATGAGGATATTGGGAATAACCGAGAGAAGGCACATTCGCTAGGATGTAACACCTCCCCGGTTTAAGATTGAGCGTCCCGCTCAATTATTATGAATTTTCCGAAGGTTATCTCAATATCGTCATCAGCCTATTCTTGAGTGGTTGCGGTATCGGTAGATACAATTTTTTGATTCGAGTATTATGTAGACTATAGAAAAGGAAAGTATGTGTGTATTATTATTGTATATATGATCTTTGTATGAGGAAGTTCTTCTTTGTTCTCCGTTTTTTTTTTTTTGATAAATATGAATATAATTTTTTTTATTTTGCGCTAAAAGTATGTGTACGAGTTTTCTCCTTTTTGGTTTTCCTCGTGCATAGGTGCTTATTTACTTATTTTACCATATCTCTTACTTGACAAGGTTAAAAGAACGATGACAAAAAAAAATTATTAGCATGATCAGAATTATCTTAAATCTCCTCGTGCGAATTTAAGAGAAGGAACGAGGTTTGAAGGATTGGTTGTTTTCTGGATGATCGGAGATGACAGGCTACAGATCATATGTTGCAGCGTTGATATTGGCCCTCTGGTTCAGCTGGAGGGGCCGACACGAGTTGATGAAGTTCTTGGCCTGTCACTGCTTCCGTTGACGTTTTCTTCTTGGGTTATTTAGCCAGGTGCGTCAGGAGGTACGTAGCCGAGTCCCATACTGCACCGACGAGATAACTTGACCAGCCGTCCACAGGGTGTAGGCTGTATGCATGGATCGCCGTATCTACGAGGACCTTGATCGCTCGCACGACGAGTGAGATTCGGGTGAAACCAGCACTTGCTGTACCGAATTGAATGAATTTTCCAAATGCGATTCCAGATGGAGTCCGCTTGGTGTTATAGATGGTTGTTATCCAGGAGATTTAACAACTTGTCCTCCGGATTGGTAGTGTTCTCACCACTGATGCCCCGTGTCATGTTGTTTACGACAGCGGGTTTCTCCACGGGAAACATTACGCGATATCGTACGTTGTCGATATCTTATTTAGAGTACATCGCACAGGATGCTGATGCTCTTGGGTTGATGTATCGCCGAGTAGACTTCGTCGTTGATTTCGTGACTGCAGGTGGTGTGGCTTTGACCAGATCAGGGATGAACTTGTACCAAGTGTCTCCGAAAAGGTAATATGGGGGAAGTAAGGAATTGCAGGTTGTTTGAGTTTTTATTTTGGTAATTGGTTATATGGGAGTTCGAGGAGTAAGGAGATATTTTTCG
Organism: Ophion slaviceki; assembly: GCA_944452715.1. Classification (NCBI taxonomy): domain Eukaryota; kingdom Metazoa; phylum Arthropoda; class Insecta; order Hymenoptera; family Ichneumonidae; genus Ophion; species Ophion slaviceki. The sequence goes on from OX101783.1 coordinate 51,942,115, forward strand.
TTCCCACGAGTGACAGGAAATTAATCGTAAAATTCTTTTAACCTGATCAGATTTTCTTGTTTTGTTATACGATGAATAATGTGTATATTGTATACAATACGTTCGAGGCTTGGGCCGCTAATAACAAATTGTTTTGGAGCATTTAGCGCTCTTTGCTACACTGTTGCGTATGCATATCGTAATATAATTATTTTCTAATGTAATATAATAATTACGTGTATGAATTTCGAATTCATGTAGGTGATTATATCTAGGTTCGCGACTGCAATTTTTTGTTGAATTGCGAAACAGTTAATTCGGCGAGTTTTGAATACTGTAACTAGAAATTTTGATCTAGTTCTCTGGTTGCAAGTGCAAAGGTGATATCGTTAGACGACGATGATTGATAACAGCCATCTGAAAAACAGGATAATTATTATTATTACTTATTTAATTAGGATTAAAATCGGATTCATCGACTCGAGTCGACTTGGGTTTCCTATTGGGTTTGGCTTCAACGTTAATGTGAGAATGTCGCAGACGATTTTCATGAACTACTCGCGTTTTATTGTTGTATTGAATTTTTACGTTGCCCTTTGCAAATTTTTCTAAGACCTTATGCGGTCCGGTGTATTGATCTCCGAGTTTACCGGGTTTAGGACCCTTTTGTAGGTAGACAAAGTCTCCTACTTTGAAATTTTTTGGATTCGCGTTTCTGTCGTAATACTTTTTTGAACGATTTTTGGACGAGACCAAATTTTCGTAAGCGATGTTTCGGATTCCGTTTATACGTGTGATCAATTCAATTAAATAACCGCGATATGTTGGTAACTGATCTGATTCCCGAAGCGGTTCGCTTGATGGGACTCTTGCAGCTTTGCCGAAGACTACCTCATAGGGAGTGTACTTCGTGCTTTCGTGAACGCTAGTATTGTACGAGAGCATCGCCAATTCTAGCCATTGATCCCACTCGTTATCCTTATCTGTGTATTGCTTCAAAAATTCGGCTAATACGTGGTGAGATCTTTCGAGGGCACCATTGGACTGCGGGTGGAACGCCGTTGTCCTACATCGCTTAATTCGGAAACGTTTTGCGACCCTCCTCATGAGACCACTCAAAAAATTGCTTCCTTGGTCTGTTAATAGCGCTTTTGGCGCACCGAAAACGCAAACGAATCTTTTTATGAATGCATCAGCGACCGTAGTCGCCAGTGCATTTGGAAGCGGAATTGCTACACAATATTTTGAGAGGTGATCTTGGATCGTGAATCGACAATTTTCTGTAGTGTGATTGTCTGTTTTGCATACATTACAAAATTTTACTGATTTTGACGGGACGAACCTTTTGTGGTTGGTGAGAGGTGACTGCAATTCGCTGCGCGCTTTAACTTCGTGTTCAATTTTTATCGCGTATTCTATTGCGTCTTGGCATACCGGTATGAATTCTGCTAAAGCGATATTTTTTTTTTCGAATTCCGCGACGCAGCTGATGGCGTCTTTTAGGGATATTGACTGGTTTGTTCCTAACGTCGTCATTGTTTTTGTGGGTTTGTTTTCGATTTTTGAGAATTTTTGTAATTTTTTGGTCGATCGTTTAGGAAATTCCAAACCAGGTAATAAATCCGATGTATAAATTTTCGAATCACTTATGGACATTAGGTCAATTAGCACATTCCCTTTTTAATATCCCGGACGAGCCCCCAAAAATTAATATGTCACGTCCTGAAGGGACGTGGGCATATATTTTTTGATTCCCTCCTTTTTTGCCTACGACAAGCGCAATAGCACGGGATGAGGGTAAAAAGGGGTAGTGCTTGGAATGAGTTGAAATTAGGAAATCATGCAGTGATTTGGTATCGAGAAATAATCCGACAAATTTGTACAAACTAAACTAAAGGTTTATTACAAATAAGTGATCGGATGAATAAGGTTACTTATACAGATAAAATGACAATGAAAATAACTATGAAGTCGGGGGAACAATCGGATTAACATAAAATGAAATTTGGTTGCTTACATTGGTCGCTGTGTTCGTGAGTGTATCGGTGTGTAGGTTCGCTCGCTCGCAAGAATATCGGTTGTCGCTCGCAGATAAGGGTCTCGTTGATGGACGCCACGCTTAGCGTTCGGAAAGCGGTCACCAGCACCAGACTCTTGGGCGCTGAGAGTATTTATGTATATACGCGTGGTAAACAGCACTTGAACTATTTTATAGACTCGAGCCCGCGAGAGTCGACTAAACGTTTATACGACACTTCGGTCAAAACCCGAAGATGTATAATATTCAAAGCTCTATGATATCGGTACTGCACTTCGAATTCTGTCAGAACAAGATTAAGAAGTGAAGACGATTTTGCAAGACTGAGATCTGCACGCGATGGAAACTGTTGGAAGACTTGATCTGAACGCGATGGCAATTGTTGGGAGACTGACTTCAGGAAGGAAGTCTTTCTTGACGAAAAAATTAAGTGGGGATGAATTGTGGGAGAAAGAACTTTAAGGTTTAGCGTGATTGGTCGCGATATTCATGATTCGCAGAATCGATCTCGATCATTCCTTATATAGAATCGCACGTGTCGAAGGCAGGGGACCTTTGTCCTGTGTTTCGGAGAAAGAGCGCATGGGATATAGAGTTCGATATCTGAGACCTAAGCATTCGCATGGTTTGTGTTATGTTAAACTATGGCTATGGTGACTTCTCATATCAAAAGATTATATTGGGTGCGCGTAGAGATCGAGCGTTGTTGAGTTCTCGTTTCCTGCCGGCACCATGTTAAATAATTATCGGTCGGGACTTATTTAGGCTAGTCGCAAAGTCTTTTCGTATCGTTCGAGTGGTGCCTCGTATTTCCTTCTGGGAGTTCAGTATTTATGCCTTGAAGAAATGCGAGGTTATAACACGAGGCGAACCGACTGAATAAAATAAATGAAAAATATGCTCGCGGAACGTGCGCAAGTTCCGTTTAATGTTGTTACGCGTCTTATTCTTAGATTTATACATTTAATACGCTTATGACGGCAAATGAGGATATTGGGAATAACCGAGAGAAGGCACATTCGCTAGGATGTAACAAAATTAATGTAAATAATTTTTTGAAATGATGTAGGGACGAGAAACGTTTAGAATAATTGTTGGGATAGCAAAAAAAATAAGATCCGAAGGAGGAATCGAACCCGAGACCTCCGGCGCAAAAGACCGAGCCCTAACCGTCTAGACTAGACGGCGGCTCGATAAGTGCCTGACATTTTAAACTTATAAGGCGCCTAAGAAACTGAATCGATTTTTCTCGGAATTTTCCGAGTAGTGCGTCCTACTACTTTAACCACGTGAGGTGCTAGAGGTCCTCTTTCACCACAAAAAAATTCCGCCAAATCCCCGACCCCACGGCCGTGCCGTCTCCTTGTTAAATTTCTGTAACTACAGAATTTTACGATATTTATTTTTATATTTAGAATTATGTAGAATATTTTCATATTTACAATTTAAGATTAAAAAATTACGTAACTACAGAATGTTTAGATAATTTATGCAAGATTAAAAAACAAAAATACTCGTAATGTTTATTAAAAAGTAATAATTTCACGCTAAATTACTTTAAAATGTATTGCTAGAATTATTGATTCCGAAAGTTATTAGCGAATTCTCGAAAATTTTCGAAATTGACATTCTTTTCAATAAAGTTCTCGGATACGGGCACATTCAGATCCCTCTGTTCGATCGGGTGTCATAGAAGTCTCAACCAACTTCCGGTGGCAGCCGAACATTTGGAAGTTGCAGCTGTGACGTCAGCAGACTAGCACTTCCTATAGCGCGCCCATGTCTGATTTAGCTCGTTTGTTCTACTAATTATATTCCGATCTTTCAGCTTTAAATCGCGTGTTTGTTATTTTTTCTCCATGACGGGGGACTCGAATAAAAATTTCCGGAAGTGTTCCGTATTCGGAATTTTAGAAACTTTATTCTCCTGCACGCAAAATGGAATTTTCATTTTTTTCCAGAATACGCTATTTTCCCTGGCAAATGCTATTCATGACAAAAATAAGATATATTTTTTTTGAAAGGGAGCTTGAAAAACCATTAAAAATCATATTTTTTTTCAGTCGTAAAATCACCGCGCAAGACCCTTAAAAAACACGTGGCCACCTTATAAAAGTCACCCAGGATGTATGGTAGGCATTAGTTGATCAAAAATAGAATGGAATTAGAATTTCAAGTACTTAGCAACGCTATAAAAATATGAAAAAAATCAATCATATGAAAGATACCTAGCAGAGTAATTTTGATCAATCATAATATTAGAAAGTTATCAACACTTTTTCTTATTTCTGAGAAAATCCAAAAAAATTATGTCCTATTCATGTTGAATTAATTCCTTCATTTTCTTTCAAAAAATCTTTTCTTAAAAAAAATGATCACTATTGAAAGTTATCTTTGTTTTGAAGAAACGATCAAAAATAGATAATTCTTCATTATTTTTCGTGTATAAAGGTTTCTCGTTACTTGTTAGAAATTTGCGACCCGTTTAACAAGCGGTTTTGTTTATATAGTCTTCAACAAAATTTGGAAAATAGAGTTTCAAAACACCAAAAACATTTGAAAAAACTGAAGCGTATAGAAAAAAAAGAACGGTTCATTTTACATGAAAAAAAAGTTCTCTGAATATTTTCTGCATTTTTTTACGAATTTTTTTCTAGCTTTCAAATATTGTTATTATTGAAAATTACTGTGCTCTTAAAGGCTTTGAAAAATTGGCAAAAACAAAACTTCAAAATCATCAGGAAATTCTTTAAAAATTCATATGCATTTGCAAAAATAAACAGTTTCATTTTTGATAACGAAAAAAATATCTAAAAAATTTTTGTTCAATTTTCAACAAGTACTATAGTTGTACTAAATACAACAAATACAATAGTTGATAACTTTTTCATACCATCGTTACCGAAATTTTGTGACTCGTTACAAAAGTATCGAACATCGAACATCTTTTCGTCACTCGATACTCGATACTTTTGTACCGAGTATCAAATACATATCCGTTACTCGATACTCAAGTATCGAGTATCGAGTAAATTCTTGCTACTCGATACAAAAGTAGCGATCTCTAACAATAGCTTGATACTTTTGTATCGTACTCGATACAAAAGTATCAAGCTATTGTTAGAGATCGCTACTTTTGTCGCATACAAATGTATCGAGTATCGAAACACTTTTCGTTACTACGAAAAGTGTTTCGATACTCGATACATTTGTATCGAGCAAGTAACGCCCGACAAAGATTTTGGACAACTCTGATCACTACTACCAATTTTCTTGACGCTTCATCCAGTGGCATTTGCCTCCGCGAGATCAAGTTGGATAACCCGCACCCCCCCCCCTTCCCGTAGTGTAACAGTACATTTTCAATGCGCGGCGTAAATCACCCTAAATATCTATTTAGGGTGATTTTGAAGTCACCACATATTCTGTTCCGTTACTTTTAAGAATGGATATAATCGGCGTGCCCCAATCCGAGAATTCTACTTGTGATATTATGTCGCATCTTTCCAATCTTTTAATCTTGTCTTCCACTAACGTCGATATACCAACGGGACTCTGTGCAATTGCGCGAATCTCGGCTGCGCGTTTGGTTTCAAGACTAGCTGGTGATTATCTTTTTTTTAAAGGTACCTAATCCGGGCGCAAATACTTGAAGGAACTGCCGGCGTAACTCTTTGACTATCCCTTGATCAACCCTCGCGTATACTTCACTAATTTCCGCGTTACTCAACCCTTGTGGCCATTTCAACGGCCACACCTTTAGCACGAAGCGCCAGCACCTTCCCAGCAGAGCCCCCCCCCCCCCCCCCCCCCCCCACGGACTACATACGCTATCCGATTCGCACGTATCCCATTAGCTGTTATGCCCATCTCTACATAGCCGATAGTATTTATTGGTTGTTTATCATTCACTCGCAGTCCAGGGTTTGATTCCTTAAGTGGAATATACGAAAACACTTTGCAGTTTAATATTTCGGATCTCACTGAATACGTTGCGCCTGAGTCTACTTCGATTTTGAGAGAAATGTCGTTTACCTTAAATGTTACGTTCTGCAGTTCGACCATTTCCTCCGAAAAGTCTAGATTATTTATTTCTTTTTACCCCCCTCACTTTGCTTTCCCCGAAGGTATTGGAAATGAATCATTTTCGAACGGAAACTCGTCTCCGTCGGACTCAACCTCGCGCTCTGTCTCATTCCCAACGAAATTCTGTGTACGCGCCACTGTATCAGAGTTGGCAGTAACTAGTTATTTCAGTATCAAATTTGATTAAAGTTACTCGATACAAACGTATCGAGTAATGAAAAGTATCGAGTAACGAAAAGCCTTTCGTTACTCGTGACAAAAGTATCGAGTAACGGAATGCATTTCGTTACTCGATACAGGAAGTATCGATTAACAAAATGGTCTTCGTTACTCGATACAAGGAATATCGAGTAATAAAATGCTTTTCGTTACTTGATGCAGGAAGTATCGAGCAACGAAATACCTTACGTTACTTGATACAGATAGCATCAAGTGACGAAACGCCTTTCGTTCCTCGATACATAGAGAAGCGATTAACAAAACGTTCCTCGATACTCGCTACAAAGAGCATCGAGAAACAAATGTTTTTCGTTACTTGATACACAGATTATAGAGTAACAAAATGCTTTTCGTTATTCGACATAAAGAGTATCGATCAACGAAATGCTTTACGTTACTCGATAAGATTCCTCGATACTCTTGTGTTCAGTGATCAAAAACTGCTCGATATTCAGTACCAAAGTTATTTGCGTGAATATCAAAGGAATAACATAAGCAAATAATATTCGAGACTGGAGTCAGACTGAAAGAAGTCGAAGGAAATTGCGAAGGTATAATAAAGGTTGAGTGAGAATAAACGAGAATTGCAAATGTGTTTACAATAGAATTTTTCTTCATTTTAATATACAACTCCAATAATAAATAGTACGACATTTTTCACTATTATTTATGTTAAATAAACTTCTGATTTTTCTCGTTTTGTACTTGTTCCATTTTACGTGTATTTTACAACCTGGATCTTACAAAAATCAACATATCAAAAATCATACAATGTTGGAATGACCCGTATCGTATAATATTCCGAAAAGCAAACTTTTAATTGAGCAGTATGTATTTTCCAAAATAATTAATAATATCATGTACACAAAATGTTGTTGTAACGAAATTTTTAATTCCGAACATGGTGATAACATGACCCGATGTACGAGAAGCTGGCGATAACTCAGCCAAATAAATTATATTCAAGCATGTACAACGTTCGGTAGTACAATGGTGATTCGAAAAGATATTTTCTCCTTCAAGGAATAATAAAGAAATACTTACTTGCATGTAATCATTTCTGTCTCCCGCTCTCGAATGTGTGGTGCATTTTTATCTTTTTTATAATCTAAGAAGGTCTGATACTCATTTGAATGAATTCTCTGTGTGTGTGTATATATATATATATATACAGGGTGTCCCATTTTAATCTTACACCTGAATTTTCTCGAAAAATATTGCTCGGACGAAATATTGTGTGGAACAAAACTTCTAGGGATTGAAGGGGGACGTTTGAAAAAAATTTATTCGAGGAGCCAAAATTCAAAATGGCGGCGTTACAAAGGCTGACATGTTTTTTTCAAACGGAAACATAACTTTTTTTTATTGCCAAAAAATTTGTCAGCTGAAAACTAAAAACTTTTGTTGAAAAAATTTTTTGATAAAGTTCATAGTATTCAAGCGAGAACATCATTTTCAATTATTTCAGATGGATCCAGGATTTGTGTGTGTGTGTGTGTGTGTGTGTGTGTGTGTGTGTGTGTGTGTGTGTGTGTGTGTGTGTGTGTGTGTGTGTGTATGCGTGTGTGTGTGTGTGTGTGTGTCTGTTTTTCTACCCATCGTGATCAAAGTTCGTCAACGATTTAAAGAAACACGTTTTTGGGCCTGAAAATGGCACAAACGCTATTAAAATGGAAAAAGACTATTTTTCATCGATTTTCCTCCAAAATGTTCTCATGAAATATCGTCCAAATTTGAAAACCAAAAAACCAAAAAAAAAACCAAAATCAGACAAAGTCAGACTATGTCAGTAGTACCAATCATGTTTTCTTCAATTTCGCTTACCTTTCAGATCTTGATATTAAAAAACGTAATCGCGAGAAGAGTTCGGGCATGTTTAAACATGAATGGAGGGATATTTGAACATCTCTAGAAAGGGATCACAATACACTTACAAGGAGGGTTTGGAGTAAAAAAATACTACGGTAGTTACGAACCGCAGAGACCTAATCCTTGTGAGTGTTCCACACGCACACACACACACACACACACACACACACACACACACACACACACACACACACACACACACACACACACGCACGCACGCACGCACGCACGCACGCACGCACACGCACACGCACAAATCCTGGATACATCTGAAATAATTGAAAATGATGTTCTCACTTGAAAACTATGAACTTTATCAAAAAATTTTTTCAACAAAAGTTTTTAGTTTTCAGCTGACAAATTTTTTGGCAATAAAAAAAAGTTATGTTTCCGTTTGAAAAAAACATGTCAGAGTTTGTAATGCCGCCATTTTGAATTTTGGCTCCTCAAATAATTTTTTTTCAAACGTCCCCCTTCAATCCCTAGAAGTTTTGTTCCCCACAATAGTTCGTCCGAGCAATATTTTTCGAGAAAATTCAGGTGTAAGATTAAAATGGGACACCCTGTATATATATATATATATACGGGGTGGGAAAAAAGCATGGAAACCCCTGGAAATTTCGAAGGGTTGGTTAAAAAAATAAATATTCAAGGTCAGGTCTTACGTAATTTTAAACGAGGAATACAATAGTGAGTTCAATTTGACCTTGAACCTCATATTCAAGGTTATTTCAAGGTCAACTTGGTTTTTAAAAATGAGAACCCCTATTTTTGACATCGGAAATCGAAAGAGTGGGAAATTTTACGTTCAAATATGTACTCAGCTCATTGGTCCGGTGTGATCTTGATGGTCAGCTAAAGGTCATTTGAACTTCAGAAAGGTCTGGGTTGGGTTAACGAGACAGTAAAAAAATGTGATTGAACTTTTCTCTGGCCGGAAATTTATTCAATCGTAATTCATTTTTTTAGTATAGTAAACAAATTACCTGTCGATTGACAAATTTATTTTATGAAATAAAAAAAAATGTTTTCAACGAAATAGCTGCTGCTTTACCGCTTGAGTTATGATAAATTAATAACAAGTACACCTACCCAAGTGAATCCCACCGAATTAAATAAAACTTGGCATACGAGTAGAATATTGGGGATTGTTGAGTTTGAGCTTTGTGGGTTTGGGATTTGGGGTTTGTGGGTTCAGAGTTGGGCTTCGTGGGAATCCTCGAAGCTCCGAGGAATCCACCATTGGATTCCTCGTTAAAAATGACCTAATACATAACCTTGAATATTTATTTTTTTAACCAATCCTCCGAAATTTCCAGGGGTTTCCATACTTTTTCCCACCCTGTATATACAGGGTGGCCGGAACATTGACGTTCAAAAATAAAATTTAGGTCCCTTGTATCGTAGGGTATCCGAAATATCCCCTTGTATGTCCCGCGACTTTTCATAGTTTTTGAGTTATGAATTTTTTTCTGAATTTTTGAGAATTTTCGACCTGACCAATTTGAAAAAAATCTAAAAAAAAGTAGAAGACTGTCGAGATTTTTTTATGCAACTTTTATGCATAAAATAATCAGCTTCGTAACTGTGATGAAAGTTATGAAAATGTTGGTCTAAAGTGAAAAATTTTCGTTCGGTTAATTATGACTTAAATTTTCAACTTTAAATTAAAAATCTAAACAGGTGACTTCATGGTTCCTAATTAGGCCTCAAGAATGCGCCAGACTCAAGTCTGACTAGAATTTGCTCAAGTCGGACTAGAATGGCCTCCATACTCACCGGACCTGAACCCTTGTGATTTTTTCTTGTGGAGTTACATTAAAGATCATTATTACGCTAAAAACCCCAGCACAGTAGAAAAATTGATCGCGGCCATCCAGGAAGTGGTTCATGGCATTCCGAACGATATGTTGGACACAGTTTTTCACAGTTTTCAAAAGAGAATTGATTTTTGTGCACAATCTAACGGTTCGCACTTCGAAAATGTCTATCATTAATCACTGTACTTTTTCGTTATTTTTATAAGATGTAATAAATTGACATAAAAAATATTTGACTGGGTTTTATTTATGTGCGTTTAAAACTGCAGAGTTTCCTCTATTTAAAGCAATTTGGCTTTTCTGATTCTGTGCACGCGTTTTAAAATGACAGTCGATTAGTTTCAGCAACTTCCTATTGGACACCCTGTACATATATATAAGCATTACATAAAAACTCAAAATGATTGATTCACATAATCAACAAATATATTCTCATTGAAAACCTCATTATTTAGCATACATTTATGTGTGTCGCAAAATTTGATGGCGACTGAAATGTCCCTCTTATGATTTTGTTTTGAGTACACAACTGGCAAATACATAGAAGCGTACCGCGGAAGGATGATTTCTCCACGTCTATTTTGAAATATTTTCCATCAGAAAAGCCCGTTTTTGACACTCTTCAATCAACAGCTCAAGTTCAGCTCGGTTCTCGATAGTTGCAGAAGCGAAATTTAAAAAAAAAATTTTGGTCGGGTCTCTGGCTAGTAGTCGGGGCTTCATTTGGGAATTATGGGCTCTAGAATAATCTGTCAAGAATTTATTTTTGTTTAATCATTCGTTCACAATCAGCTACAATTTTTACAGAATTTTTTAAAACATTATTTTAACAATTTGTTCAACTAGAACGAGAAGAATCGTCCTCGGATGAATTGTTGTGTCTCAAGACCTATCGGATTTCAGACCAAATATTAAAAAGAAAAAAACTTTAAACTTTTGAACTTGTTTTTTAAGGCAAAAAATAGACAAGCAAGATAAGGTAAGAGACGTGATTGACTTTTTTTGCGTTAAAAAACAAGTTCAAAAGTTTTAAGTTTTTGTCTTTAATATTTGAATCTTCTTAAATCCGATAGGTCTTGAGACTCACACCGAGTCTCAACAACTCAACCGAGGATGATTCTCCGAGTTCTAGTTGAACAAATTGTTTAAATAATATTTTGAAAAATTCTGAAAAAATGGTTGAAATCGTTTTGAAAAAAATTCTGAAAAAATTGTAGCTAATTAAACATGAAGAAGTGAACAAATTTCCTTTCTTGATGGATTATTCTAGACCCCATAATTCCCAAATGGAGCCCCTCCACTCATCAGAGACCTGACCAAAAATGGTAAAAACAAATATTCCAAAAAATATCTGAAACAATTCTAGCTACTGCAGTCTGAACCTATGCAACTTTTTACCCTCTTGACATTTTCTTTCAAACCCTATAGTTATTAGACTACGCTCATTTGTCTAAAATATGTTTTTTTACCTAAAAATGCAATACTGGGGGGAGGGGGGATCGTACAAAACTTTCTAAAAAACGAAAATGTAGGTTTTGATTCCCTTTTTAAGTTTGTCATGAATAATGAAGGTACATTTGTCCTCTTTGAAATGCCGCTTGGAAAATTTAATTATCTTCATTTGTTACACTGCTATCTAACTTTTGGTGCGGCAAGAAATTTCGACTGGTGTACTTAAACTTTTCGCCCGCACTGTATATAATAAAATATATCCTATCATTCAATATCGTGGAAACGACAAATTCCTGTCAATAAAATAAAATACCGCATTTTTTTAAATGTACTGATTGACTAAATAATACTCAATTGTATTCGAATTTATCTAACTGAGATAGAACATCTAATCCTAATTTATGTTATTAATGATCAAAATTTTATTCATCAAGAGACGCGGCAGCGACTTGACGCCAAGTATTAAAAATAAAAAAAATTCTTCGCCACTGACAACGCCATCAATCTCGACGTCATTGACGAACGCACGACACGCCGCGACTCTTTATACAGTAAGATGGCCAATTAGCAGACGCCTTTTAACGTTGTCTCGACATTACGCGAAAACGCGGCAACAAATCGAAAATCTAATGACGTTTGCCAATGTAATGTCATTTTTTCTTATCGATTTTGTTCGGGCTATTTTTCGATTCGTCCACTCAATCTCGAGATCTCATTATTTACTGCCGAATTTTCGAGTTACTTTTTACCCCAAACATTTTTCCACACTCATTCATTGTCGTTTATTGAATGAAATAAAGTCGTTGGCTCATGTCGTAAACATAGTACATACGCCGTTTTGTGAATTGATTAACACTCTAGCGCACCAGGCACAGCAACGCCACCGCTTTCTCGAACGGTACGACTCGAACTACACACTGCTTGCAATATATATATGTACTCTAACTAATGCTTTGACAACTCGAATAACCAAACACGGTTATTCTCGCGGATGTGAAAAACGAAAACAAACGGCTTTTATTAGAGCCAAACATTTATTTAACAAAGGTTCACGTCGTTTCAAATTTAGGTAGATTATTTATTTTGATCCTATCAGGCGTATATTATTCGTGGCGCTCGCACGGAATTCGTCGATGAAACAGCGACAGAGGAACATACGCAAATAGATACAGGGTTAGTTAAATAAATATTCAATAATGTGCTCATTTCTTTCACTTGCTTATATAAAATTGAGAAATTCGCAGACAGACGTTATTGTGTAGCTTTTGTGTGCCCTGAGAGCATAACCTAGCTTCTGTACGTCATTGCCCATTCGTGTGTTTGTAAGTCTGAAATTCTTGAATTCACGTCGTTTGAACCGTACATTACGTTGTTTGTCTTTTCACAGAATCTTATCATAGGCAGTGAAGTTTTTTTGTAGAAATTGTATCCGGCTCTGTAGAATTTATTGACGCAAATCTTGACAATTGTTTTGCCTAACACATCATAGAACAACCTGAACAAGCTTCGCATCAGTTTTTTTATAAATGCCCATACTGCTTAAAATAATTATGTATAGTGTCGTGAAGATTAATGAATTGCCTTGCTTCAGTGCTCTTAACTGCGTGTGCTATGATTGCGAAAGCTGGACTTCGGAGTGTGCTCTTTGCACTTTGCAAGAGATAAAAACTTCTTTGGGATACTTTTGTGTCGCGAACCCATTTCTACCCTACGTCAACCAAAAAAACTTTGTTGGGATATAACAATTGGGAAAACCTCACTTCTCGCTGTACTCACAATAGTGTCCATGTGAAGAATTACAAGTGATGAAAACAATATCTTGTTAGACTTTCTCCACAATACTATTCATGTAAAAACTCTGACTAACATTTCATAACTTTCTTTAGAGGGATTCAGTGAATCGTCTGAAGATTTCTCTCGCCGCTCAACAAGATGATAAGTTTCTCAAACTGTGGAAAATTAAATAACTTGCCCGACTGTTTATCAACTTGTCATTTCGTTCAGCGGCGAGAGATATGCTATGATAATTCACTGAATCCCTCTAAAGAAAGTTTGAAATGTTACTCAGAGGTTTTCACGTAGACAGTACTGTGGAGAAGATCTCACGAATCATTGTTTGCAACCCTTATAGTTCTACGCATGGGCACTATTGCGAGTACAACGAAAGGTGAGATTTTCCCAATTTTAATAAAGTTTCTTTGGAGTACGTGGGAGAGCAATTCGTGTGCGCCCCAGAAGTATCTGCAAAAACCTTGTGACTCTTGAAAGCGCAGAAACACTACAAATTGCAGCTTTTGCACTCACCATACACATAGTTATAAACGCTGACTCAAGTTAATCCATTTGTCTTGACAACAGGAAATGTAATTTTCCAAAACAAAGAATATTTTTAGAACAACTGATGCCGCGCTTGTTCACATAGTTCTGTAACGCATCTGCAATGTTTGGCCCTAGAAGGTGGGAAATTATTGAGTGGTTTAAATGCTTTGAACAAAAATTGGATTGTGAGACTGTAAAAGTGAGAGACCTGAACTTGACTACGAAAATATTTCAAGTACAGTCGAGTTGCATGTATTTATATTTTACATTTGTCTATTTGTATTATTAAGGAGCGTCTTCTTTTTGTAAATTAAGGTCGTCAATCTCTAACAAAGTGTGTAAAAACGTTTGAACCATTTTCACAGACGGCACCGACCAAACACAGTTTGAGCATTTAAGGAGAATTCATGTTCGTTCCAAAAAAAGTTTGAGCATTTAAGTAGAATTCATTTTAGTTCATAAAAAGTTTGAGTATTTAAGAATTCATTTTCGTTCCATTCCAACGATACAAACTTCAGCGTCATGGAGTTGGGATCACAAAGATTAAGAGCACAAAAAAATTATGAAAATTTTACGAGCCTGAAGTTTGCATCGTTGGATTCCAACGAAAATCTGTGCATTTTTAAAAAATTTTAATTAATTTTTTTCGGGTACATTATGACTCCAGAATATCTGTACAGGCTATACAAAACGTTCAAAAAAATTTGGTGGCCCAGAAACCACCCTTATTGAGGGGTTAAACGTGAAAAAAATAATATCTCGAGTGATAATGACATTCACAGTTTTTTAATTGGCGGCATCAATTTTGGGCGTCTGCGAAAAGCCACAAAAAAATTAGCAACGATTGACAACTTCCGAAACCCACCCTTAGGGGGGAGTGAAAGTCGAATTAGGGGGTCGAATTAAGGGGTCGAAGAGACCCACAAAAACATTGAGAACGATTTTCAACTTACGGAACCCGGCTTATCGGGGCTGGGAAAGAGGGTGAAATTCGAATAAAAATTGCATTTCCGGCGATAAAGGGATTCCCAGTTTTTTATGTGCGCCGATCGTTCCTAGTACCTAACGAAAGAAACAAAAAAATTGGCAACGATTTCAAACTTCCGGAACCCGCCCTTATTGGGGGTGGGAAAGGGGGTGAAATTCGAATAAAAATTGTATTTCCGGCGATAAAGGGATTCCCAGTTTTTTATTTACGCCGATCGTTCCTAGTACCTAACGAAAGCCACAAAAAAATTGGGAACGATTTTCAACTTTCGGAATCCGCCCTTATCGGGGGTGGGAGAGGGGGTGAAACGCGAAGGAAAATTGTATTTCCGGTGATAAAGGCATTCTCAGTTTTTTTATTTGCGCCTATCGTTCCTAGTACCTAACGAAAGCCACAAAAAAATTGGCAACGATTTCCAACTACCGGAACTCACCCTTATGGGGGAGTGGAAATCGAACGAAAATCGTATTTCCGGCGGTAAAGGGATTCCCAGTATTTTTTTTATTTTCGCCCATTGTTCCTAGTACCTAAGAAAAGCCACAAAAAGATGTTAATGATTTCCAACTTCCGGAACCCACCCCTATGGGCGCATCATGCCGAATCAATAACCCTGCGAGGCTTTATCATTGACGGGCTACCCATTCGAGAAAATTGCTCGGCTTTTTTTCACAGTGAAATTCGCAAATAATTGTCCACGAAGAAACATGCGCTTTTCCGGAACCCCGACTTATTGGAGTATAACAACATGAGGCGATTTCCCTCTCGCCCACGTCTTTTCCTAAGAAGATTGAAACAACCATCGTTACAGTGCGATGCGAATTAGTTTTTGGGTTTGCTCAAGGTTTTCCTGGAAAACTTTGCCGACAAGAATCGTTTACTCATTTTTCAAGATGCTCATTTAGAGATCTATCATTTAAAAATTCAAAAAAATTGATTAGTGAAAATAAGTCACAAAAATATAAACTAAATCATTCTTCACGTTCGAACAATCCAAACAAACTCTAACACCATCTCTTTTTTACGCGGGTCAATGAATGGTAAAAAATCTCGACAAAAATGATCAATGATCGACGATTAGACGCAGACTAAGTCCGCGTTAACGAGACGCGGCCTGAAAAAGAGTAGTCGGGGTAGCTTCGGCTAGACAGGCTGGTTTGCTGTAGTGAAACATGCATAGCGTCAAATTATCGGACTCGCTGTATCGCACGTTATGTACGCACGAGAGTGAGTAAAGGCGGTCTTCCGTTTTTTTCGGTCCCACTAGAGCTGTCAAACGTACCCAAAGCTAACCGACGGCACTCCAGCAATAAATGAACGAGCAGACGATCAGGCGAGAGGAGAAGGGATGGCCTTACCAAGCATAGCAATACGCGCGGTTGCGAATGAAAACTCAACATCGTCCGTAGCACGGGGGAAGGCCCAAGCGAGAAAGCACCATAATTCCAAATATAGTACGGCGCGCTTCGTATGTTTATGCTATTTAATGAGCATGGCGCAAGGATTTACTGCAAGGTCTACAACTCATAACGCAGAAAATATTATATAATTGTGGCCGGAGATACGAATTTTGCATCCTTTGTACCCCCCAATCCGTCCGTGAGCAGAAGCGAAATGCCGAATACGATTAGTACGAACCTCCATCGTATGACTGTACTAATGAAATTAGATTTTTATGACAATAAAACTGAGGAAATGGAATATAAAAAAACTTTCTTTACAATCCAACGACCCAAACTTCAACACCATCCTTCCTATGCGTATATTAATAGTGCGACTTTCGGTACACCCGAACGC
This sequence comes from Ophion slaviceki, assembly GCA_944452715.1. Taxonomy (NCBI): domain Eukaryota; kingdom Metazoa; phylum Arthropoda; class Insecta; order Hymenoptera; family Ichneumonidae; genus Ophion; species Ophion slaviceki. The sequence continues at coordinate 51,958,679 of OX101783.1, forward strand.
TTAAGTATTCTTAAGATTGTACTACTCTCTCACTAGTGATCAAGCATTTGCCCATATTTTTTGTGCGCCCGCTCCTTGCTCAAGCACCCTGGACGGCTTGTAAGCCGCATTTGGCTACTCCCGTAGGACATTATATGACATTATATGTACATGGCATGCAACTCACCATGTATGTTCAAGCGCGAGTCTGGCGACTGCGAGTCGACGCGGCGCGTTAAGGGACAACACCACTGTGACGGCTTTAAAAAATCGATTTTTTGAAAACCATCTAGAAAAATCTAAAATACATTTAAGATTAAGATGCCGTTGGACCCAGGTCGAAAAAATAATTATTTTCGGAGATATTGAATATTTTGTGGAGCGGTGCAGCGCTCCGTGACGCTCGGGGTCCCGCGCAGCTGCGCGCCTCAGGGTCGGCAGGTATACCGGGCCTTTCCCAGGTCCTGCGGGTCTTTCCCAGCTATTCTTTTGTCTCCCTTCACAAAAACCGGCTATTGTTATAAATATAGTTTCGAAAAAAGCCATAGGTGGCGATAATTGAAAAATTTTCAAGGCAGGTATAGGCATAGCGTCATAGCGTCAATTTGCGAATAGAAGCGACGCTACTCGTGTCTAAACGCTCCGAATCGTTTCGTTTATAAATATCGAACGCTCAGAATTATTCTTTGCACATCGAAATGGATAATCCGAAAGTGTACGCGGGGAAAAAGGGAACAAAACGGAGCTATGTGACGAGGAGTCGAACGAAAATTTCGAATCGAAAACCTCCGAACCGTTATAGCTCCGAAAATAGTTCTGCAGAGTATGTGAGCATGTCGGCGAAAAAGTTAAAATCGTCGGACGATTTAGAGGTCGGTGTTACTAACGATTTCGGTTATCGTATAGTACACCTGGTCAATGCATTGAACATTATATCGACGTTAGTGAAGTGCAAAGTGTGTGATCGCGATATAAAGTTTACTGAAAAAAGTTTGCGCGGACTCGGATTCAAAATCGAGGTCGATTGCGGCCATTGTGAAAAAGTGCAAAACAATTCGTGTCCTATGATTGACAATGCATACGAAATAAATCGCCGGATCGTATTCAGTATGCGTCTTCTTGGCGTCGGTTTGAATGGCCTGATGAAGTTTTGTGCATTTATGGACCTACCGCGCCCCACATTTCAGTCTTTCTACGATCGAATCTTAAATTCGATTTCGATTGCCAATAAAGCTGTGAGCACAGTGAGCAAACAAAAGGCTGCACTTGAGGAGGAGACAATTTCGTTGGAAAATGGGGTGGAGGACGGAATTATCGTTTCAGGCGACGGATCATGGCGTAAGCGCGGTTTCAGCTTGATTTTCGGCATAACATCGCTAATCGGCTGGTACACTAAAAAAGTGATCGACGTTACGGTGAAATCGAAATATTGCAAAGCTTGCGAGCATTGGGAAAAAAAAGAAAGCACCGCGGAGTAGTACTGGGAATGGAAAAGTACCCACGACGATGAGTGCCAAGCGAACCATAGCGGCTCCTCCGGAAAAATGGAAGTCGACCCAGCTGTCGAAATGTTTCAATGGTCTGAACAGCTCTATGGCATAAAATATAAATATTATATTGGTGACGGCGATTCTAAAACGTTTCTGGGCATATCGAATAGCGATCCATACGACGGTTTCGAGATAAAAAACAGAGTGCATCGATCATGTCCAAAAACGTATGGGGACGCGCCTCCGCGAAATCGTGAAAAAAACAAAAAGTATTGTCTGGCAGAGGAAAGCTCACCGGAAAATTGATTGACGAGTTGAGCACATATTACGGCTTGGCTATTCGGAGGAACAGCGATGATGTTGAAAAAATGAGGAAGGCAATTTGGGCAACTATCAAACATAAAATATCCACAGATAGTGAGCCACAACATGACGATTGCCCAGAGGGAGCCGAGTCGTGGTGTTCGTGGCAGCGAGCAGTCGCAAGCAGTAATATTTCTGAATATCGCCATAAGCCGCCTCTTCCTGAGAAAGTATTGGAGGCAATTACGCCAGTCTTCGAAAATTTGAGCATAGACGATTTGCTGCAGCGTTGTTTGGGCGGCTTCACGCAAAACAACAATGAAAGCTACAACAAATCAGTTTGGGCAATAGCCCCCAAGTGTCAGTCCGAGAGCAAAAAAATCGTCGATATTGCAGCTGATATCGCGGTATTATTATTCAATGATGGCCTGAGAAGCCTCATGAAAGTTTTGGAGACGTTGGGGATAACTATCGGCCCAAATTGTTTCAATTTTTGCGTTGAAACCGACGCAGCGCGGATCGAGCTGGCGGAGCGCTCGCTCACAGACGCTGCAAAAGAGGCAAGAAGAGCCTCTACAAGTTCGAGAAAAGATGCTAGGGACAATGATTTGCTTCTTGAAGGCCAGCTATATGGTGCCGGCATCGCTGATTAAAGGTAAACATTTTTTTTTCCAATTTATCGCATAAATTAACAAACCTAAAACTTTGAACGCGTTTTTCTCAAAACCACTTTTTTGAGTACGGCACGCAGCAGAACTCGAGCAATTTTTATCCGATCGACTTCAAATTTGGACTGCATCAATAAAACTAGATTATCTAAAGAAGTACATAGGATTTTTTCGATATCTCAATAATAAATAAAGTTATAGCCTATTTTCGACGAGAAATTTTGCTCGAAAATCGTCCTTTAATTTCAAAAGCGTGCCTATTTTTAAAAAATCAATATTTTTTCAAATCCCTGTGTACTTCTCTTCAAAATATCATATTATTAACGAAAACACTCGGTATTTTTTTTTCAGATCGACTTTGAAGAGAGTTCTGCTGCGTGCCGCGAACCACTGCAGAGGCAACAGTACCTGACGCGGGAGCTTCCCGAGCGTCACCATGGGGCGTGAAAAATTTGAAAAATTTGTTTTATGTATCTTCAATAAAAAACGAACAAAACAAAAAAAAATCGAATATCTCTTTTTTTTCCCACAAAAAAAATTCTTGAAAAATGGCAAAAAAACAGGGGGTCACAGTGGTGTTCTGCCTTAAGCTTACCCCCACCGCTCTCAGCCGCCATAGCTGTCGGATACGTACGCAAGCGATTATCCCTTCGTTGACAAATTTATATTTTGCCACGATTTTGACACTGTGGGACAATTTCACCCGGGTAGTCATCCACCTGCCATTAACAACCCTACTGTCGGTGTTTATTTAAAAAAATCAGGGATATACTTTCAACACTTCTCAATATGCCTGCTTAACTGAAATTTGGAAAGCATAAAATTGAATTATTGTAAAAAATTATTAAAAACTTCCAATTTTGGGTAACAACCCGAACCTCGTTCTATAATGACAAAAAGAAAAGAAACAAAAAATGAAAAAAAATCGTTTCATACCAACGATGGAAACTTCAATGTTATGAAAAAGGTCCTTTCCTAAAGAATATCCTCTACCAACGATTTCGAATAATTTTAACATGCAAGAAATGTGGAATCATTAACGCATAAAAAAGTGATCAATAAGAGGCTCTTTCCTGTAAAGAAGTCATTTTCTTCGTTTTGAGAAAATTAGACGGCGCTAAATATATTCCCAACTTAGATAAAAGATTTGCGGGATAAAAGTGGATAGGTTAGGCTCGCCGTAATGCGCCGTCCAGTAATAGTGGGATACCCATAGTCGAACATGAAGGAACTCGGTAAATCGCATGCATATACTTTCGCACGGTCGCAATTGTCGAAGGTAGCCGAAGACCCCCGAAAGCACTCCAGTACTGCTTTGAAACAGAAACAAATGAATAGAAAATGTAAACATACGCGCACGCGAAAGGAGAATAGTCGCCTTACAAAACGTAGCGCAGCGCGCGCGGGTGCGAGTGAGAACGCACCATCGGCCGTACATGGGAAGAGACCCGAGTATTACACTAGACCCAAGTATAGTAATACGCCCTTCCTATACTATGCGATTTGAAGCGAAGTGTCATATCGACCAAGAGGCAATGCATGCGGCAAACGGCCGATTTGTACATATTCAATCTTCTCCGAGTCGTATCGGTGGATATTTCGGTGACGCCTCGAAAGGCTTTTGAGGGAATCCTTCGGGAGAGACCTCAATTGAAATTCGCAATGCTATTAGATTCACGGAACCCACCGTTGTTCAGAACCGGGAATTACGGAAAAAATCATTGTAAAGCAAAGTCCATCTGACTCCTGTTGACAATGTGTTTGGCTAAACATACGAAAAGCGGAAACCGAGTTTCGTTCTGAAATTTGGCATACACTTTCCTTTTAATATTTAAAGAGATCCCCTAAAAGAATTTTTGGCGACGCGCCAAAGTTTTCGAGATATCGATTTTTGAAAGTTGTTTTTTTACCGCGATCCTATTATGTCTATATTACTATTTAAAGGGTAGAAACCCTTTTTCCATCGCTGCAGCGCCCGGTTACCAAGCATTATAATGATGTACCACGTAAAATATAATTTAAAAACATTGAAAACTACAAAATCCAAATAATGTTAAAAATCATGCAAAATCTTAAAAATTAGAATCAGGCAAAAACAAAGAAAAATCAGCCACTAGAAAAGCAAAAAAAAATATATAAAATCCCAAAACGATTTAAAGTTAATAAATGAACCCCAAAAATCTATTACACCTGCAAAAAAATGACCTGTGGAATAACAAACAAAAAATAAATCTACGACGCTCCGTGTCTATCTCAATATTGCACGTAGATCCGCGGTGATCCGCGCCTACTAGTGTTTTACGCACCCGACCATTCCACACGCACATCCGAGGTGCTCTACGCCCATACCAGTGTTCCACGGACCCTAGACCATTCGCACAAAACGGAGCATGCGAAAACATATATAGGTATAGACAGAGCTTCGCCCGCCAGCTAGATATAGTAGGAGCGCGTTAAAAAAAGTTATGTTCAAAAATCGACATCTCGATAACTATCGCGCCTCGCCACCAATCCTTTTAGGGTATCTCTTAAAGTATTAAAAGGAAGGTGTATGCAAAATTTCATATCGTAATTCGGATTCCGCTTTTCGGAAGTTTATCCCGGAAATTATTCATTCGGCGGGACTTATCCCGGGACTTATGTCTGTTGGCTGAGAGCGGTGGGGGAAGGCTTCGCACGCAGCGCTGACTCGTTGAAGCGAGGCATATTTACTTCCACACGAAGAAATACGGTCCCTTCCCGTAGACGCACCGTGCCCGTGCCACCGGGGATGCCGAAAATCAAGCGTGGCACTGTAGCTAGATGAGAGCGGATTTGAAACGTAGGCAGACGCTCAAGCGGGAGTGAGAAAGCAGTACAAGCTCAAGAATAGTAAAGCGCGCGGGTGTCAAAAAAACGCTTCGTTGACCCGCGTATAGAAAGGATGGTGTTGGAGTTTGTTCGGATTGCTCGAACGTAAAGAATGATTTAGTATACATTTGTATTGCTTCATTTTTACTATGATAAATTCTTTTGCATTTTCAAATTGTAGATTTCTAAATGAGCATCTTGAAAAATGAGTAAACGATTCGCGTAGGCAAAATTTTCCACAAAAACCATAAGCCAACCAAAAAATTAATTCGCATCGCACTCTAACGATGAAAGTTTCACTCTTCTTAAGAAAAGACGTGGGCGAGAGGGAAATCGCCCCATCTTTTTATACTCCAATAAGGCGCGGTTCTGGAAAAGTGCGTGTTTCTTCGTGGACAATTACTTGCGAATTTCGTTGTGAAAAAGGGCCGAGTAATTTTCTCAAATGAGTAGCCCGATAATAGTAAAGCCTCGCACGGTTATCGATTAGGCATGATGCGCTCATAAGAGTGGGTTCCGGAAGTTGAAAATCGTTCTCAATTGTTTTGTAGTTTTCCTTAGGTATGAGGAACAATCGGCGCAAATAAAAAAAACTGGGATTCCCTTTATCGCCGGAAATATGATTTCATTCGACTTTCACTCCCTCGTAAGCGTGGTTTCCGGAAGTTGAAAATCGTTCCCAATTTTTTTGTGGCTTTCCTTAGGTACTAGAAACAATCGTTGCCAATGAAAAAACTAGGAATCCCTTTATCGCCGGAAATACAATTTTTATTCGAATTTCACGCCCTCTCCCACTCCCGATGAGGGCGGGTTCCGAAAGTTGAAAATCGTTCCCAATTTTTTTGTAGGTCTCTTTAGGTACTAGGAACAATCAGCGCAAATAAAAAACTGGGAAATCCTTCACCGGCGGAAATAGGATTTTTATTCGACTTTCACTCCCCCATAAGGGTGGGTTTCGGAAGTCGGAAAACGTTGCCAATTTTTTTGTGGCTTTCGTTAGGTACTAGGAACGATCGGCGCAAATAAAAAAAACTGGGAATCCCTTTATCGCCGGAAATACAATTTTTATTCAAATTTCACCCCCTCTCCCACCCCCGATAAAGGCGGGTTCCGGAGGTTGGAAATCGTTGCCAATTTTTTTGTGGCTTTCGTTAGGTAGTAGGAACGATAGGCGCAAATAAAAAAACTGGGAATCCTTTTATCGCCGGAAATACAACTTTTATTCGAATTTCACTCCCTCTCCCACCCCCGATAAGGGCGGGATCCGAAAATTAATAATCGTTCCCAATTTTTTTGAGGGTTTCTTTCGTTAGGTACTAGGAACGATCGGCGCAAAAAAACTGGGCATTCCTTGATCGCCGTAAATACATTTTTTATTCAAATTTCACCCCCTCACCTACCCCCGATAAGGGCGGGTTCCGTTAGTTAAAAATCGTTCCCAATTTTTTTGTGGATCTCTTTGGGTACTAGGAACAATCAGCGCAAATAAAAAAATGAGAAATCCTTTACCAGCGGAAATACGTTTTTCATTCGACTTTCACTCCACCCTAAGGGTGGGTTCCGGAAGTTGGAAATCGTTGCTAATTTTTTTGTGGCTGTTCGCAGACGCCCAAAATTGATGCCGCAAATAAAAAACTGGGAATGTCCTTATCACCCGTGATATTATTTTTTTCACTTTTAACCTCACAATAAGGGTGGATCCTTGGCCACAAAACTGTTTTGAAGGTTTTGTATAGCCTGTACAGATATTCTGGAGTCATAATGTACCCGAAAAAATTAATTAAAAATTTTAAAAAATTCAAAGATTTTCGTTGGAATCCAACGATGCAAACTTCAGGCTCATAAAATTTTTCAGTCATTTTCAGATTGCTCTATTTCCGCGCAAAATCATCGTAGGAGAAAATTTAAAATAGCATTCTGTTTTGCCCCGGCTTCTGACAATGCGCGGAGAGCACGGAATTTCGCTCTCGAGTAAGTTGACACCGTGGGTTGTCGGATGCTCGAGGGCGAGGGTATGTGGGGACTTTTCCCGTTCTGAGTAAATCTCTAACTCGGGATATTGGAACTTGAACAATTTATATTTTATTTTAAATTACGCAACAATATTACAATTCTTTTTTATGCCTTGAGACCGACCTCCTCGGCTTGTGGCCGAAGACTGCCTTTCGATTGAATCTTTCGGCTAATTGTTAACTCCGGTTTTCGCAACCAATCGTTCCAGAACGCTCGAATCGTTCGATTGCGATTCAGCGTTTTTCCGGCTGAGTCGATCGGAATATCGGTCTTGTGAAATATCGGGCTCGATATCGTCGCATGGGGTCTTTGACTTTCATACGTTAGCAATATGAAAATTCCTGTCTTTTCAGGGCACAACATTCCTCCACCTTGGGAAGACGAAATTCCCAATTTCGGCGATATAATACATTTTTTTCATAGCTTTAAATAATAAAATAGATTACGAAGGTACAAGTGCCTTTCAAATATTATAATATATATCCCATTTGAATGTTTCGATTTTCCTTTGTTTCTTTTTTTTCATACACATTTACGTTGTGCGTGTGCGAGATGCATTTCGCGTGAATATGACTTGCGGATTTTGTGAGTCAGCTGTTGCCTTGCGTTTGGCAGCTCGCGGTCTGGCTGGAGCTACGTCAGCAAGGTCGTCGTTCGGCGATGTGATATTTAGACGTCGCCGTTGTAACGCTTTAATTCCAAAATATAATATAATTATTGTGAAGGGAATCATTGCGCTGAGGGCATAATTCCCTATGATGTGACTCTGTGTCGTCACATGATCGTAATATTTGTTTAATTTTGATTTCAATATATCGATTTGTTCGCCAATTTTGTTAACTTCGTATGGATCATTAATTATCGTATGAGGAGTATTTTCCAATATTAAAGGTTGAGGTATTTCGTTTTCTGTAGTCAGTACGATAGATTGAATGCCAGTAAAAATTGGAGAAATTTTTCGTGTGCAGTTTCCTTCAAATTTTCAATCTTAAAATCTATAGAGGTGACGGAACATTTCCAGTGTAATTTGCTGAATTTGCAAATTTTCTTTTAACGCATCTTCTGTTGTTTCTTGTTTATTCATTATCGCTGTGATTTGCCGTTCGATGTTCGCAGCGTCGTTCGCATCTAAGTTACCTGTTATCGATTTTATAATGGATCCTAATCCGTCTATGAATCCTCTGTTATTTATTCTACCTTTTGTGCCAGTTATATCGTAAATGGACTGCATTTCGGAATTGATTTTTTCTTTCATGGTTTCGAAGGAACTCGTTACGAGAGCACATAGCTTGTCCTCTGGCATCGTTTGACATAGTTCTAATAGTTTTTCCAGCTTTTCTCTAATACTATTTTCTCTATTTGCTATTGGCAGAAGATCCACCCAGGTAGGAATTGACGATGAAAAAAGGGCTCGCCAAGCTCTGAAACAAGGCTCACATTTTTTAATTCAGGGTGAGCACCAGCCTGATTTCAGGCCTAGCTGAACCTCTGAATGATAACGCGGTTGCAGGCTCTTGCACACAGGCTTGACCAAAGGCTGGTAGAAAAGCCTGTACTAAGCCTGAAACGACGAAACAACAAGACTCAAAACGAGCCTTAATGAAGCCTTCACGAGCATTTATGACCAGGCTTTTCCCAAACTCTTCCCGAGGCTATATGAGGCCTGTTTTTAGTTTTCTATATTCTACATTGGGGTACATTTGATAAATTTGTAAAGAATTCATTTGATTTATTATATATATTTATTATTTGTTATATTATTTGTTACAAAATATATATAAAAAATATTTTAAAAAACAATACTTTATTTTATTGCGTACTTTTATTTTCGTATATACTTTTTTGTGTACCTCATAAATATCGATAAGAGCATATGTTTAAATGTTCTGAGCTGCCTCCTTCGCTTTCGTTTTTCGTGCCTTCGCACCCGACAAATTTATTGCAAAATTTTTTTTTCATGAAAGTACAGAAAAACTATTATTTTAAACTTATTTTATTTTATCACAACCTGAAATAAGCCTGCATCCAGCCTTGATTTTTCAGCCTCAACATTCACCGGATGAATAAAGCTTGAAATAACCCTGAGTTTAGGCTAAGCAGCCAGTCTTGGTTCCAGGCTACTCCAAACGATGCAATGAAACCTGGGCCAGGCCTGTCTCACTCAGGCTCGGTGAAACAAGGCTCGCACAAGCTTGTTTCCATCGTCAGCCTTTTGATTTCCTACCTGGGCATGCGTATTGCCAGTTTCCACATTTCCTGAATCGTGTGCAGGTTTCCGATTTCCTCGTAATAAATTCCTGGGGTTGCGGAACATTGCGTTGCGTGGAATTCTGCATTTTCCTTTCTTTCGTTAGTCCCTTCTGTAGTCCTAACTGTTGAGATTAATAACCTGCAAAAAGGGTTTGCCTTTTTATTTTCAATAATTTTTTTTCTTGCTTGTTTCCCTATTGGTACGTGTCATACTTTTCTTCCTTTTTTTACGAGTTCGAATACTCGTTTTTTTTTCTTACATTGCGATTTCTTCTCTGTATTCTCTTTCTTTCTTTTTTTTAAACTTGGAATGTAACCATATACGAAACATTTGGTTTATATTTGTTTTTCCTTTCATTTTCCTCTCTTTATTTGATAATCATGCGTATTATTATGAAATTATAATTTCAGAAAAAAATGCATATGTATAAATTTCCTTTTTTTTCATTGTGATTGTCGATTCTTAATTTCATTATTATTTTTCTTTTTATTCATCATTTTTGTTGTACTTACTCGAAAAATGTATATGCATATTATTCATTTTTTTTCATTCTTATTTTAGTCTCGCTGTGTTTAATTTATTTACCTTTTTTATTTTCTTCCATTTATTATTCGTTTCGTTTGTTTAGAAATCTAGAGCTCTTTCTATCTTTCTTTTTGTAAATTTTATTTACTTTATTTTTTCTCTTTTTTCTACTACTCCATTCGCTTATTTTTGTTATAAATTCTTTCATTCATTTGAACGTTATTTAATTTTGTTTTATTTACTTTATCTTTCCATTTCATTTCATATTAGTTCATTTATTCTTTTATTTTTATCACTGTATTTCATTTTCTTTTATTTTATTATTTCTTTTTATTTATCTTTATCTTTATTTGTTGAGCGGGTGGGAGCTCGCCACCCGTACGCGAATCCGTCGCGTGACGTTGGCGCCTCGGCCGTTGCTTGGCAACGGCGCGAGACGGGGAGGCGTTGATCCATGCCTCGCGGGCCTCCGCGGGCCAGGCGAGTAGTCCCTCCTACTCTACCGGTCAGTGGGCAACGTAGGGTTTAATCCGGTCTACATGTACTCGAACTGCCTTACGTCCACGGTCGATAATGTAGTTCACTTCGGAATCTTTGCTCTGTACTTTGTAAGGCCCTGTCCGCTTAGGGGCAAGCTTCGCTGATCGGCCTCGGCGTATAGTAGTGTTGTGGAGGAGGACTCGGTCGCCGGGGAGGTATTCCACCGTACCAGCGGTGAAATCATGCCCCTCCTTTACCCTTTCTTTTCCATTTTCCAATCGTTCTTTCGCCACGTGCCATGTGGCTCGAGCCGTTCGCGTAACTCGGAGACATAATCGTCGGATGAGTACGTCTTTCGTGGTGCTTCTTTAAGCGCCGTCGGTAAATCGGCTACCTTACCAAACACCAACTCGTACGGAGTGAAACCTGTCGCTGTGTGCGGGGTGGTATTGTAGGTGAACATCGCGTATAGCAACCATTCATCCCAATCCGTTTGATCCTCTTTAATGAAACATTTCAGGTATTCTGCGACAGTTCGCTGTGAACGCTCCAATGCCCCGTTTGATTGGGGATGATATGCCGTCGTTTGAATCTTTTTTATTCGGAATAATTGGCACAGCTCCTTGAAAGTTTCGCTCAGAAAATTCGTTCCTTGGTCTGACAATAATTCTTTTGGAGTGCCGTACTTGCAAACAATTTGAGTTGCAAATCCTTTGGCTACTTCCTTGGCTTCTTAAGTTTTTAGCGGTATAGCTGTGCTATACTTGGACAATGCGTCTTGAAAAGTCAGGATGTATTTGTCCCCGGCTTTGGTCTCAGGTAAGGGCCCTACTATATCGACTGCACTTTTGACGAATGGTGTCTTGGGTGTGTCGGTAATAGTCATGGGAGCATGTTCGCGTCACGTGATTTTATTTTTCTGGCATTTGTCGCATGATTTTACGTAATTTTTTATTTCTTTATTCATTCCCGGCCAGCTATACTTTATCTTTGTTCGTTGTTTCATCCTTTTTCGCCTGGGTGGCCTCCAAGAGGGGCGTCGTGGTATTCTTGCAGAATCGTACCTCGCTCCTCTTCACTCGGGCACTCTCGATCTCCTATTTCCGTCTCTGTCTCGCTGTCGCCTGTTGTCTCGCTTGCGCTCGAGTCTTTTTCTATTTCTTCCTCTTTTCCGCCTCCACTGGTCCGCCTCCACTGGTGGCAGTGGCGGTTCGCTCTCGCTCGCGCGGGCCTCTGTCGCCTTGCGCGGGCGTTCCTCTCTAGCGGGCTGCATTGTCTTTCTCGGCCGGCCACGTGCTCGCGGGACCAGCTGACCACGGCCATGATGGCTCGGGTCTGTTGATGCTGGCGGCGGTGGCGCGGAGCGGGGGGCTTTCCACGGCCTTCCTTTACCACGCTTCTCGGCGTCCTTGTGACGTACCTCCGCTTCGGTTTCTTGCCGCGTCAGCATCAATACATACATACGGCTTAAAGCATCCGCATTCGTGTTCTTCTTGCCATCCTTATACTCGATGGTATAGTTGAACTCCTCTATCTTTATTCTCCAGCGCATCAGTCGTGATCCTGGATCTTTTACGTTGAAAAGCCATGTGAGGGGCTTATGATCCGTGACGATGGTGAATTTTGTTCCATAACCGTATGGTCGGAATTGCGCTACTGCCCTAATTATTGCTAGCATTTCCTTCTCCGTTGTTGAATAATTCGTTTCTGCCTTGTTCAGAGTACGACTCGCGTAACAGATGGGTAGATCTCCGATTTTTCCTTGCGATAAGATCGCGCCAATTGCCTTGTCAGAGGCATCAGTTGTCACCACGAAGGGTTTTTCGAAATCCGGATACTACAGGATCGGTGCGGTGCTGAGAGTTTCCTTCAATTTTTGGAAAGCTTGTTTGCAGTTTTCGTCCCAAATGAATTCGCTTTCTTTCTTGATCAGTTCTGTTAACGGCTTTGAGAGTTTTGAAAAATCCTGCATGAATTTTCGGTAATATCCGGCTAGTCTCAGAAATGATTGAACCTCTTTTACGTTTTTTGGGGCCGGAAATCGTTGTACAGCCTCTATTTTTTCCGGATCGGGTTTTACTCCCACTTCGGTAATAATGTGTCCCAAGTACTGAGTTTTTTTTCGCAGAAATCGATATTTCCTACGTTGAACCTTAAATTCGGCCTCTCTCAGTCGATCGAATACTTCTGTCAGCCTTTCGTTATGTTCTTCGAACGATGATCCATACACTACCATATCTTCGAGATATACGTAGCATTTTAGTCCTTGTAATCCAGCAAGTAGAATGTCCATCAGCTTTTGAAAGGTTGGTGGGGCGTTTTTTAATCCAAATGGCATTCGGTTGTACTCGTAATGTCCAAGAGGAGTGGAGAAAGCGGTTTTCTCCTTGTCTTTTTCGGCCATTGGGATCTGATGAAATCACGAGGCTAAATCGAGAGTCGTGAAGTATTTTGCTCGTCCCAATTGGGCAATGGATACGAGTCTCCTTCCGTTGCTTTGTTTAGTATTCGGAAGTCTACTACCACTCTCTTGCGTATGTTCCCGTCGGCGTCAGGCTTTTTTGGAACGACGAGTAGAGGAGCATTCCATGGGCTCTTGCTCGGTCGAATTATATCGTTTTTTAGCATCTCTTTTGTCTGCGCCATAACTTCTTGCTTGTGGACTTCTGGTAATCGGTATGGACGAATTTTTATTGGCGTTGTCCCTGATCGTACGCTTATGCGGTATTCCACTATAGCGGTGCACCCAAGCGACTCTTCCTCTAAATGGAAGACGTCAGCGTATGCGTCAGCGAATTCGCGTAGGAATTTTTCTTCTTCTGGGTTTAAGTTCGAATCTCCTTTGATTTCTTCCCATATTTTTCCTTTTCGTTTTAATTTTTCTTCGATCGATACAGCACTTATTTCGTTTTCGTCGGTTGGCTTTTCTTCTTTAATTTCTTCAATTTGCACCGTTGGCCTTTCTATTTCGATTTCTTTATCGCTTGTGTTTCGCACTACTATGAGGCAGGAATGTCCTCCTGGGTGGACGAAACACCTATCTTTACTCCTGGTCGCCCTTCATTTGCTGCGACACAGCCTATTTTTGTCGTCAATGTTTTTGCGTATAACATTGAATCCTCAAGCCTTTACGATGACTTGGTATTCCCTTCGAATTCCTCTTTCGAAGTTGTATAAGGCTAATTGCTTTTCATACGTCTCAATTGTTCTTTTTTCCGCAGGCGATCTTGCCTCGGTTGTGCTGGCTTCGATTAATTCCATCGTTATGGTCTCGAGTCGTTGACCGTACGCCAACACGCTCTCGTTGTATTTTTGCTTACACGTATTAAAATCGACCTGTAACACGGCTACTGCACGTCGCGTTCCATGTAATGCTGTCATTTCTTCTTTAAATTGTTGGTACGATTCAATTTCTTAATATCGGGTATCTTTTCGCGCTTTTCCTATTACTTTTGTTGCTAACACGGATTGTAAAAGGGAATGTCTATCGGCTGCTGCAACGCACGCGTTTGCGTAGCCGAATGCTTCAATTATGTCGTCGATTTCTTCAGGTTTTTCGCCATCAAATCGGGGAATGAGACTTCGCGCCTCCTTTAGGGTCATGAAACAATTTTCTTGCGCCATGTTATCTGAATTAAGTTGGAGTAGGGAAAATTCTTGAATTTCTATTTCGCGACCACGCCTAATGTCTATGTTCTCAGGAGATTGATCAGAATCTGTTGATTGATCAGAAAAATGAACAGTTCGATCTGCTGAGGATCGAATTTTGGTACGTTTCGCAGCTGTCGGCCTATTTGAGGAATTTTGTGAATTTGGACTGTCGTCTGAACTTGTTGCGGATCGAAATTGCTTTTTCCTAGGTTCCTGTAGTTCTTGTTCAAATGTTTGATTCTCGGGACGATCTCTCCCAATGAGTTCGTCGAAAATTGAATTTAATGAACGCGATAATTTGTTGTTACCCGGTAATCGGTATAATTTACGACGCTCGTCTTCGTTTGACATTTAAGTTCAATTCTTTGGCTTTGGAGGATTTTTTTTTGATAAATGTTCCGTCACTTACAGTACGATGATGCGGCTCATATTGATCGATGCTTCCTAGTCGGTTATTCACAAGATGTTGACCTCGTTCTCGTAGCTGGTTGGCAGGAAATTGCCAGTGTTGTTCCCTGTTGTCGTGTTGCTTTGGTTCGCTGTTCTCGTGCGCTCTGTTGTTCCGTTGTAGAAAGTGTTTGGTGAGTCTTCGTCCTTGGGTCGGTCTTGTATCGATGATCCTCGGGATCTGGTTGCTTTTGGACAGCTCTGTACGGTTGACTCGGGCGTTTGCTTACGCCGCACTTTTTTTTTATTTTTCCAGTTCGACGGTCGTCGATCGGATCACTCGTTGATCTCCTTTTTAGCACTTGCTGCGTTGAGCTTATTTTGTACGTGGGATAGGATGTTTCCTTTCTTCTTTTTTTTTCAAGTTGTGTAATGCAAAGTTGCGGTATCCCCAATTGCGAGAATCCCACCGCTGCCACCAATGTTGTGCCCCGGCTTCTGACGATGCGCGGAGAGCACGGAATTTCGCTCTCGAGTAAATTGACACCGTGTGTTGTCGGATGCTCGAGGGCGAGAGTATCTGGGGACTTTTCCCGTTCCGAGTAAATCTCCAACTCGGGATATTGCAACTTGAACAACTTATATTTTATTTAAAATTAGGCAACAATATTACAATTCTTTTTTATGTCTTGAGACCGACCTCCTCGGCTTCTGGCCGAAGACTGCCTTTCGATTGAATCTTTCGGCTATTTGTTAACTCGGGTTTTCGCAACCAATCATTCGAGAACGTTCGAATCGTTCGATTGCGATTCAGCGGTTTTCCGGCTGAGTCGAGCGGAATATCGGCTCGTGAAATGTCGGGCTTGATATCGTCGCATGGAGTCTTTGAACTTCATGCGTTAGCAATATGAAAATTCCTGTCTTTTCAAGGCACGACAATTTTGAAGGTTACAATCTCTAGATTTCAAGCTTCCACTTCAAATAATTATTTGATCTTTTGTTATTAATAAATAAAAAGAAACGTCGCAAAGGAAAATGTCCGATTTTTGTTTCGAAAAGGTATTCAGACAAGGAACAATTTATTTGATTAATGACGCAATCAGACGTATTTTCCTTGGATCGCCCTTTCTATCTTGAACTTTTAAACAAGTATATATCAATTACATGATCAAAGTCAGATGACGCTTTTGACTTTAATAATCAATAACTCATCAACCAATCATCGTACACGAATTTAAAGGGCAGTTCTGGAAAGCTGAAAGTATGCTCTTCAAGGTACGAAAAAATCCATTTTCAATTAATTTGTTTCCTGTGAGATGTGCAGTTAAAATATGTAAAAACGCCGTTTATTCTTTAAATTACAAAAGGTACGACATCTTTGCGGACAGCTATCGCGAATATTATGCTCCGGCATTTTTTCCAAGTTGACAGTGTCCACAAAAAGTATGCTAAGCGTAATGTTGTCCCGATGTTTTCCCTGTAGGCCAAATGATGAAAGTTTTTAATTTTGTACAAAAAATTTAAGGAAAACTATTATTGTTTTAGGCCACTATTATTTCGCTTTCTCGGTAAAAAATATGTTTTCGACATTTACGGGTATTTTCACTCATGTAAAGTCAGAATTTGTAGGAAGGAAAAAGTTTGACTTCATTTCAATAAACAAAAATCTCTTTGTTTTTAAAAGGGAATTTACTTTAATTCGTTTCCGAATTTCTTATTGAGTAGTAACAAACATACTGTCTCAAAGTAAAAAGTTCGATTCTTTAACCTTTTTTTGTGTTCGAAAAAAGGATGTTAAAAGTTGTAACCCCTCTGTATTCCCTATACTTTTATTAATGTGAAATTAATCTTCTCATAAATTAAAATTAAATATTAATAATAAAATTTAAATAATATATTTAAATAATAATAAAATAAAGTTAAAATTAAAAATCATAAAAAGAAAAAAAAACCTATAAATTTCTTTAAAAAAATGTTCAGTAATAAAAAGTAATGTTTTGAACGAGTTTGAAATTGCAGACGTCTAGTTTGTTCCGATACATTGAAATCCCCCTTTCAAAAAGATCTGAAATCGCTTTGCAAAACTTAAAAAAAAATTAAAAAAGAACGCCAAGTAATAAAAATCCCTCAAAATCTTTATCGCTTGTTTTACTATATAAAAAAATCTGATTTATCTCAAATATCTCAAACTAAACTTTTTATTTAAGTTAAAAATTGTTTCATTATACTTCTTTAATGCACAAAAAAAAAGTGAAATCACTTGTATGAAATAGCCACGCAAGTTTACTAGTCATGTTGCACACTGAATTGTTAAAGCTTAGGAATAATATTTTTGAAAATATTTAATTTTTAAAACGTCATGTTACTATTATAAAAAAACGCCATGTTACTATTATAAGAAAAAATTGATATCACCATTAGATAAAAGTACAAAGTAGGTAACACACAAGTATACTGGAAATGATGTGCAACGACTTGGCGTGCATGGCTAAAAAAAGGGTCGGCGAAGGATTTCGTCATCTCAACATCTCAAACTTGAAATGTTAATTTATTTGGCTAATACAAAAAAATGTGTATAAAAGCATTTACCTTCTATTTTATAACACAATAACCACATATCTTATGAAATATATTTCATCTTATAAACTTTGATGTAATGGATAAAGTATCCATCTCTAAACCATCTAAGCATCTGCAAGTTTAAAGGTTAGCATTACTGTTTTATCCTCCTGCTGGTGGAAACCGAAATTTCGTACCGATAAAGCTCCAGTAGATATGCTTGCTAATAGCCCTGGTACCTGATGGCGCATTATGAATTGAAATGTTCCTAATACCTCTGTTAGTCGCCGCCACGTTATAATGTAAAATTACAGGGTGTCCAATAGGAAGTTGCTAATACTAAATAAGTGTCTCTTCCCTCCATGAATTCAATAGGGGTCCCTTTTTCTAAGGCGCATACCTGAGGCCCCGCAGTTTTATTCCAGTCGTGGTTGAAGCAAGTACGCGCGCGTCAAAATGAGTGAGCTCACCACGGAAGAAAAAGTATATCTTATTGAGTGCTTCTTCTCGAGGGGAAAAATTTATAGTAATGCGTATCGAGGGTTTCGTACTAAGTTTGGAACTCATAGAGTTGCCAGCGAAAACACTCTGAAAAGGAAAGAATTTAATATTTATTCATATTCATCTATCACACAACTTGTGTTTCAATTCAATTAAACTGCATTGAAGTAATTTTACGTTAAGTTTTGTAGGATAATCGATAACTTCGTGAAGTATGGTACACTCCAGGACCGTAGACACGAGTTGCCAGGTCCATCTGTTACGGTGACTACACCAAAGAAGATCAACGAAGTTGAGAATTATTTCAAACAAAATCCAAATGATTCGATTCGGAAAGCTGCTCAAGCATTAAAAATAACCAAATCATCATTACACAACATTTTGAAATATTTTTTAAATTTTCATCCGTATAAAATAAGCACCCATCAATTGTTAACTGAACATGCCATGACGAAACGCATTGAATTTTGTAACACTATTACGGGAATGTTTGAAGCCGAAGAACTTAATGAGAAATTGATTATTTATTCCGATGAAGCACATTTTTGGATGAATGGGTACGTAAACAAGCAAAATTACCGGTTTTGGGGAACGGAAAATCCCAACATATCGCTAGCGAAGTCCCTTCATCTACAGAAAGTAACGGCGTGGGCAGCGATTTCAGTAAAAGGAATTTATTTGCAATTCTAGGAATCTACGGTAACAGGAGAGAGTTACAAACAGCTTTTGGAAACGAAATTCTTCCCTTATGCAAAAAAGAGGGGACTGGTTAAAAATGTTTACTTCATGCAAGATGGAGCGACGCCGCAGCGGACTCATGAGGTGTTTGAAGCTATTCATCGCGTATATGGGACTCGAGTAATCGGTCTGGGGTACCCTAAATTTGCTCAAGGCGGACTAGAATGGCCTCCATACTCACCGGACCTGAACCCTTGTGATTTTTTCTTGTGGGGTTACATTAAAGATCATTATTACGCTAAAAACCCCAGCACAGTAGAAAAACTGATCGCGGCCATCCAGGAAGTGGTTCGCGGCATTACAAACGATATGTTGGACACAGTTTTTCACAGTTATCAAAAGAGAATTGATTTTTGTGCACTATCTAACGGTTCGCACTTCGAAAATATCTATCATTAATCACTGTACTTTTTCGTCATTTTTATAAGATGTAATAAATTGACATAAAAAATATTTGATTGGGTTTTATTTATGTGCGTTTAAAACTGCTCTATTTAAAGCAATTTGGCTTTTCTGATTCTGTGCACGTGTTTTAAAATGACAGTCGATTAGTTTTAGCAACTTCCTATTGGACACCCTGCATATATATACATACATATATCGACGCAAAAATTATTTTCGCGGGCGGTCGGAACGGAAAATTCTGTATCTTCCCGACCTTTTTCCTAACCATGCACGCCAAGTCGTTGCACAGCATTTCCAGTGTACTTGTGTATTACCTACTTTGTACTTTTATCCAATGGCGATATCAATTTTTTCTTATAATAGTAATATGACTTTTTAAAATTAAATATTTTCGAAAATATTATTCCTAAGCTTTAACAATTCAGTGTGCAACATGACTAGTAAACTTGCTTGGCTATTTCATAAAAGTGATTTTACTTTTTTTGTACATTTGCATTAAAGAAGTATAATGAAACCATTTTTGAACTTAAATAAAAAGTATCGCTGAGATATTTTAGATACATCAGAAATTTTTATATAATAAAACAAGCGAAAACGATTTTGAGGGATTTTTATTACTTGGCGTTGTTTTTTACCTTTTTTAAAATAAAAATATTACGTAAAAAAATATTTATATCTATAAAATCTTTTCAAAAATAATTAATTTTGGAAATGATTTCAATAACGTATATGAATTCATAAATATATGTTGTAACGTGGCAATTTCGCACGTCACCAACGATTAAAGGTGGCTCAGGCTCGGCCAAGGGCGATGGAAGGGCGCCTCCCGCCGACCAGGAACCCCCTCAAGCAACTTCCCAGGGCCCAGCTTAGCGTAGTTCATTTGATTAACCCTTTCGTCATTATTTTTTTTTTGTATTTCGTGAGCGAACGACGCGTTCTCGGGATTACCAAGGACAGGATCGAAGAGCGAGGCAAGGGAGTTACCGACCACGTTGCTCCCGGTCTCGCGACGAATCATCGCTCCTCTACTATATATTTACCAGCGGAGCCCAAAAAGGAGGAGGGGGTCTCGCCTAATATCGGTCCTCAATACCTCGCGACAATGGCTTCCGTTGGGTATCGACGAGCGGCAACGGAAAACCGCAGGTTCCAAGGATGCACGCTGGCGCTCTACCCCGTACGAGTCGGACGAGAGTTAATTTTGTCACGCGAGTACCGAAAATCATGTCACGATGTATAACTGTATTTGTTGGCACAAAAATCATTTCTATTATATCTAATTTTTCTACATAAAAATATTTAAAAACGAAAAACTTCATATTAAATCATTTCTATTATTTCAATTGAAATTTTAGTTTAATTTAAAATTACTTAATAGATATGATTAATATTTCAACTAACATTGAAAAGTTGTGTAATTATGTATGTATGTACTCTTTATTTGTGTCCCCGTAGGGTTCCAAAGGACTCCCGTTACAATCGTCTTTACATCTTTATATTCGCTCTTAACCTACTTATCCTACTTAACCTACTTTCACTATCCTACTTAACCTACTTTCTTTCACAGAAAAAACAATAAAAAAAAGACTTGCTACAATCAACAACAAAAACAAAAACTTTGACTCCTCTAGACTAATAAATCTGCCATACACAAAAAATATCCATCACCAACTAATTCGTCTTTTTAAACAATATAATATAACATTAGTCACAAACAACAAACACAATATCTTATCGATCACAGGCTCCACCAAAGACAAGATTGACAACAGCAACAAATCTAACATAGTATACAAAATTGATTGTAATGATTGTAACTCCACATACATAGGCCAAACAAAACGATACCTTAAAAACAGAATCAATGAACACAAAAATAGCCTAAAACACACCAACACAATACACACAGCTCTAGCACAGCACGCAATAGAACAAAAACACGATTTCAAATTTGACGATGTTAAAATTTTAAACAATGAAAAATGGCTCAAAAAAAGATTGATCCTAGAAATGATACAAATCAAAGCGCATCCCAATGCCATCAATTTTAGTACTGACATAAAAAATCTTAGCTCAATATACAATTCAATAATATAATCATAACAATATTTTATCACCATAACTACACACGTCAATTTTAAAACTCGTGACTAAATTTAAAAAAACTCTTGACATAACATTTTAACCTCTTAACATGACACGGGCACCCCCAAACTCTTGACACAGCACTGACAAAGGATCATTCTCCCTCTCTCCAGAAACATTACATTTGCCACTTAGTCTTTCTCGAACTCTCTTGGACGTCACTACTAGACATGTAGAGCAAAGTTTTTCTAGTTTTCTTCTTTGTGCTTGTGAGGATATATTTAGTTTATTTCAATAGGTAATTACCACTTTCACACAATATCTCATTAATCAAGGCAATAGATCAAAATAAAGATTCTTTCACCATACTAATTTTTCACAGATAATACAATCACCAAAAAACGATTATACCATCAATTGAAATATAAAAAACGGTTCGAAATCAACCCTCCGAACCAACCTCACAAGACAGTATTTCATCATCAAACATACTGTCAACATCAACCATCTTCCAAGCACAAACCAAAAGAAAACTAGAAATATTGACAATATTCAGGTTCGTTATCTAACATAATTCTTATCTCTCTTACAATAACTTGTTATAAATAATCACTCACACAATATCAACATGATTGGAAAAATTATGAGAAAAAACTAACACAAAATTTACACAAATCATTAAAACACATCTAAGACTTATTTATAACAATAAATACAATTATTATTTTATTTAAAAAATCTGTAATTTCTATTAATATAATTTGTATCGCGAAATTTGTAGAATAAATAAAGTTTCTGAAGAGGATCCGAACCATGGATCGAAACGTAAACGAGTGAAAAAAACTCCTTCTTTCTTTCCACCACGACCTTGGAAATCTCACGGGCCGAATCGAAGCCGATTCTTCAACATCTCGTATTATCAACACGGCCGCACACCACTCATACTCATTGGAAACGACTGGCTATAAACTCGACAAAATGACCTTCTTCGGCGAGATATCACAACTTTTCGAATACATCATCTTAGCAGCTTTCAAAAATTGGAAACGCGACGCTACAACGAAGACTCGCCTAAAACAACAACTTCGATTTTTATTAAAATGTCGACAAGAAGGTTTGATACCGAAACACATTTATTCCAAAAACTTCAACATACAAATTTCAGGAAACAAAGGCAAATTTAAACTTAACAAAGCAATACACAAAATTCACAAATCATTATTGAATATTGAAATTGACGATCTCAATTTCCGAATCAAAATACTAAACCAAAAAATAGGAAAAAACACCGAAATAATCAACAAAACTCACGACACTATAAAAGGAAAATTTTTCTCATTTGAAAAAATAAGATTAAACAGATTATCACTACTCACTTACGAAAAACACCAAAAAAAACTCCAAAATCTTAGATTTCAACGAACCATGAATATACATCAACACATTTTCAATCATGATGAATTTTTAAGAACAATAGACTCACAAATACATCTCAACCAAAACAATACACACTACCAGAATCATCAAAACAATAATCAACCAATACATAACTACAGTTCCTCAAACTCAATTTTCACTAATACGCAACATAACGCAAATAATAATTCCTTTACCGATCCTCTGAATAATATTAATTCAACAATTGCAAAAAACAACACGAAAGAATGGCTCATAAATCTCTCCAATACTGATATTCCTTCACACATTTCCACATTCTTATCTCTTGGTGAAAAATGTTGTTTTCCTTATCTCAAACCTTCAAATATAAAAAACTACATCCACAACTCCATTTCTGAACTTGAATCCAAACTAGAATTTCTACTCGACAAATCCAGACAAAACGAAATCAGAAAAGAATTCACTAAAATCATAGACAAATTGAATATACCAACATCATTCTCCAACACCATTAAAATTATAAATCACACTTCTTCCTTTTTAAAAAACAATCCACAACTTTTAATTACACGAACAGATCAAGGAAATTCAACAGTCATTTTAAACAAATCAGATTACATTACCAAAACAAACAATTTACTCGCAGACTCCTCAACTTACAAACTAATAAATAAGAACCCTATCAATATCCTACAAAAAGGCATCAACAATATTCTCACCAGATGGAAAAGCCAAAAAATCATCGATGAAACAAAATTTCAATACTTAAAAGCAGAAAATTGCAACTTAGCTCGTCTCTATTGCCTTCCAAAAATTCACAAAAAAAACTTTCCACTTCGTCCAATAGTATCATCAATCAATAGCCCAACACAAAAATTAGCAGAATTTATCCAATCAAAACTATCTAAACTATTACACACAACAAACTCACACGTCAAAGACAGCTTTCACTTAAAACAATCAGTCTCAAACATATCAATCCCACTCAACTACAAACTTGTCTCATTTGATGTCGTATCTCTCTATACCAACATTCCATTACAACTAGTTACTCAAGGCCTTCAAAAAAGATCAAACCTATTCTCCGAAACTTTTCCACTAAACGAAATAACAAAAGCCATAGAATACATCATGTTTTCAACTTATTTTACTTGGCAGAACAAAATTTATCAACAAATTTCTGGATTACCAATGGGTTCACCTCTTGCTCCGATACTATCCAACATCGTTATGATTGATTTAGAAAAAAAAATTGCTTAGAAAAATTAAAATTCTCACTGCCACTATACAAACGATATGTCGACGACATTATTATTGCTTTGCCAACTGACAAAATAGAATCCACAATCAATATTTTTAACTCATATAATTCAAAATTACAATTTACATCAGAAATAGAAGAAAATAATAAAATTCCTTTTCTTGATATTCTCTTAATCCGCAATCAATGTTCAATCATCACAAATTGGTACAGAAAACCTACTTGGTCTGGCAGATTTATAAACTTTTTCTCACACCACCCACTTTCCCAAAAAAAAGCTATAATTTACATGTTAGTTGACAGAGCAATAAAACTATCTCATCCTTCCTTTCACCATAAAAATCTTCAACTTATTAAGAACACAATGACAAAAAATTGCTATCCGATTTCTTTCACAGAAAAAACAATAAAACAAAGACTTGCTACAATCAACAATCAAAACAACAAAAACAAAAACTTTGACTCCTCTAGACTGATAAATCTGCCATACACAAAAAATATCCATCACCAACTAATTCGTCTTTTTAAACAATATAATATAACATTAGTCACAAACAACAAACACAATATCTTATCGATCACAGGCTCCACCAAAGACAAGATTGACAACAGCAACAAATCTAACATAGTATACAAAATTGATTGTAATGATTGTAACTCCACATACATAGGCCAAACAAAACGATACCTTAAAAACAGAATCAATGAACACAAAAATAGCCTAAAACACACCAACACAATACACACAGCTCTAGCACAGCACGCAATAGAACAAAAACACGATTTCAAATTTGACGATGTTAAAATTTTAAACAATGAAAAATGGCTCAAAAAAAGATTGATCCTAGAAATGATACAAATCAAAGCGCATCCCAATGCCATCAATTTTAGAACTGACATAAAAAATCTTAGCTCAATATACAATTCAATAATATAATCATAACAATATTTTATCACCATAACTACACACGTCAATTTTAAAACTCGTGACTAAATTTAAAAAAACTCTTGACATAACATTTTAACCTCTTAACATGACACGGGCACCCCCAAACTCTTGACACAGCACTGACAAAGGATCATTCTCCCTCTCTCCAGAAACATTACATTTGCCACTTAGTCTTTCTCGAACTCTCTTGGACGTCACTACTAGACATGTAGAGCAAAGTTTTTCTAGTTTTCTTCTTTGTGCTTGTGAGGATATATTTAGTTTATTTCAATAGGTAATTACCACTTTCACACAATATCTCATTAATCAAGGCAATAGATCAAAATAAAGATTCTTTCACCATACTAATTTTTCACAGATAATACAATCACCAAAAAACGATTATACCATCAATTGAAATATAAAAAACGGTTCGAAATCAACCCTCCGAACCAACCTCACAAGACAGTATTTCATCATCAAACATACTGTCAACATCAACCATCTTCCAAGCACGAACCAAAAGAAAACTAGAAATATTGACAATATTCAGGTTCGTTATCTAACATAATTCTTATCTCTTTTACAATAACTTGTTATAAATAATCACTCACACAATATCAACATGATTGGAAAAATTATGAGAAAAAACTAACACAAAATTTACACAAATCATTAAAACACATCTAAGACTTATTTATAACAATAAATACAATTATTATTTTATTAAAAAAATCTGTAATTTCTATTAATATAATTTGTATCGCGAAATTTGTAGAATAAATAAAGTTTCTGAAGAGGATCCGAACCAAGGATCGAAACGTAAACGAGTGAAAAAAACTCCTTCTTTCTTTCTACCACGACCTTGGAAATCTCACGGGCCGAATCGAAGCCGATTCTTCAACATCTCGTATTATCAACACGGCCGCACACCACTCATACTCATTGGAAACGACTGGCTATAAACTCGACAAAATGACCTTCCTCGGCGAGATATCACAGCTTTTCGGATACATCATCTTAGCAGCTTTCAAAAATTGGAAACGCGACGCTACAACGAAGACTCGCCTAAAACAACAACTTCGATTTTTATTAAAATGTCGACAAGAAGGTTTGATACCGAAACACATTTATTCCAAAAACTTCAACATACAAATTTCAGGAAACAAAGGCAAATTTAAACTTAACAAAGCAATACACAAAATTCACAAATCATTATTGAATATTGAAATTGACGATCTCAATTTCCGAATCAAAATACTAAACCAAAAAATAGGAAAAAACACCGAAATTATCAACAAAACTCACGACACTATAAAAGGAAAATTTTTCTCATTTGAAAAAATAAGATTAAACAGATTATCACTACTCACTTACGAAAAACACCAAAAAAAAACTCCAAAATCTTAGATTTCAACGAACCATGAATATACATCAACACATTTTCAATCATGATGAATTTTTAAGAACAATAGACTCACAAATACATCTCAACCAAAACAATACACACTACCAGAATCATCAAAACAATAATCAACCAATACATAACTACAGTTCCTCAAACTCAATTTTCACTAATACGCAACATAACGCAAATAATAATTCCTTTACCGATCTTCTGAATAATATTAATTCAACAATTACAAAAAACAACACGAAAGAATGGCTCATACATCTCTCCAATACTGATATTCCTTCACACATTTCCACATTCTTATCTCTTGGTGAAAAATTTTGTTTTCCTTATCTCAAACCTTCAAATATAAAAAACTACATCCACAACTCCATTTCTGAACTTGAATCCAAACTAGAATTTCTACTCGACAAACCCAGACAAAACGAAATCAGAAAAGAATTCACTAAAATCATAGACAAATTGAATATACCAACATCATTCTCCAACACCATTAAAATTATAAATCACACTTCTTCCTTTTTAAAAAACAATCCACAACTTTTAATTACACGAACAGATCAAGGAAATTCAACAGTCATTTTAAACAAATCAGATTACATTACCAAAACAAACAATTTACTCGCAGACTCCTCAATTTACAAACTAATAAATAAGAACCCTATCAATATCCTACAAAAAGGCATCAACAATATTCTCACCAGATGGAAAAGCCAAAAAATCATCGATGAAACAAAATTTAAATACTTAAAAGCAGAAAATTGCAACTTAGCTCGTCTCTATTGCCTTCCAAAAATTCACAAAAAAAACTTTCCACTTAGTCCAATAGTATCATCAATCAATAGCCCAACACAAAAATTAGCAGAATTTATCCAATCAAAACTATCTAAACTATTACACACAACAAACTCACACGTCAAAGACAGCTTTCACTTAAAACAATCAGTCTCAAACATATCAATCCCACTCAACTACAAACTTGTCTCATTTGATGTCGTATCTCTCTATACCAACATTGCATTACAACTAGTTACTCAAAGCCTTCAAAAAAGATCAAACCTATTCTCCGAAACTTTTCCACTAAACGAAATAACAAAAGCCATAGAATACATCATGTTTTCAACTTATTTTACTTGGCAGAACAAAATTTATCAACAAATTTCTGGATTACCAATGGGTTCACCTTCGGAGCATTCACCTCTTGCTCCGATACTATCCAACATCGTTATGATTGATTTAGAAAAAAATTGCTTAGAAAAATTAAAATTCTCACTGCCACTATACAAACGATATGTCGACGACATTATTATTGCTTTGCCAACTGACAAAATAGAATCCACAATCAATATTTTTAACTCATATAATTCAAAATTACAATTTACATCAGAAATAGAAGAAAATAATAAAATTCCTTTTCTTGATATTCTCTTAATCCGCAATCAATGTTCAATCATCACAAATTGGTACAAAAAACCTACTTGGTCTGGCAGATTTATAAACTTTTTCTCACACCACCCACTTTCCCAAAAAAAGCTATAATTTACATGTTAGTTGACAGAGCAATAAAACTATCTCATCCTTCCTTTCACCATAAAAATCTTCAACTTATTAAGAACACAATGACAAAAAATTGCTATCCGATTTCTTTCACAGAAAAAACAATAAAACAAAGACTTGCTACAATCAACAATCAAAACAACAAAAACAAAAACTTTGACTCCTCTAGACTAATAAATCTGCCATACACAAAAAATATCCATCACCAACTAATTCGTCTTTTTAAACAATATAATATAACATTAGTCACAAACAACAAACACAATATCTTATCGATCACAGGCTGCACCAAAGACAAGATTGACAACAGCAACAAATCTAACATAGTATACAAAATTGATTGTAATGATTGTAACTCCACATACATAGGCCAAACAAAACGATACCTTAAAAACAGAATCAATGAACACAAAAATAGCCTAAAACACACCAACACAATACACACAGCTCTAGCACAGCACGCAATAGAACAAAAACACGATTTCAAATTTGACGATGTTAAAATTTTAAACAATGAAAAATGGCTCAAAAAAAGATTGATCCTAGAAATGATACAAATCAAAGCGCATTCCAATGCCATCAATTTTAGAACTGACATAAAAAATCTTAGCTCAATATACAATTCAATAATATAATCATAACAATATTTTATCACCATAACTACACACGTCAATTTTAAAACTCGTGACTAAATTTAAAAAAACTCTTGACATAACATTTTAACCTCTTAACATGACACGGGCACCCCCAAACTCTTGACACAGCACTGACAAAGGATCATTTTCCCTCTCTCCAGAAACATTACATTTGCCACTTAGTCTTTCTCGAACTCTCTTGGACGTCACTACTAGACATGTAGAGCAGAGAAAATTTTTTCTAGTTTTCTTCTTTGTGCTTGTGAGGATATATTTAGTTTATTTCAATAGGTAATTACCACTTTCACACAATATCTCATTAATCAAGGCAATAGATCAAAATAAAGATTCTTTCACCATACTAATTTTTCACAGATAATACAATCACCAAAAAACGATTAAACCATCAATTGAAATATAAAAAACGGTTCGAAATCAACCCTCCGAACCAACCTCACAAGACAGTATTTCATCATCAAACATACTGTCAACATCAACCATCTTCCAAGCACAAACCAAAAGAAAACTAGAAATATTGACAATATTCAGGTTCGTTATCTAACATAATTCTTATCTCTTTTACAATAACTTGTTATAAATAATCACTCACACAATATCAACATGATTGGAAAAATTATGAGAAAAAACTAACACAAAATTTACACAAATCATTAAAACACATCTAAGACTTATTTATAACAATAAATACAATTATTATTTTATTTAAAAAATCTGTAATTTCTATTAATATAATTTTTATCGCGAAATTTGTAGAATAAATAAAGTTTCTGAAGAGGATCCGAACCAAGGATCGAAACGTAAACGAGTGAAAAAAACTCCTTCTTTCTTTCCACCACGACCTTGGAAATCTCACGGGCCGAATCGAAGCCGATTCTTCAACATCTCGTATTATCAACACGGCCGCACACCACTCATACTCATTTAACCTACTTAACCCTACTCCGCCACGCTCCCTCTCTCCGCCGCCTCCCCCATTCCGCCTTATTTTCTTTTCACGCCATTTTCCGCCGGGCCTTTCTTACGTCTACTTGTCTGTCCTCTCTCCGCCTCTCCGACTCCCGTTTCCCTCTTTCACTCCATTCCTCTTTCATTCCATTCTTCCTCTCCTCCTCTCCTCCTTATTTCCCTTTCCCCTTCTCCTCTCCGTTCCTCCAGCCCTTTCATCCACGCCTCTCCTCTTCCCCCCGTCCAGTATCTCCCTTATCCTCTCCCCTATTCCTCTTTCCTCTCCGCTCCCCCCTCCACACCTGTCCAGCACGTGTTCCCACGATTCTACCTCTTCCCCACATACCCTGCATTCCCTGTCTTCCTCTGCCTCCCAGTATCTGCCTTCCTTCATCTCGTTTCCCATTCTGAATCTCGCTATTCTCCTGTACCTCTCTTCTCCCCATCCTGCCTTCAAATACCGCGGGACCTCTTTCGATCTCACTTTCTTATACCAGCGGTTGTACCTCGACTCTCTTATCTTTTCCCACCTCTCCCTTTCCTGGCTCTCCCTGTCCTCCCTCTCCTTCCTTTCATACCCCACACTTTCTGGCTCCTGCCTCGCCTCTTCCGCTCCCCCCCGACCCTCCTCAACTCTTCCCTGCCTTTCT
Organism: Ophion slaviceki; assembly: GCA_944452715.1. Lineage (NCBI taxonomy): Eukaryota > Metazoa > Arthropoda > Insecta > Hymenoptera > Ichneumonidae > Ophion > Ophion slaviceki. The sequence continues at coordinate 51,988,376 of OX101783.1, forward strand.
CCCATTTCGCTCTTCCCTGCACCCCCCTTCCCTCTCTTTCCCTGATTTCTCCCCAGCACCTCCTTGCACACTCACTCCCCCCTCCCTTTCTCAACTTTTCCTCGAAATTCCATGCCCTCCTACCTGCCCTTGTTCTTATTTTATCTCTCTTCATTTCCTCCCTCACCAAATACCCCGGTGTTCTCCATTCTAACCCCAGTGTCCATCTCAGAAACCTATCCTGCACCCCTTCCATTGCCGCTCTTTCCTTCCACCCCCAAATCTCCGCCCCGTACCCCATCACCGTCCAAACCAGCGTGTCGAACAGCCACAGTTTCCTTCCCACGTCTTTGCCGAATTCCCTTTTCCCTATTCCCCATACCTGCTTCATTACCGTACCCGCCTTTTTCATCCTATTCTTAATGTGAGCTTCCTGTCCCCCATTCCTCCTGAATACATATCCCAGATATCTGAATTCCTTCACTTCCTCCATCCTTTCCCCCCTCCATTCCCACTCTTTTTTCTTGTACCTCCCCCCTCCTTTCCTAAACCTCATTACCTTCGTCTTTCCCACATTCACCTCTAGCCTTTTCCTCTCAAAGTATTTCTCTAATCTCCTGATCATTATCTCCATCTCTTCCTCTCTTTCCGCTACCACCACCACGTCGTCCGCGTATGCTAACGAGTATATTTTACTCTCCCCTACCTTGACTCCCCCTTTCTAAGCTCCTCCTCCAAATCCGCTGTCAGCAGGTTAAACAGCAGCGGGCTCAGCGGACATCCCTGCCTAACTCCTCTCTCCGTCCAAAAGGCTTCTCCTGTCTCCCCCCCCTGCTTTCACTCTGCTCCTTGTCTCTTCGTATATCTCCTTTGTCCGTTCTCTTAGTCCCTTTCTTATCCCCCTCTCCTCCATCGCCTTCCACAACTCCTTCCTATCCACCGTATCGAAGGCCGCTCTCAAATCTATAAATATCGCTACCAGTTTTCCCTTCCTTTTCCCCACCTGCTTTCTTATGATGTAATTTAGCACCTATATGTTGTCCATCGTTCCCATCCCTCTTCTAAAACCCGTCTGGTTTTGTGGAACCGCCCCTATCGCTTCCGCTTCTTCTTCTAACCTTTTCGCCAACACTCCCGCATACACCTTGTATAGCGAGGGCATCAACGTCACCCCCCTATACTCCTCTACTCTGGTCCCTTGCCCTTTTTTCACTATCGGGACTATTATCCCCTCCTTCCATTCCTCTGGCCAACCCTCCCCTCTCCACACCCTTCTACATATCTCCCAGGCCCATTCCACCGCCTTTCCCCCTCCCCATTTCCACGCTTCATTTGGTATTTCGTCGCCTCCCATTGCCTTTCCCTCTTTCAGCCTTCCCACCGCCCTTCTCAGTTCCTCCTTTTCTAGTTCCTCTTCCGTGTCCCCATTTCTCTGTCTCTCTTCGCCCTTTCTCCCTCCTCTTTCCGTCCCTCCTAATAGTCCTATAAAGTACCTTTTCCATTCCTCTCTCTCTATCTTTTCATTTATTCCACTTCTTTTCTTTCTCCCCCTATTTACTATCTCCCACACCTTGTTCTCAGTCGTTGCCTCCGCTACCTCTCTTATTCTTCGTTCTCTCTCCTCTTCTTTTTTCCTTTCACATAACTCCCCGTACTCCCTCTTCTTCTCCTTGTACGCCTCCTTTGCGCCCTTTCCTTTTCTCTATCTCCTCAACTCCGCTCTTACCTCCCCCTTTTTTTCCCTACATTCCTCGTCCCACCATCCCTCCCTCGTCTCTCTTCTCTCTCTACCCCCTTCCTCCTCCCCCGCTTTCATTGCTTCTTTCAGTTTTTCCATAATTTCTTTTACCGTTTGTTGTAACTCTCCCCCCTCCACTCCAGTCTCCTCTATCCTTCTCCCGTAGCCCTCTTTCATTTTTTCCGACCACCTTCCGCTTCCTACCCTTCTTTCCTTCTTTTGCTTTTTCCTTTCCCTTTTCCCCCTCTTTATTGTTACTATTAGTGGGTGGTGATCTGACTCTACCCTATCTCGTACCCTCATACTCTCCACCCCTTCCCTTGTTTTCCTATCCCCCATCACATAATCAATTACCGTGTCCCCTCTCCCCCCTGTGTACGTAAATTCTCCTTCCTCGTCCCCTTCTATATTCCCGTTAAAGATATCCCACCCTGTCTCCTCTATCATTCTTATTAATTTCCTTCCTTCCGTGTTTATTTTCCTATCCTTTGATTTCCTCCCTACCTCCTCCTCCCTCCTCTCCTGTCCGCGCGTTGAAGTCCCCCCCTACTAACACCTGCCCTTCCTCCTCTTGCCTTTCCATCCATTCCTTCAGGCTCTCCACTTTCCTTTCGATATCGCCATTCACGTATACCGCTATTATTGTCCATGTGTCCTCCCCTGCTTTCACCTTCACCGCCATTAGCCCATCTTCCTCCCTCCTCCCTTCCCACTTTTCTGCCTGCATTTCCTCCCTTACTCCAATGATCATTCCTCCCATGGCTCTCCCCTTCTTATTCCTTTTTGCTGCCTATTTCACTGTCCATGTGAACCCTCTCGGCAACCTCCCTCTTATTATTTCCCATCCCTTTTCCTCTATCCATGTCTCCATCATCACTACCACCTCCCATTCTCCCAGTCCCTTCCAAAACTCTTCCTCCTTATTCGCGAGGCCTGCCACATTCCAGAACGCCACCCTCCATCTGCCCCCTTCCTTTTCCCTCCTCTCCCTTTTCCTTCCCTCTTCTTCCCCCCTCTCTACTAGTTTTTTGGTACTTCCCTTCTCCCCCCCCACTCCCCTCATCTCCTGCCTCCCTCCCTCTCCTCCCTCTATTTCTCTCCCCTTTCCTCTCCAATCTCTCAATCTTTCGCTTCTTTCATCCCAGAACCACGTGGTCCCTTCTACAATCACCTTCCCATACCCCACTTTTACCCTTTTCCCCCTCCTTTCTTCTTCCTCCCCTACCCTTCTCAGTTTCCACTGCATCTTTCTTTCTTCCCACGTCAGGTCATCCTCTATCCTTTCCTTTCTCCCTCTTAATTCCCTCTTCTTCCTCATAACCTCTTTCTTCCCCTCTACGTTTTCCATTCTTACTTCAATCATTATCTCTTTCCTGTGTTCTACTCCTTTCCCTATCTCTCTCACCTCCTCCACCCTCCCTTGCGCTCCAATTCTCTCCATCAATTTCTCCACCGTCTGCTTTATTGTCCTCTCCTTTGTTGCCCCCCTTATTATGAAGTTCCTTCGTCTTTCCTCTCTTTCTCTCATCTCCATTTTCCTTTCCATTTCCTTGACCCTTCTTTCCGTCTGTCCTCCTCCTCCTTTTCCTCCGTTTCTTCTCTTCCCCCCTCTCCTCCCTGCCCTCCCCACTTGTCTCTCCAGCTCTCTTAATCCCTCCCCTATTTCTTCTATCTCCTTCTCTTGTTTTTCCACCTTCATCATCCTCCCTTCCACTTCCCTTATCCTTTTCTCCATCGCCTCATTTTCCCTTCTCCATCTTACCTCCGCCTGCTTCATCTCCCCCCTCATCGTTCACAGTTCTTTCGCGACTTTTCTTCATTGCCCCTTGACCTCCGCCATATCCCTTCTGACCTCCTCCCTCATCTCCTTAATCATTTTTTCGATATTACCTCCCTCCTGTGTCCCTGTCTCCGGTGACCGCTGCACCTTCCTGCTTTTCAGGAAGGCTTTCCCTCCTGCTCCTTTTCCTCCATCTGCACCCTCTTCCTTTTCCATAGATCACTTATTTCTCCTACACTCATGCTCCTTTCCATCCTCAGCCTTTCCGCGTTCGTCTTTCTTCCCATTCTCCTTACTATTTCCTCCTCCTCTCTCCCCTCCTCACCCGTTCGTCCGATCTCCTCTTCGCGCTCCTCCCTTCCCCTTGCCGTGTCGCACATTCCTTCCTTCTCCTTACCCGCAGAGCCGCTTTCTCTCCTCTCTGTCTTACCGTTCTACCTATCGTTCTTACCCGTCGGTCCGCTTTCTCCCCTCTCTGTTTTACCTACCTGCCTTTCCTTCTTCCTTTCTCCTTCTGCTTCCTATCCACTCCGTTCTGCCGCCACTGTTCTCTTGTCTTCGCGCGCCTTTCTCCTTGTCTCCGCTCTACCTCACCACCCCTCTCCCGTCGTTCTTTCCAAACCTCTTTTCTCACCTGTTTTCCTTCTTTTCCTCTCACTTTGTCCTGCCCCCTGTGTTGCTACCTTTCTATTCATATCTCTTTCTTCTGCTTCACCTGTTCCCGCACTATCACTTTTTTCCTGATCCCCACGTCCTCGCCTTTCTCCGCTTTTCTTTCGCCGTTTTCTCACTTTCGTCCACTCACACTCATACCGGAAACGGAAGTCCAATTTGTGTAATAATTTATTGAAATAATTTTACTTTTATAATTAATTATATTTTATCATTCGAATGAGTAGTTAAAACAGTAAATACATTATATTAATTAAATTTCGCACTTTTTTCATATTGAAATACATGATCATATTTTCTTATGAAAATTAAATTATGCTTTATGGAGTATTTATAAGTCTTATAATAATAATTATTATTATGAGTATTATTGTGTATGTGTGGGTGTATGTGTGTGCGTATATTAAAATGTATAAATATTCAATATAGAATTTTAAATCAATTTAAGTAAACTGCCATTGAATTTTTTTTTAACTCAAACTGCCCTATTTCTTTGTTATTAATAAAATTTCTTTTCTCTACTCAAATACACTTTTTCCAAATCAATATTTTCTACGCAATTTTTTCCTATAAATTCAACAAATAAATTTAATTCAATCCCCCTTTAAATAACATTTCCTTACAACCACATAACATTTTCAATTTCTATTTTTCAATATGTAGTTAATTATACTATATATATTAGGGTGACCGCCATTTAGGTCGAACTTGAATTTTCGAATTCCCCACGTAAAGACACAATCAAGATATTTAAAAAAAATGTGTGCAAAGTTTGAAGGCGTTAAATTTTTTTTTAATGGTGCCTGTAAGGCGTTGAATTTTAAATGACAAAACACATGTATTTTGCTGAGATATAACATATATATTTCTTAAACTCGTAATAGAGGTTAAAAAATCTAAAACTAGGCACATATATTGTACACATATCGATGTTCAAAACGTTATTTTTACAAATTCTTACAGCAATAATTTCTAATAAATACACGCTTTACAAAGTCAGCCTCGAGGTCATTTTTTGCATTTTTAACTGTTTGCGACATATATTTTTTGGATGAACGGATTTTTATAAAAATTAGCATACAGATGTTTTTGGAGAAGCTGGTTGCGAATCTGAACCCAGATTTTGAAAATTCTAAATGGCGAATCCCAAATGGCGGTCATCCAATTTAAGTAATACTAGATTTTTCTAAAACTTGGGGTACATCAGTTTTAGAGGACGCTGATCACAAATCTGAACGCAGGATTTGAAAAATTCAAAATTTCGGATCCAAGATGGCGGCTATAAAATTCCAAAACAACCCCAAACCCCTCAAATACCTATTTTTATAAGAATATGCCCCAAAGTTTCTTCAATAATGATTTTTTTTAAAGGTTTTTTAGAATTTATTTACTAATATGAATAAATTGTTATAATCAATAAAACCTTTGCACATGAATTGTAAAGTTGTTTAAATCGAATAAAAACTATTTCTTAATCGGAAGAAAAACCTTTCGAAATAAGTGGTCCCGTACCACTGTGCTGCAAAGGGTTAAGAAAATAATATTCGAATATTATTGGTATTTCAATGCAATATTCTACCTAACTATATAATTTATGTATAATGAAAAGTTAAATAAATAAAAAGATTGAAGCGCTTTATGAAATTCGAGCTAAAATTAAATACACGAATTTTTATGAATTCAATAAGCTAATTAGAAATTATTATTATTAATATGAAAAATACATGTGTTTAACTTTTTCATCTCAAATTAAAACATTGAATTGCATAAATTGTAATTGTACAAAAATGTGAATTATACAGAGCTCATCCGTAAAATTTTGTTCAAAAAGCGGTTGAGTAAAAGTATATTTACTAAGAACATCAATTTTTTCGTGTTTCCTAATGTAGTCACGACAGGTATAAGAGAGAAACAATTCGCGTCTTTTGTTTGACCTCTGTCTATTCTTTCAATCGTACCAGTTTTATATTCAGTAAAGCCTAGCTCGTCGCCAGGTGAACAACGATGGCTGCGCACCGCGTGCTACGGAGCAATATTTTCTTAATTGGCGACGTTGATTCGCAAATTACTGGCAATAAGTTGCCGAGTAAAATACAAATTTTGAAAGTGCTTTTTTTCAACTTACGTCAGCTAAAGTAGAGCCTTCATCAAAGTGCTACGATAGTTGCCAAAGAAGTTTGTGTTTTTTTTTGGGAAAAAGTCGGTATAACTGTGCATTCATTACCCGTGCGGAAAACTGATAGGACATCCCTAATAAAAATAAGGGCCTTTCAGGGCTTTCCTAGTACTTTCCCTAGTAGGGATTTCCACAATGGGTCCAGACTTGGCCATTATCGGGATAAACTTGTAGGGATTTCCACAATAGGCCCGGACTTGGCCATTATGGGGATAAACCTGTAGGGATTTCCACAAAAGGACCCCACTTGGCCATTATAGGGATAAACCTGTAGGAATTTCCACAATAGGCCCAGACTTGGCCAGTATAGGGATAAACAAGTAGGGATCTCCACAATAGGCCCAGATCTGACTATTATAGCGATAAACCAGTATAAATAGCTTAGGCTACATGGTTGATGGTATTTCAATTATTCAAATCGATTATATACATCGATCGAATAATGTTATCGAACGCAAATTGGGAAAAAGCGTAAGGGCATTAGCAAATAAAAAATCAACGATGAACACAAATATGCAGACAAACATCAGACAGTATTTATTTATCAAATTAAAGAAACCTTTTACATAGATACAAACAATTACTCATGGTTTCACTCATACATGGAGTAATGCTAGCGCATAAGTGTGAACAGTCCTAACCGATTTTCTCGACATTTTTGTAGCAACTAATTTCCGCTCAATACTCATCATAGGGAAAATTATTTCTTCTAAAGACTTCGCTGATATTTCCCATTCATAAACTTTATCCGACTGTGTAGGATACGTAAATAAATTGGTCTTTGTTTTCCAAATCTTTCCCTCAATGGAAATAGATTCTAGTGATGCAGTAGACCCATATATTTTTTTTATTTCTACTACACATCCATTCCTTAGAATGAATTATTTTTTGTATTAATTTTGTCATAGTAGTTTGTCATAAAGGCTCACATGCAAACACGCAATCACATTTCTACGCGCGCACACATACATACACATATACTCACGCCCACACCTATGCACATGACCAATTACATAAAAACAAATACAGATATACCCTGTCGCATTTAACATACACGTATATCCACTGATACGGATATTTTATGGCGCTGAAATGGTTATGATGAGGCGCCGTTGAGGCAACTTATAAGGCCCCTGTCGTTGCGCCTTTAAGGGCCCTTGTTGACAAAGTGTGACCGGCCGCTAACGGCCCTCATGTGGCTTCCAGATTAGGGCCCGAATAAAGTTAAGGGAATATTATTGGGGCCCGATCACAGCCCCAACTCAATTTCCGCACGGGTACATAAGTGTATTGTAAAGGTAGAAAATCTGTACAGCCATTATCGATCTGTACAAAAAAATGCTGGTCAAAAGCATAATGAAGACAAAGAATCAGATTTCAAAGAGCAGATCGCGTTGCTTTTTGATATCGCTGCATCATCTGTAAAGCTCCAAAAAATCGATGAAAAAACTATGCAAGTTTTGGAAAATCAAAGAAAACCAGAGAGATTTGGATTCATCGGTGATGTTGAATCTATTTACGACCGATATATTACCGATGAAGAATACGATTTTATTTTGGAAAAGCGTGAGAAAGCGAAGTACGAAAGAGAACACGGTACAATAGGTAAGAGAAATTATACTTCATGTAAAAAGGGCTCCAAATATATTGTTAAAATTATTACTAACTTGACTTGCATTACAACAATTCTGCTTAAAATTTTTTAATTAACATGTCATTTATACATTTACCTAAAAAATTGAAGTACTGTATTATGTTACTATAAAAAAAAATTCATGTTCAAAAAATGTGTCAAAAGTTTTTTGAAATTACAAAATATGTTTGAATGAACTGAAATGTTGTTTATCAGGATTCACTTTCCTACACATTTGAAAAATCAGTTGATCCAAAAAGATTCGAAATTTTCCTGACAACTATTTTATTTGAGAAAAAAAATGGAATTTTTTTTAAATTTTGCGATATTAATCTTTAAGTAGTCAAGACTTTTTTTGTGATTTGTTTTTTCATTTTTGAAAAGTCTAGAATAGTTTAAAATGTTCTACTCATTCTTTCTTTGTTCGGAAATATTTTTTCAAAAACTTATACAAATCTTAAATTTTATTAAATAATATTATTAAATTTTTTTTCTCAGATGACATCGTTCAGTTGACAGGTAGTAGTCAAAGTACTGAGTTTTCTTCACAGCAGAGTAATTTGTCATCGGAATTTTTCGGTGAAAAAAACGCAGATAATGTTGAACTCCCACTTCCGAAAAAATTTCGTGGTTCAATCAACATTATCACCGAAAAATTGGTTGCAACTTTGGACAGTTGCTTCGTTTCGGATAGAAATGCTACTCGAATTATAAGTGCAGTAGCTGAGGCATTGGGCCACGATCTCTGTAATTTGATGATCTCCAAAACCTCGATACATAAATATCGAGAAAACATTCGTAAAAAGTTGTCGGAGAAAATCAAAAACTTGTTTCCATCTTCTCCACTACGTGCACCCGTGCTTCATTGGGATGGCAAACTAATTCAAGAAATCTCTTCAAACGATAAAGTTGACCGTTTGGCAATAATTTTATCAAACGAAGAGTCGTCAAACGAAAATTTTTTATCGATCCCGGCGTTGGAAAATGGGCATGGCTCTTTGCAAGCTATGGCTATAGCTGAGGTGATTTTAAAGTGATGTTTATTTTGCATAAAAAAATAATACATGTAAAAACTGCTAATTATAACTATACTAAATACTTTATAAATATTGCAATAAATATAAAATATTATGTTTGTAAATATCATAATACATTGAATAGTATTTTACTTCGAGTGTATGTTTATCTCAGTTTCTTTTTTGGTTTAATTATTTAAAACTTACCGTTTGAAAATATAGTACAAAATATAAAATATCACTTTCGTCATAAAATTCGGTATGGGCAATTGTTCAATGTGATCATTGTGATTTTTTATACATTTTTTTAACAGATTCTTCGAGATTCGGGGCTTAGTAACGTAGTTAAAGCACTTTGTTGTGACACAACTAATGCCAATCTTGGTTCGAGGAATAGAGCTGCAGTACTTTTAGAGCAAATTGTTAAGCCAATCGCATAAATTGCCTTAATTAGAGCAAATACTTTATTCTCATATCCATAGAATAAGAACAAATATAAATACAAAATAAAAATATATGCTCATATATTTTTTCGTTAATACAGGTTGATAAAAAAGTTTTGTCGCAAAAATTTTAAAAATGTCTTTTTACGTATTGACGCAATATGACATCGAGCTATGTCGAGAATATTCTAGAATGTTTTCTACTCTTCCGCGTAACAGGGTATAAAAGGGCGAGCGCGCGTTCTAGTGGACAGAAATGGCTTCGATCTCGCAGGAGCAACTTCGAGCGATCATTTTTTACGAGTGGCGGCGCGGCACGAACGCAAGCACAACTGCTAAAAATATACAGGATGCATTCAGCGAGAACGTAGTTTCTCATCGAACAGTCCAGCGTTGGTTCAATCGTTTTAAATCTGGAGACACAAGCCTTGAAGATAAGGAACGTTCCAGACGACCGTCAACCATCGATGATGAAGCTGCATCCAAGAAAAACCGGAAGCAAGTACGCACGAGCTAGCAAGAGAACTTGGCTGCACCCAACCGTCAATAGTCAATCACTTACACAACTTGGGATACAGGAAGGTTCTAGCTCAATGGATACCACACCGTCTCACCGACGACAATAAGAACTGTCGCATGACCATCTGCCAGTCTGTCCTGCTTCGCCACCATCGCAAGGAGTTTTTAGAAGATCTTGTGACGGGAGATGAAAGCTGGGTCTTGTATGATAACAGAACGCGTTTAGCCTACTGGCTTCCTATCGGAGAAAAACCGCCACACCAACCGAAATCTGATCGTCACTCACAAAAGGTTTTGTTGTGCTGTTTCTGGGACGCAAAGGGAATGCTGTTTCACAATTTTCTCCCTGTAGGTAAGACGATCTCCTCTACACGATACATCGAAAATCTCCAGGAATTGGCAAAAGCTATAAGAAAAAAACCGGCCAAGACGCGCGACTGTGCACCGTCTCCACGACAACGCGAGACCCCATGTCGCAAAGGAAACCCACAAAACAATTACTGAGCTTCACTGGAATACCGTTCCTCATCCACCATACTCTCCCGACATCGCGCCATCTGACTACCATTTGTTCAGACATTTGAAGGCATATTTGAGAAACAAAACTTTCGAAAACGTCGACGATCTCAGAAGGGATATTTCAAATTTCTTTGAGTTCCAGCCGCCGCAGTTTTGGGCAAAGGGAATAAATGAGTTGCCAACTAGATGGTCGAGTGTCATAGAAACCGATGGCGAATATATTGTTGATTAGAAATGTTTTGTATAAGATATATAAATAAATAAATTATATTGAAATTATTGCGACAAAACTTTTTTATCAACCTGATATAACTCGCTATGTCTCATGGCTTGCATACGTGACCAAGTGACCAACGCACAAAGCAACTTTGTCTAGGATTAAGTATCGATATTTCTCGGCCTGCATATGCGCCCGAGCTCTCAACGTTTATATAAATATTTTATAAGATTAAATTTTATTGCGCTTCGCCTTCGGCGTGAGTCCGTCGTCCAAAACCGTTGAAACACTGCAGACTGAGTCAGACTAGCGCGTGGGAATATATACTTATCGATGGGTCCCACGGATGCATTCCTAGAAATGCAGTCACGTAAACCCTTGCCCCACTATGCCTATCCGACAAATATCGGCCCTGCGTAGCACGGGACTGACGACCTATAAGTCAGAATCGTGAAAGCACTGTTACGAAGAAGTTCTCTCCTAAAGACCTCTACTGTTAGCTGCTACGCTAGCGATACGCCGTACAGTACACGGGATAACACGCGCAAGTTTTCATTAAGAAACTCCGTAAATTACGTGAACGCGTTTGTTGTAATGTTTAAACCATCGCGCTAATAAACCGGAAGAGTGTTATCCGCATCCGAGTAAAAATAACATCGATGTAACGAACTGATATAAGTGTAATTAAATCATTGACACAATTAACTCGTGATCTTCTCCTTTGTGTTAACCTGAAGACACCTTGTTCCAAATCCTGGCAAGCTCTGATTCTTCACCAGTTTCGCATCGTACTCACCAAGGTTCGTCCTCTTTCTGTAAAGACGTCGACTGTTTGTTATAACAGGCGTCCCAAGGAAAGAGACCTTTGATCAACATTTCGGCAAGTATCAAAATACACGTGAAACTCATCTCACTTCCAATATTGGTCCTGATTCTGACATCGAGGAAAGACTGCGCCGTCGATAAAGACACCGTTGGGCTACAGACCTATTGTTACGCGTATTACCATTCTGACACGTAATACAGCCCTGGAAAGGCTTCATCAAAAACTTAACCTGGCGATTCGAAAACCAGAGGTTCTTTATAAAGACGCGTTATCTTGTGATGTGTATTTTGCACAAGGACAGAGTTTATAACGAACGCTAGTTGGAATCGAATCATCGAGCCATTTTGCGTAACAAAATTCTCAATCGATATTTGCTTTATCTACCATGCGGACATCACATTTCTGAATTAGTGCTATGTGGGGTTTTTGACGCACTAATGCCTACCTCAATTGGCCCGTCGATTCTTCTGTTCAAGGGTTTTCAAATTGCTTGGACGAAAATCGATCAAAATAAATATAAAGCCGGTATAGAGGATGAAAAGATTTTCAATATTTTTCAAAATCACCTCGAAGGTACATATTACTTCGTTGATCAAGTACTAAAATCACAGGTGCAACTGCGTGACGATTACCGCGAGTTATTGCTGTTGTGCCTAATTTTCATTGGAAAAGTTGCTCGTGAAAATGTACGATTTTATAAGCCAGGTGCTTTTTCACGTGCTCGTTGGATGGCAAAAGCAATTTATTGTTTGAACATTTTTTTATTTCGTAAAGTATTTCTTTTGACGCCAAGCGAGGAAAAATCAATCGCCGAAATCTGTAAATTTATCGTTTTGGTTTACGTGAAGGCATGGTTCGCAGCTCCATTTGCTAATGCTGCTCCTAATCATGATTTGAATTTTCTTAAATCCGTCCACGATTACCGAAAAATCAATTCCGCTGTAAGCAAAGTCGCTGTCAAAAAAATGTCGAACCATCTTTGGTATCTAACCGCTGAAACTGCTGCGATGGCATTCTTTGATGAAAACATTCCTGCAGATATAAGATAAAAAATGGCTACAAAAGTCACGAGCAAGCAGCTGGAACATGAAACACAAATCGAAGTGTCCAAACGCTATGAAGTTTCTGAATCGAACTTCGCTTCTCTGTTGAGTCAAAACATTGATTTTTTCGTAAGCCCCCAATCGTTAAAGTTTTCCGAAATATTCCAAATCGATCATAGCTTTCTCGATAATGACGTATCGGAGTGGCACTTGGATAGAAATTATCAGTTTGGCTTGCAAATTATCAAAAAGTGAAGCGTCGTTAATGATGTCGCAGAAAGAGGAATCAAGCTTATGACGGAGTACAATAATAGATTGACGTACAACGAGGAACAGACACAATATATCGTTCAAACTGTCCGTCTCACAAAAATCCCACAAAAATTATCCGGATATTAATAAAAATACTTTGCTTCGACCGCTCCACCAATAAAAATTTACCTTGTAATTTTTTTTCGATTTTTTTTTCTACTCGTAGATTTTTTTTCGATTAAATTGGATTTTTAATCGATTGTTCATTCAATAATTATATTAGATATCATGACGACTTATTTCAGTGCAATGAATTTATGCCTCGGATGCAATTCAAAGTTTAAATTTAATTCTAAGTCAATGTTTTACTTTTGATAGGAAAAAAAACTTCTGCTGTATTTTTGGTTCGAATCGTCTAGTCTAGTCTAGTATGGTCTAGGATAGTCTAGTCTAGTTTAATTTATGCTCTAGTTGAGTTGAAAATTGTATTACAATATCAATAATAATATTTCACGAAAAATGTTAAAAAATATGAAATCGAAGCTGTCTTCATAAAGCGTGAAATTGTGGAAATTATGACTGCAAAAATCTGTAAAACTTATGTTTTGAACATCAATATGTGTACAGTATGTGTGCCTAGTTTTAGATTTTTTCACCACTATTACGAGTTTAAGAAATAAATTTATTACATCTCAGCAAAATACATGTATTTTGTTATTTAGAATTCAACTCCTTACAGGCACCATTAAACATTTTTTTAACGCCTTCAAACTCTGCACACATTAAAAAAAATAACTTGATTGTATTTTTACGTGGGGACTTCGAAAATTCAAGTTTGACCTACATTACGGTCACCCTAATATATATATATATATATATATATATATATATATATATATATATATATATATATATACATATACAGGGTGTCCCAGAAGTAACATACGCCCTTCTAGCATCTGGTAGGAAAAAAAATCTGAAACGAAAAGTCCTCAGCCATTTTTTTATTAGACGCATAGATAATTAATTATGAATTAAAATAAATAGCCAATCAGGTGCGCGCTACAGTGGAAAGGCAGCGTAGAGGGGAGGGATAGGAGAATGCGTTGTAATTGCGTGCGCCTGAAAATGTGTGCGGAGGGAAAATTCCGAAAGCATGTGCGCATACGTGTGTGTAATTGAGAGAATGTGGGTGTGCGTATGCAAGTGTGTGCGCGCGCGCGCGGGCGTATGTGTGTGTGCGTGTGTGGGTGTGTGCAAGTGTGTGCGTGTATGTGTGCAAGCGTGTGTGTCCTAATGTGAGTGTACGTGCGCATACGCGTGTGTGTGTGTGCACTTCACACATGCTTTCGGAATTTCCCTCCGCACACATTTTCAGGAGCACGCAATTACAACGCATTCGCCTATCCCTCACCTCTACGCTGCCTTTCCACTGTAGCACGCACCTGATTGGTTATTTATTTTAATTCATAATTAATTATCTATGCGTCTGATAAAAAAATGACTGAGGACTTTTCGTCTCAGAAATTTTTTCCTACTGGATGTATGTGTATATATATACACACATACATACATATATACATATTGTGATGTCGGTTTGGGTAACTTTATCACTTTCATGTAAACGGAGTGACTGACTCGCTACAGAACTCGGTAGTAGCACGGAACAACTCCGTTAACACGGGCTTGAGCTACTTAAGGCACGTTTATTCAAAAACTGCGGTAGACAGAGATTCGGCGTATTACAGCATCTAGAGGAGGTATTTTATAGAAGATGGCTGTGGGAAAATTGGAGTAGTGGGAGAGAGAGCCTACGCGACGTCGAAGGCTTTGGACCAAAGGCCGGCCGGGAAAATGTCGATACATTAGGGAAGTTTTCGTGATGAGTTTTCCGAGAACTGGATAATCATCACGAATCTAAAACGGCCGAATGCAGGTGGCCAGAGGTAATAAATTTGGTAGGGGCCCGTTCACGAAAATGTGGTTGCACAAAAGGTGCGTGGGAAAGCAACAGAAGGAAAATTCTCCCGCAGGGACAATGACCGTGAAAAGGAAGCGGAAGAAGGCGTCTCACAAAGAAATAGAGGACCTTATTATACCTCCCTCCTAATTTAAGAAAATTCATAAAAGAAAATGAATCTTCTTCAGGCCTTAAGGCTGGTGGATCGACGATGACCTATTGGTTTCACAATATCCCGACTAGGAATTTTGCTACGGTGCAGACTAGGGCCGTATCCGGCATGCCCTATTCCGTACCACGCCACTTTACAGGCCGCCATATCAGGGCTTTAACAGGTGTGAAACGCTTTTTGCATCCGGCCCTTATGCGGATGCCGGTTAGGGAACTGATCAGTATACCTTTGCAGGCCCTGATCCGGCTGCCGTATCTATGCCTGGAATGACAAATAAAAACAATCCAAAAGTTATGAACAAAAAAATTCTGTAAGTTTTTTTCCATATACCTTATTTATATTCCTGCCTATATGATGATTGAATTAAAACGTATTCTGCCTCGTTAAAGTTTTTACCTACCCTCGGGATTGAACCAATGCCTAATTATTCTAGAGCTGAGCGCGCTACCTATGTAGCCATCCTAACACTTGTGTAAACTTTCTTATTTTCTTTCCTATCTTTACCAGTCTAAGTATATTCTAAAGAATGTCGATAATTTTATGTATTATGTTGAAGGTTGCATCATTGCAATGCAACAATAATTATGTTTTTACCGCTGTTTTTTGGCCCATTTAGGGCCATTGCACAGGGCGTATTTTCTACGCGCAGACCACGCGACACAAACGTAAAACATAACTTAAGGGACAACACCACTGTGACGGCTTCAAAAAATCGATTTTTTGAAAACCATCTAGAAAAATCTAAAATACATTTAAGATTAAGATGCCGTTGGACCCAGGTCGAAAAAATAATTATTTTCGGAGATATTGAATATTTTGTGGAGCGGTGCAGCGCTCCGTGACGCTCGAGGTCCCGCGCAGCTGCGCGCCTCAGGGTCGGCAGGTATACCGGGCCTTTCCCAGGTCCTGCGGGTCTTTCCCAGGTATTCTTTTGTCTCCCTTCACAAAAACCGGCTATTGTTATAAATATAGTTTCGAAAAAAGCCATATGTGGCGATAATTGAAAAATTTTCAAGGCAGGTATAGGGATAGCGTCATAGCGTCAGTTTGCGAATAGAAGCGACGCTACTCGTGTCTAAACGCTCCGAATCGTTTCGTTTATAAATATCGAACGCTCAGAATTATTCTTTGCACATCGAAATGGATAATCCGAAAGTGTACGCGGGGAAAAAGGGAACAAAACGGAGCTATGTGACGAGGAGTCGAACGAAAATTTCGAATCGAAAACCTCCGAACCGTTATAGCTCCGAAAATATCATAGTTCTGCAGAGTATGTGAGCACGTCGGCGAAAAAGTGAAAAATCGTTGGACGATTTAGAGGTCGGTGTTACTAACGATTTCGGTTATCGTATAGTACACCTCGTCAATGCATTGAACATTATATCGACGTTAGTGAAGTGCAAAGTGTGTGATCGCGATATAAAGTTTACTGAAAAAAGTTTGCGCGGACTCAGATTCAAAATCGAGGTCGATTGCGGCCATTGTGAAAAAGTACAAATCAATTCGTGTCCTATGATTGACAATGCATACGAAATAAATCGTCGGATCGTATTCAATATGCGTCTTCTTGGCATCGGTTTGAATGGCCTGATGAAGTTTTGTGCATTTATGGACCTACCGCGCCCCATATTTCAGTCTTTCTACGATCGAATCTTAAATTCGATTTCGATTGCCACTAAAGCTGTGAGCACAGTGAGCAAACAAAAGGCTGCACTTGAGGAGGAGACAATTTCGTTGGAAAATGGGGTGGAGGACGGAATTATCGTTTCAGGCGACGGATCGTGGCGTAAGCGCGGTTTCAGCTCGCTTTTCGGCATAACATCGCTAATCGGCTGGTACATTAAAAAAGTGATCGACGTTATGGTGAAATCGAAATATTGCAAAGCTTGCGAGCATTGGGAAAAAAAGAAAGCACCGCGGAGTACTGGGAATGGAAAAGTACCCACAACGATGAGTGCCAGGCGAACCATAGCGGCTCCTCTGGAAAAATGGAAGTCGACTCAGCTGTCGAAATGTTTCAACGGTCTGAAGAGCTCTATGGCATAAAATATAAATATTATATTGGTGACGGCGATTCTAAAATGTTTCTGGGCATATCGAATAGCGATCCATACGACGGTTTCGAGATAAAAAAAAGAGTGCATCGATCATGTCCAAAAACGTATGGGGACGCGCCTCCGCGAAATCGTGAAAAAACAAAAAGGATTGTCTGGCAGAGGAAAGCTCACCGGAAAATTGATTGACGAGTTGAGCACATATTACGGCTTGGCTATTCGGAGGAACAGCGATGATGTTGAAAAAATGAGGAAGTCAATTTGGGCAACTATCAAACATAAAATATCCACAGATAGTGAGCCACAACATGACGATTGCCCAGAGGGAGCCGAGTCGTGGTGTTCGTGGCAGGGAGCGGTCGCAAGCGGTAATATTTCTGAATATCGCCATAAGCCGCCTCTTCCTGAGAAAGTATTGGGGCAATTACGCCAGTCTTCGAAAATTTGAGCAGAGACGATTTGCTGCAGCGTTGTTTGGGCGGCTTCACGCAAAACAACAACGAAAGCTACAACAAATCAGTTTGGGCAATAGCCCCTAAGTGTCAGTCCGGGAGCAAAAAAATCGTCGATATTGCAGCTGATATCGCGGTATTATTATTCAATGATGGCCTGAGAAGCCTCATGAAAGTTTTGGAGACGTTGGGGATAACTATCGGCCCAAATTGTTTCAATTTTTGCGTTGAAACCGACGCAGCGCGGATCGAGCTGGCGGAGCGCTCGCTCACAGACGCTGCAAAAGAGGCAAGAAGAGCCTCTACAAGTTCGAGAAAAGATGCTAGGGACAATGATTTGCTTTTTGAAGGCCAGCTATATGGTGCCGGCATCGCTGATTAAAGGTAAAACATTTTTTTTCCAATTTATCGCATAAATTAACAAACCTAAAACTTTGAACGCGTTTTTCTCAAAACCACTTTTTTGAGTGCGGCACGCAGCAGAACTCGAGCAATTTTTATCCGATCGACTTCAAATTTGGACTGCATCAATAAAACTAGATTATCTAAAGAAGTACATAGGATTTTTTTTCGATATCTCAATAATAAAAAAAGTTATAGCCTATTTTCGACGAGAAATTTTGCTCGAAAATCGTCCTTTAATTTCAAAACCGTGCCTATTTTTTAAAAATCCATATTTTTTCAAATCCCTGTGTACTTCTCTTCAAAATATCATATTATTAACGAAAACACTCGGTATTTTTTTTCAGATCGACTTTGAAGAGAGTTCTGCTGCGTGCCGCGAACCACTGCAGAGGCAACAGTACCTGGAGCGGGAGCTTCCCCAGCGTCACCATGGGGCGTGAAAAATTTGAAAAATTTGTTTCATGTATCTTCAATAAACAACGAACAAAACAAATAAAATCGAATATCTCTTTTTTTCCCACAAAAAAAAATTCTTGAAAAATGGCAAAAAACAGGGGGTCACAGTGGTGTTCTGCCTTAAATAGGCAAGCGCATAATCCGCACCTCATAACTAGATACAAGAAAACAACCATAGTGCAGCTGTATTCGAGGTATCTGATACTTCTTATAGTGTACGATGTATACGATCTTATAGTGCGTTTATGTTGTCCAATATTTGCTGCTTCTTCTGAGATTTCATCTAACGTTTGGCCGAGGGTTTTCAGTTGAGTAAGGTCAACGTGTGTAGGTCGCCCTAAGGTCGTGAGCTAAATTTCTTCCAAGGATACTGAGTGATTTCGTAAAACTTCTTCGAGATTTGGAACCTCAAGATACTTATTTAGAATAATATCGGTTGCTTGAGTAACTCTTTTGTCGTAACTAGGTCTTACGAAAATGTGTTCCGTTTGTCCGATGCAATTCCCCGTTATCATAATTTTATTTGTGCCCTGTATTGCTTGGTGTGTTTTGTAATCATCGTAACTTACTAGAGAAATTCTTCATATGGAGATGTGACAATCCAGGAATTTCCTGATTTTAATTGAATCCACATGGATTTGAGTAAATTGATGTAAAGTATTTGACATTGAGAATCTGATATGTCTGTTGGTTTTTGTAAGATTACTGCCTCACAGCTATTGGGATCACGTACAAAGTAATCAGGGTTCTTACGTTTGCATAATCGTCTGGGTCCTATTTCTTTAGTGATCGAGGTCTTCTTCATTACTTGGAGTGAACATGGTTCTGGCTGCAATAATGATTACCATCATGTCCAGTGGGTCCACACAATAAAATGTAGTTGAACTTCCTTTTTGCTTGGGAATAGGAATAATGCGGAAAATATCGAGTAAATTGTTTTCTATAACTGGTACTTTGATTGTAT
The DNA here is from genome assembly GCA_944452715.1 of Ophion slaviceki. Lineage (NCBI taxonomy): Eukaryota > Metazoa > Arthropoda > Insecta > Hymenoptera > Ichneumonidae > Ophion > Ophion slaviceki. The sequence goes on from OX101783.1 coordinate 52,007,652, forward strand.
AAGTAAAGCAATTATCTTTTAACATGACGCTTACGTCGCTAATTCCAATAATTGTCGCAAAAGCAGATTCTTCCAGAGGTACAGGAGGCATGTTCCTAGATGTGGCTTGCTCTCTAATCGTCTTTAGTTCTCTGATCAAGTCAGCAGGATTCAAAATTTGGGGACGGGTCATTCCTTGTTTACCATCGTTTACTGCATTAAAAATATTATTGACGCATTCACTATATTCGTCTATAAGGGTGTCTAGAAGACTTATTTGTGCGCTAATTTTTATATCTCTAGTATTATCAGCTACTGAAAAATTTATTTTTCCATAAGCGTTAGATAACTGTTGGTTTTCAGCGCGTAATTCTTCCATAGCTTTGGAAAGTGTTGACGCCATGCCTTTAACTATTGCTGTTTGGTTTCGGATTAAAGTACTCATTTTCTTATTATCGGTGTGAAGTTTATCAATCTCGTTGTTATGATATTCAGCATCGGAATTTCCTAAGGTTCCAAACAGAATTTTACTAATGTCGCCGATAAAATTTAATACCTTTTTTTCAGACTGGGTTTACAATCAATTATATTAATTAATCTAGATCTTCTTGAATCTATTCTGTTCAACCTTTGACGAAGGATTTCGATTGATGCTGATTCGGCGCAGGTTCTTTTTTGTCGGTGCTATTGCAGATTCTTGACAAGGATATTGAGGCCATGGCCAGCTCATCTCGGTGCAGATTTATTTCGGTGATATTGACGTAGTTGACTACCGTGCAGGTTTAATGGTAGATTACGGCACTTCCCAGGTTTTCCATATAATATAGCGCCTTCGAGTGGTTCGACCCTTAATTCGTCGGATGTGATGTGCCTTATAAGGAGGAGAACGAGTAGCAGCAACACAATCCCTGCACAGAATTATTGATTAATCTCTATGATACGGTTTTAATTTGTTAACATGGAATAATTTTGTTCTGTTGTTTAGCAATATTTCGTAGTTGACGTCGAATATTTGTTCTAAAATGATGGCAGGTCCTCCCCACTTTGGAGCAAGTGGCGTCTTGTCTGTTTCCTGAGAAACGAGGAATTCGTCGCCCTTTGCGAAGATGGGTACGGCACGGCGAATCCGAGCGTCCTGGACCATCTTATAGCGTTCTTTGGCCGCGATTAGATTAACGCGTCCGCTTTTCACAATACGCCGTGATCAGCGCATAATCCCTTGAAGTATTCGTCGATCGTTACGTTGGTCTTCTGGACTGGGAGATTGTTGGCAATGTTGGGTTTTCTTCCGAATTGCATTTCAAACGGTGTTAGTCCAGTTCCTTCGTGTTTAGCTGTGTTGTAACTCATAGAAACGAATTTTAATTTTTTGTCCCAATCTTCCTGGTTATCGTACATCAAGGCTTTAATTTGTTCTTTGATTGGTTTATGTGCTCGTTCAAGGCTTCCGTTGCTTTGGATGAAGCACGGTTGTCGTCATATCTGAAATCTTGAAAAGATTTTGTAGATGTTTGAAAGTCTGGCTAATGAAATTTCGTCCACCGTCGGTTAAAATGATTTTTGGGGCTCCATGAATACAAGTAAAATCATTGACCTGAGCAGTTATTGCGGAATGAGCGTCCCGTGATTTTGATGGGATCAGCGCAATGTATTTAATGACCTGATCTTGTACAGAGAGGAAGTATTTGTTCCTCTCATAAGTTTCAGGTAGTGGACCTATAATGTCTAACGCAATTGTTTCATTTGGTTTTTCTGGTGTGTCCGTAATCATTGCTTCAGCTCGTGGGTGTGTACGCACAAGCTTGATTTTCTGGAACGTGTCGCATTTACGGATGTAATATTCAATATCTTTTTCTAAATTGGGCCATGTAGCAACAGCCTTTACGCAGTCGAGAGTTTTTGTGGCTCCAAAGTGGCCAGTGGCGTTTGTCCCGTCGTGTTGTTTTATGTTTCTTCGTTCTTTTTCGGTACCTGGCTCGTAAAGTTCTGTGTCGTAAAGGTAAAGAAAGGGTCGTTCGGTTTTCTTTGGCAAATAAATGAGATCATTTTCCTAATTCTCATTTTCCTAACTGGCTTTTCACTCAGATATTTGCATCCTAGATAAATCTTCGTTGGTTCTTCGATTGTCCATAGTTTCATATTGTCCATAGCTAGGACGTTGTACCATTCGATCTCTTCTGCTGTAAAATCGAGATATAATTAATCTTCATTGTTTCCTGGTTGATCTTCGATGAGTCGACTATTTATCGGGGGATTTGTGGTTTTTAGAATCCAGATAAGTGGCTTGTGGTCAGTAATAATTTGGAAATGTTTTCCATATAAATAATGTTGGAAATGTTGTACGGCCCAAACAACTGCGAGCATCTCTTTTTCAGTTGTAGAATACCGTTGTTCGGCCTTATTGAGGATTCACGAGGCGTATGCGACAGGTCAATCCTTACCGATGTTGACCCGCATCGCGCATCGGTCGTTAACTTGTCGGTCGATTTATTCTTTGTGTGCCGGAGGATACCTGTATTGTTTTGTGTTTACAGGTGTATCGTCGCATGTGATGATGCGATGTTTAACTGTCTTTGGGCCCGGTAGTGGGTCCTCATGTAATGCAAATACATCTGGAAAATTGCAGGTTATATCCCAAACCTTTTCAGCTTGATCTGGCGGGATGTGTTCGAGTCGAACATTTTCTTTCAGTGCAAGAATGCGTTCTGCGGAATTCGAACTTCTGACAGGGTTCACCCGGGCTGCATCCTTCGGTGCGTCTTGGCGCTCCTCCTCGGGTAAATAGGCGATTTCCTTAACAGGCCCTGGCGGAAACAATTCTACTACGAATAACGCCATTTTTACGTCAACCTACATATTTTAACGGGCCTGTCTTATAAATCTACAGCATAAGCTTTCACGTAATATGTTGTAGTTTGACGTAAAAAAGTTCTACGTATTTCTACAACATTGAACAACCTTTTACTACTTTGCAGTAGTTTGTTTTTGTTCAACGTAGAAAACATATATTCACGCGGAACTAAGCTTTGACGTAGTATCTTGTAGTTTGACGTAAAAAAGTTCTACGTATTTCTACAACATTCAACAATCTTTTACTACCTTGTAGTAGTTTGTTTTTGTTTAACGTAGAAAACATATGCTTACGCGAAACTAAGCTTTGACGTAGTATCTTGTAGTTTGACGTAAAAAAGTTCTACGCATTTCTACAACATTGAACAATCTTTTACTACCTTTTGTAGTAGTTTGTTATCGTTGAACGTAGAAAACATATTCACGCGAACCCAAGCATTGACGTAGTATCTTGTAGTTTCACGTTAAAATCTTCTACGCATTTCTACAACATTAAACAATCTTTTACTACCTTTTGTAGTAATTGGTCTGGGGCCTGTCTTATAAATCTACAGCATAAGCTTTCACGTAATATGTTGTAGTTTGACGTAAAAAAGTTCTACGTATTTCTACAACATTGAACAACCTTTTACTACTTTGCAGTAGTTTGTTTTTGTTCAACGTAGAAAACATATATTCACGCGGAACTAAGCTTTGACGTAGTATCTTGTAGTTTGACGTAAAAAAGTTCTACGTATTTCTACAACATTCAACAATCTTTTACTACCTTGTAGTAGTTTGTTTTTGTTTAACGTAGAAAACATATGCTTACGCGAAACTAAGCTTTGACGTAGTATCTTGTAGTTTGACGTAAAAAAGTTCTACGCATTTCTACAACATTGAACAATCTTTTACTACCTTTTGTAGTAGTTTGTTATCGTTGAACGTAGAAAACATATTCACGCGAACCCAAGCTTTGACGTAGTATCTTGTAGTTTCACGTGAAAATCTTCTACGTATTTTTACAACTTGTAACTACTTTTTAATTCTCAGCAGTAGTTGGTGGTTATTGATCGTAGTAAGCTGTATTGATATGAAATTAAGCGTTGACGTAGTATTTCATAGTTCCACGTAAAAATCTTTTACGTACATTTACAACTTTTGATTACTTTTTAACGTTAAGTAGTTAGTGAATATTTATCACAATAAGCACATTATGCGAAATTGCGCTTTGACGTAATTCTTGTATTTTTACGTAGAAAACTTCTATGTACATTTACAAACATATTAGATAATATTAAATACTGTAAATTTCTTTTGAAATTTATAACATTGTTCATGTTATATCTAATGTTATTGTAGTGTTGTTATAGAATAGGTGGAAGAAAAAAATGCACTCGATACCGCTTGTGAGATTTTTTCTATAGTTTTTATTTTCAAATGAATACACGAATCTTAAATTATACTAGATTCAATATTCAATTGTATGGCGACAGTCCAATATAAATATTTTTTTCAGTCCGTGCATAACAGTGTTTGCACTGCCTGCGAAAACAATCAGTTTTTGCAGTGTCTCACAGTGTTTAAATACTGTTTGCATTAACCAACTTTGCTATCGCTTTTTTACGCGCCACTATGTAGATACATGTAGATACATGTAGTTTCACGTACAACTAACTACTGCACAAATTAACTACAATAATCTACATGTTACTAGTAGAAACTAAAAAAGTGCGCGAAACCCCATACTTAGACGTTAAACCACGTAGATTTCACCATGCCTTTGTGCTGTAGTTGTGATCGATATACATTTAGTTTCGCGTGGTTGCCCGTACTTCGACGTAGATGCATGTAGTTTCACGTACTTTTCAAACGTACCCTTTTTACAACGATCTACAACTAACTACTGCAGAAATGTACTACAATCTACGTAATACTAGTCGAAACTAAAAAAGTGCGCGAAACCCCATACTTAGACGTTGAACCACGTAGATTTGCCCATGCCTTTGTGCTGTAGTTTTTTTCGTACTTGTAATTAGTTTCGCAATAAAACCGCGTAAATATTTTTTCCGCCAGGGGGGGTACCATGCAGCTGGTCAATTGTAACCGTGATAGGTTTTTCCGAGTCATTCATTATTGAGACTCGGGCTTCATAGTCCTTGGCTTCGAAAACGCTAGGTACTATAGATTTAGGGTTATCCTCGTCTGTGACGGCTGCTCCGTTTTCGACATTTGTGCGAGTTTTAATAAAATAAATTGTTCGTGGCGGAATCGTGACCGACACCTTCTCGAATTCGAATCGCTTATCAACAAATGTTAAGAAGTTTTTCTTTTCGATGGAAATATTAGTATGATATTTTTCCATGAACGGAAGACCGATTAATCCATCTTCTTTCAGAGGGAAATCATTCCGAATGACGTTGAAAATATGAGTCTTCCCTTGAAATTCTTGTTTGACGGCACATAAGGATTCGTGGTGTTCGTTGCCCATGGAAAATGGTGTTTTAATATTCCGGTTAATCTGCGATCCTTTCGTCACCATGTTAATTTTAATTAAGTTCATGGCTGATCCAGTATGAAGGAGAACATTTCCTATTCGGCTAGCTGTTCTTGTGTGCAAATTGACCATTCCTTTAGAGGATCCGATTGCGTTGACTCTTGGGATATTTCCGTTGTAGGTATTACCGTTTCCTGCTCCGAGATGTGATTCACGATTGTTTTTAATAGTGGATGATTGTGTATCTGTCCGTTTCGAAAACCCAATTGCTGGTGCCATTTCTGGGAGGATTATGTATCGAACTTTTTTTTCGACAACCACGATCCAAGTGCCCGATTTTCTGGCAATATCGACAAGTGATTGGTGGGCGTTGTATATTTGGCAAGGTCTCTGATGGTTTACGGAAGAGCACTTTGCGAGTATCCAAGTTGTATGTATTTTTATCTGTTAGGCTGAGGTTGCGCGTTATCATTTCTAGAGTATAATCGTAGGCCTTTGCGGCTTGCACTCGAGCTATTGCCATACGAATATTTTCAGGGCTTTGTGCGCGTACTTCAGTGGAAATTTCTTTCTTCAATCCTAACAGATATTGATCAAGCCGTTGCTGCCTTTCATACTCCGCAATGCAACGTCTTTACGTTTCATCTGGAGTTAAATTAGCTGGTTTGTTCAATTAGAGTTGAAGGAGATTATTTTCTTTGTGATCAATAATCGACGGAGGTAATCCGATCGGCTCCCTTGCGATCTTACATCTTCGATTGATGCAATCAAAGTCTCGACTCCCAGGGATTTACCATCGAACTCGCGGATTAATTCGAGAGCTTCTTTTGGTGTTAGCTCTTCAAAAGAGTCTTCCAATATCGTAGGTGCATTACGCGAAACGTTGTCCTCCATTTCGACTTGCGTTTCGGAGTCTTTGATTCGATTGAAGGCAGTTTTGATAGCTGCATTTACGTTAGATAGCGACATTTCGCTTCGATCCACGGAGTCAGTCTCGAAATCGGTGGGAATAATTATTGGTTCGCGATATTGAGTAAATGAATTTTTACTTACCGATTCCTTCCGTGGATCCAGTTCCAAAGGTTGCCTCTCGTAGACTCGGAGTGTCGTCGATCGGCCCTATGTTCCCAGCGTTGATGAGTCAGCACCCCCCACACTTAGCACCAATTGTGATGTCGGTTTGGGTAACTTTATCACTTTTACTTAAACGGAGTGACTGACTCGCTACAGAACTTGGTAGTAGGACGGAACAACTCGGTTAACACGAACTTGAGCTACTCAAGTCACGTTTATTCAAAAACTCCGGAAGACAGATATTTGGCGTATTACAGCATTCGGTGACTTACTGGCTAATCCAGCATCGAAAGGAGGTGTTTTATAGGAGATGGCTGTGGGAAAATCGGAGTTGTGGGAGAGAGGGCCTACGCGACGTCGGAGGCTGTGGACCAAAGGCCGATCGGTGGCCTGCAGGTGAATGCAGGTGGCCTGGTGGAAAATATGGCTGCAGGAAAGGTGCGTGGGAAAGCAACAGAAGGAAAATTCTCAAGCAGGGACAAGGATCGTAAGAAGGAAACGGGAGAAGGAGTCTCACAAAAAATAGAGGACCTTATTACAATATATAGGAATACATTTAGTTTAATATAATAAAAAATGTTTACATTAAATAATTTTATTAAATAGAATTATAATATTCAGCATATTTCATGCGAGCAAGAATTTTTAAAAAGATTAAAATTAATATATTTCACGGTTCATATAATAATGATTTCAAATAGGAAAGTAGGAATACTCACGCTCCGAAGTCCGCACCTTCGCTTTTCTTCACTAATCTCACTTCTCACTCCACCTGCACGGATTATTGAACGATTCGATTCTCTGTGCTTATAACATAATATGAAAGTTTATCGATACACTCAATTTGTCACTCACTGAAACTCGCAACAGGAAAAGATTTGCAAAAAAATATAGTTTTTCCGAACGTTCACATTATTCTGTGAGGCGATCTGAATAACAAATGAATCGAACGTGTTTCGTAGTGCGTGGTAAAATCGAACGCGTGTGATCCTGATTTTCAATTCACGCCCTATAATAATAATATAAGCATACGAGGTATTCAATGTAAATAATTTGACGAGTATTTTTAATTTTTCTTCGATGCGCAGGGAGTGTACTGCTCGGTTGAAACATGTTTCATATTGTAGATAGCAAAGTTTTTAGAAAAGTGGTAAAACAATGTACGAAACCTTATGCGTTATCCGTGTTAAAGGGTACATTTTCCATGAAGGAACCAGAATTGAAGCGCCTGTCAAATTCACATAAAATTATTCATAAAATATGAATGAAATTCACCGTCGACTGATAGAGATAGCGATAGCGGAGATCGTAATCAAAACATGATGTTTCATTACTAACTTACCTACATCGATATGTATACTATATTCTCTCATCTCTCTAGTATACTTTATTCCTTGATTCCTCACATCACTATAGTATGAAATTAGTATATTAATGAGAGAATTTATTTTGCAATATTTCACATAATCACAATCCACGCAGTATACTCCAAACAGTGAATCAAGAAACACGAAAACAGTAATTATTCTTTCTACAAAATCATAATAAGGTATAATATTTTAATGATAATAAAATCAAATAAATGGAATTTATTATCATTAAAATATATGTATGAGCAAGTTAAGAATATTATTGAACATCCTATTAATAAATTTATTTTTAAGTAAATAAAAAATCAAAATCGCAAAAATATTAATAATTATGTAGGATGAAAATTAAAATACTTCATGAATATCATTAAAAATAATATAATTATTAATTTAATAATTAAAAAAAAGTTTAATATCATTTTATAATTTAATTTCAATAAAAGTAAAGAAATAGATTTTATCATAAAAAAATAGTTTATAAAAATATTAATTTTGGAGATTAATGATAGACATTGTGTATTTTTTTTAAACTTAAAAATTGTTTAATGTTCAAAGTAAAAATTTAATATTTTTAGTAAAACTATAAAGCTTATTAAAAGATTAGATTTTTATATTATTATTTAAATATTTACATTTACTACTCTTATATTATTTTATAGTTTAAACATTTATTAAAATTTTCAATTAGATTGGAGTATATTATGAGGGTAGCCGTTAATTTAATTTATAATTTGATAGTGTTAATAGAATTAAATATAATTTATTACATTTTTTTATTTGTAGTAATAGTATTGTCACGTCGGGAGGCACATTGAACTCCGACGTAACCAAGGACTCCCACGGTCCCTTACGAAACCACGTGCACCAAAATAAGCACGATAAGAATATTCTCATTCCTCGACATATTTCCAAAGGCTCTCTACAGTTAAGATGCCGCTCGTTAATAGAACCTGAGCGTCGCGCACTCTCTCCATGCGGCCTCTCCTTTTTGTCTATTCGACGGCCGTATTGGACACTGGGCGCAACTTCTCAGAAAAGCCATAAAACAAAAACACGTAAGGCGCCTTTAGCGCAACGTCAGTTAGGCCCGGGAAGGTTTCCATCAATCCGGTCGTAAAATTAAGAAGTATCAAAAAGGGAAATGCATATGAAACGATCACGTAGCGCCTAACCGCTACGCATTCCCCGATAAAAAGCCGGTCACAAAAATAGACTCGTATGACCTCTGCATAAGAATCCATGAATGCGTCCCCAACGTTCTCTCTAATTACATACAAACAACATACAAATGAATCTCAGTAAGGCCCCGGAAAACTCCCAACGGCCCGATCGTAAAATTAAGTAGCACAGAAAAAGAATTCGTATGCGGAGAATGCAGATTCGCCCTCCTCCATAACAACCTCTCACCAGAAACAGGTTCATGCGTTCGTTACGTATGATATGGATGACTACTTCTATTCCCAAATTAAATGAGGTCAATACTCCATCTTTCCCACTCTATGAATTCGGGAGACCAGGAAATCACATATAAAGGGAGCAACCCAGCAGATCTAGTTACTTTAGGCACATCAGAGCAGTTCGTTCATTCCAAAAGTCTACCGCCCAGTATATCGTTGTCGTCTATCAAAGACAATCTATTAAAGTCACTCTATAAGTCTATCAGTCCACGACGGCCTTCTAATTTTCTGCGTTCAAAGTCTTTAATCGAATTAGTCGCGTTCATACCGTCGAACTTAGAAAAGATTCAGAATTAGGAAATATCTCGAACCAGTATAATATCCAAAATATCAATTGTTTTCTAACTATCTTCAATCCTCGAAAAGTGTACGCGGAATAGAATCAGTGTACTCGAAAATTGTACGCGTGCCACCGATACCATCTGCGACCGCCTCTGGCCCACTAGCGAAGGCCCTAAATTTTACGACCGACACCCGCTACCTAAAGGACAGGGTCGACACCGAACGAAACCATCAATGTAAGCGAACCACATTTTTACACTCTTTGTACTCGAGCGTTAATAGAATTAGCCAAATTGGCTGATTCCAAAAAATCAACAGTTAATTAGAAACGAGTCATTTCCAAATAATCGGATTATTTCCATAAATTCCGTAAAAATCCTTCCTTCCTCCAGCACATCCTCTTTTTACCCTCATCCCGTGCTATTGCGCTAGGCGTAGGCAAGAAAGAGGGAATCACACGGTATATGCCCACGTCCCCTTCGGACGTGACAGTATGTGAGCGGGTTTGCGGTTTGTCATTACTTGTTTCAATGGTTTGGTTTAATGATGTACACATTTGTCTTTTTAGATTTTTCCCAAAATTGATATTTTGGAATAACTGAAAATTTATATTAAATATTTATTTTTCAAAAATTTAACTTTTTTATTTAAAAAAAAATAAAAAAGAAATTTCGGGAGTCCAGAATAACGAAATGATACTTTTTACTTCTTTGACTAAATACCCCAAACATCGTAGTTTTCAAGTTCGCTACACGATCCCAGTTTTCGGAAGCCCGCCGAAAGATGGACAAAATAAGAACCAGGGAGAGCAGGAGAGCGTGGAATTATGAAGAAAAGCTAAGAAAGGGGCGAGAGAGTAAGTGGACAAGGAGGTGTTGGGAAGAAATAAGAGAAAGAGAAAGAAGGGTACAGGGGAGGGCGGATTGGGAGAAAGGCAGGGGAGCTTTCAGGAAGTTGGGTAGGGGGTGGCGGAAGAGTGGAGGCAGGAGCAAGAAAATGAGGGGTATATGAAAGCGTGATGGGGGGAGAGAGATACAAAAGAGTGGCGCAATTTAGGATGGGGAACAAAATGAGGGAAGGTAGATACTGGGTGGCGGAGAAAAACAGGGAGTGTAGGATATGCGGGGAAGAGGTAGAATCGTGGGAGCACGTGCTGAACAGGTGTGGAGGACGGAGCGGAGAGGAAAGAGGGTAAGGGAGATACGGGACGAGAAGGGAGGGGCAGACGCTTGGATGAAAGGGCTGGAGGAACGGAGAAGGGAGAGGGAAAGGGATAATGGGAGAAGCGAAGGAGAAGAAGGTCGGAATGAAAGAGAAATGGAGTGAGAGAGGGAAACGGAAGTCGGACCAGCGGAGATAGGAGAGAGAGGAGTAGATGTAAAGAATATCCGGCTGTAAATAGGTTTAAGTAAAATAAGGCGGAGCGGAGGAGGCGGCGGAGAGCGGGTGCGTGGCAGAGTAGGTTTAAGTAGGATAAGTAGGTTAAGAACGGATGTAAGAAAGATGCGCAGAAGTACAGAAACAGGAGTCCTTTCAAACCCTACAGGGAAGCGAATAAAGACTACTACTTCTACTAATAGAAATAGTATAATTATAATGTGATGAATATAATAATTATTTAATAGAACTGGAAGTAGAACTAGAATAATAATATAATAGAACCTCAATAAGTAGAACTGAAAAATTCGAAAAATCAATCGGAAGGTGAATTTGTAAACTGTACATGCAACTTTAAAATATTATAAATCTTGGCCACAGATCGTTGGAGATCATCAGCCGGACGGAGCCGCGGGCGGTGGTATGTCCGGCGTGGACGGGGTTCGTGGCAAGGAAGATCGGCGGCTCGATGGCAACCGTATGAGTATTTAAAAAAATAAATAAAGACCAATGACAAAATAAATGTCATTTTGTGATTATTTATATATCTTGTCTTTATTGTATTCATATATTAGCTTGTCATTATCGGGTATTGAATACATCTTAAAGAGGGAACCACCTCGAGACAACTGGTTTTTCCAATACTTTTTTACAAGAAAATAAGAGCATTCGTTGCAATGAATCAAATTACATGAAAATACTGACGTTCAAATGGATACAAAAAAATGTTTTCATGAGTGAAAAAAAAACAAAATGGCGCCGCAAGAGGTGCTCGAACTTGGCTCCTAGAGTATGCGCCGTAAAACGCCCAGGTTCTTCTACTCAATTAAGATCAACGAAACAATTGTTTTCCATTAAAATAATCCATTTCGCGTTGCATGATTTAGCAAAAAAGAAAAAATAGAAAATTTGAGGATAAAAAGAACAATATTTTTTACAAACAATATTTATTATAACTATTTATACGATATTTTAGGTTTGTGCAAAGGCCAATAAGTTAAAGAATATCTTTACAAAATCTCAAATTGATTGGTCCATTACTTTTTGAGTTACATTCCACGGCGCGGAAAAAAACACGTTTCGTGAAAAACTCTATTAAAGTTTTCGTTCTTGAAAAGTAAAGTTTAGAGTAATTTATAATTACGAAAAATCATGAATACAAAAATCGTCGAAAGCTGGTTTTCTATTGTTCAAAAAGAAAACCAGCAAACTTTTTTGGCTAAAAAATTGAAAGGTAGATGGCGCAAAGGGCGCGTGTTCTCTCAGTACTTTTGGAGGGCATCACTGCGGTAACTTCCTAGGGACCTTTAGGACTTTCTGTTGGGCTCCAAGCTTTGGAAATATATTCTTCAAATACGAAATGAATTGTTGAAGCAACGAAAAATATGTACAAAAATTAATATCTAGAGGAGGTTCCCCCCTTAAATATTCATTACATAAGTATCGAGTAAGGAAAAGCTTTTCGATACTTAATAAAAGGAGTATCGAGTATCAAATAAATATTCGAAACTCTATACAAGGAGTATCAAGTATTGAAAATTTCTCGATACTCGACGCGCCTTGTATCGAGCATTAAATAAATGTTGCAAATGAGCATTAAATGCTGCTTGTATCGAGCATTTAGGCCATGTGTCACACCATTCGGCCGGTAAAACAGAACATAATTACGCGTGCTAAGTGTTCGCGAAAACGGCTCTACAGAATATCACGGAATTTGCACAGTCGATGTCAAATGAATAGAGGAACAACGTCTTTCGTCGCGGTTTTCTCGATTTTGAAAGAAAAAAAAACAGTATCTCTTACCATGCGAGACCCCAAACGAAAGTGAGCAAAAAAAATAATTGGTACACGTAATCGTCTAACGAAGAGGAGGCGGTTGTTCCCTGATTCAGAACGAACATTTTGAGACCTCAACCGTTTTATTCCAGCGAGTAATTACGGAGATCTGTGGGTGACTCTACTTTGCAGGTATTCGTCAAGAATTTTCCGAAAAATTCGCGTGACAGCCATCGATTTTAGTTCTCGCGAATTCCAGCGATGGTGCAGAGAAATCATTTATATGTCAAATATCGACGTCTGTTGCTCTAGCTCGATAAAGCAGGGTTCGCACACACCTTCTGAAATGTATTCGGCGATTGACGTGTGAAGTTCACACAATCACACGTCAATCGTCAAAAAAAGGTATGAACTTAATAAATGTGTGAGTGCATAAAGTTCGGCGTCGTGCGACGGATTAGGTGTTTTTATGGGCCAGGTCCGAATATTCGCTGATGCGTTTTAAGGTTAGGTATCTTTATTTCAACATATTTTTATCCTTTCAAATACAATACTAATACTTTTCACTTTCAATGTCAATCTTATTACTGTTCAGTCTGCTGCCATCACTCTTTATAAAAATTATTGTTGCGGAGAGGGTTTACACTGGACCGAACAGTAAGTTAGGTTCGCTTTGCATAAAGTGTCCTTTGAAAAGGCTGTCGTCATAATTGCGTGGCTCAACCAGTGGTTATAACGAAAAACAAGTTCAAGTCTTTGTGATTGAACGAAAACCTTTTTTCCTATTTTTCTTCGCAAGGAACCTTCAGAAGAAATAATACTTCCGGAGACACACCAGAAACTTGTTTTTCTTCTAAATCGTTGGTTCCGCAGGGAATTTGCGAAGAACAATCTATGCATAGATCAATGTCGCAGAGTGCAAAGTAGCTCACTTATATTTCATGAAATAGTTTTACATAGAAAGACAAAGTCAATCTAACTACTGTTAGAGTTGCTGTTAAAATTGATATCAAACTCTTGCAATACGTTAAAGAATAATCAACTAATTTTTCATTATTCATGTTACCTGTCGTTAATCATTATTTTCAGTAGATGTTCAATTAAAAAAATCTTTTTTTTTCCTGCCAACCGACCCAACACTTTTTCCGCTGAAATTTTTCCTAACAATGTCATGTCTATGTTCAGCAGTGACATAGGAGAGCATCATTCCTGAACCATTGCGCTTCTAATTGTAAGCCACATTTTTACCAGCCACATGGCGGAAAAACTTCTCTCATAGCCGACGGAGCTCACTGAAAGTACTGTAGCTGGTTGGAAAAATTTATATAAGTTAGGGTGGTATTGATATGCTTTTTCAAATTCACAGCATTTATTTAATAACTTTTTTAAGGCGTGTGTACATTGACAACGATAAATAATCGTTTTCTTTTTTTTGTTCAAACGATGGAACTATACATGTATAATATTTTTCCAAAGTTTCAAAGCGAATTAGAAAAAATTCGAACGTTGCATCTCGTCAACGCTATGTCTCAACGCACGGATTTGGAGCGCGCACCGCAAGTAGTGGAGAGAGCGTAAAGGGACAGGCATATGTGCGCAAAAAGTAATCAAATTAACAACTCACAATTACAATAAAAACTGTAATTAGTAACTTAATTACTTTGTAACAGTTATGTAATGGGTAACCATATAAGTACCTAGTGCGATTTAACTCAATTTCTACGTAAACTTCAAGCGCGTTTTTTCTCAAAACTACATTTTCTTAGTTGGTGTGCAGGATTAATAAAAAACTATTGGGTCGATTGAGTTTAAACTTGGTAGTATTATTGATAATATTATCACCTCCTACTTGACAAGAATTGTTTTAGAGAACTTAGAAAAAAAATACTTCTTAAATCCAAATGTTACAGATATTTCGCGCAAAATGTTGTTTTTTCTCTGTAAATGCGATTCTCTTAATTGATTTTCTTTATTTTAGTTACCGCTAAATAGAAACTATACATGTTCTAACTAAAAAAATGTTTGAATTTTTTACAAATCAAAGTCTACAGGAAGCTAGACTGCACGCCGAATCGCAACTCCCGCGGCAATCGCGCTGTAACACACGGCCCACAGCTCCGTAATTTTGATGATAAATGAATTTTATAAAATCTTTTTGTACCTGTACCTAAATACGCAATTAAAACATACCTACAATTTGATAAATCTAGAATAATAATTTCTTAGTTTAAAAAATCCCTCGAAATTGCTTGGTTTTTCCCATCTAAATTGAATTATGAATTATCAAGAGTTATTGAAGGAACCCTCGTCGTTCTTTACATTCAATTACAAAAACGCATCAACTGCATGAGATATCTGTAGATTCTCCAGTCGATGTTTTAGATTTACAATGATATTATCTCTACTGAGTATATATACATAATAAATGTTGATTTTCACTCAATTGCCAAATTTGAAAATCTCTTTAATGTTCGTAATAAAGTAGCTACTTTTTATACAAATATACGACAAAGGAAACAGCTCGTTTTATCAAATTATTTATTTATGCTTGATTGGGTGAAACTGAGATAAAATTTATGCGATTACTTAAACTCAACTATTTCGGACCTATATTTTTCTGAAGGGGTTCGCTGGCTCACCGGGCTGGAGGGCCCCGTCGTCGAAAAAAGTATTCGAGCCTATTTGTCCAAACAGTTTAAAACCGCAAAACTGCGCTGGATAGCTGTCGTCTAAAAAAATAGTTCGTATCGAACCTATTTGTTGGAACAGTTTAGCGTCGTAAAATTCCACCGCTCTTGCGTAGAGCGAGTCACCAGCGATCCTAATTGCTAGCGAATTCGACCCTTGTAGAACCTCCCGAAAACAAAAGTCGACGGAGAGAAGAAATACTTAACTGTTAATTATTTAGCCAATGAGTTTCGCCGCTCTTTTAGCCAGTGAGTCTCGAGCCGATTCCTCTCGCTCGAAAATTCGGCTGAAATCGTATTTATTGATGATAAATGACATCGAGAATAAACATACTGTTCAAACCTATTTGTTTAAACAATTTGAAATCGCGTTATTTTACCGCTCGTGTATAGAGCGAATCTCTAGCGATTTCTATTGCTAGAGGATTCGATCCTCGTAGAACCTCCCGAAGACAAAAGTCGACCTAGATAAGGAATGCTAAATTTTGCATTATTTAAAACAAAAGTCAAAAGTTAAAAAAAAGACAAGAGTGAGTCTCCGGCGATTTCGTTCGCTCGAGAATTTGGCCGATATCGAATTCATCGAAAACAAACGGCAACGAAAATATACATACTGCGCAAACCTATTTGCTTAAACAATTAAAAATTGCGTTATTTTACCGCTGTTCCATAGAGCGAGTCTCTAGCGATTCCGTTCGCTGGAGAATTTGGCCGATATTGAATTCATCGAAGGCAAACGGCATCGAAAATATACATACTGCTTAAGCCTATTTGCCCAGATAGAACGGGAAGGTCTAATATACATATATTATATGTATATATGTATATGATATGTATACGTCTATGATATACCTGTATTATACGTATATTGAACGTATAATGTGGAGCTATTTATCTAATGATAGTGAAAGAATTTCGCATACGTATATTACACTGTAAAAAAAGTCATTAAATTTACTATAATTTTATAATTGAAAATTTCTAAACTCGGAATATGAAACGCAAAATCGCACTTCAGTAATGGAAACTTCACTAATGTAAATTAAATTTCATAGATTCGTATACATTTTAATATGTGGGACATTGAATATTATAGTATGCAGCGGATGAGTTTTTCAACGCGCATCATAATAATACAAATATTTGTTTGATTAATGCAACAAACGTATATGATTTCATTATTTACATAAAAAGTATTAAAATCGCAATATGACTATTATTTTTAACTTCATTCTGTTGAAAAGTACAATACCTTGTACATTGAACATTACAAAACGCTCTTAAAAGAAATATGAAATTTAAAATACTTTTACAATACTATGGCAAATGAAATTCCAAAACTTAGTATATGAATGAATATTTAGGCTTCGGTGTTGTAAAATTCAATACCGGACCTACATTTCATAATACGTACGAATTGAATATTAATACACTATCTACAATTTTTCAAGCCGTCTAATAGAAAAATCAATATTCTTAGTTGAAAAATACAAGTATTTTGAATATATAAAATGTGGACAAAGTAAGAAAATTACAAACTGACTCTTAATTTTGACCATACTTGGTTTAGGAGTATACCATTTTTTGTGCACTGAATATTATGATAGACTGGAGAAAATTAAGAAATGAATAGGCGTGTACATTTTCTGATTTAGCATATGTTTATTTTGATAGTCTGATTTAATATATAATTCAGTGCAGAAAACTTGAAATTCGTGCTTTGGTCAGCATGTTAAATCAAATCATAAAAAGCGTATCTTGTAACACCAAATCTAAAGTAAGTGGTAAACACCCGGTGCGATGGTCTAGTGGTTAGCGTGCTCGCCACTAATAGGTATAGGTTTTTCGCAGTTTCCATATACCCATGGCAGAAATGTCATGATGAATGTATAGTCCAGTCAATAGTGGCCAAAGTCGAACATTTTTTGACCGCTCAGTCAAATACGTATTCCTATGTTAATCGACCCGGGGAATCCGAATTTCTTGGAATTTTAACGATTAACAGTGAAGAAATGGGTTAAATACCGCAAAAGATGCATTATTTCGGGAACGAAAAGAAAATCGAAAAAAAGTTTCGAACAAAAGTTGTAGAGGGGAAGATTTTACCTAGTAGGTGTATATGATGTTTTTTCTCTATCTCCAATAGCTTAGCCGTAAAATTGAAAAACAAATTCACACCAATACTATCAACGCCGGAGGCACACGGACGTGACGAAATCGAGAGGTATGAGCATCGCTGGTACCTCCTCTCTCTCTCTCTCGCTCTCGCGCGGCCGCTACCGCGCTTCGTTCGGGGGGCCCGACGTTCGATCGGGTATTTTCGGCAGCCCAGAGGTACGTCAGCGGCTTCCCCTCTTGCCGGCATGGCGCGCAAACCTGCAGCTCAGCTCGAGAGTCCCCGGGACCAATCGGGTGTTTTCGCGGGGGTTAGATAGAGCATTTAAAATGGCAAATCCGTTACCTGCTAATATTTCGTACACTGAAATAAAAAGCGCGAGAATAGAGCATTTCCGTGAACCTACGTACAGAAATACACCTATTTTAAAGGTAACGCTCTATTAGTGGAAACGCCTATATGGAAAGGATGGTTATTACAAATTTTGTTTACTAATGATTTTAACATAATTTGTTTTCTTGGTGCATAAAGTTTTTAATACAGTAAATACATAAGATTGAATGATAGAAACTCTAAATTTTAATATTGATAATATAATTTGTGTTAAAATAATAACATATCATAAAATTATTATCGATGAAATAGCTGATTCTTTTATTAAAGTTAAAAGTAAATATCAAGAATCAACTATCCGAAATGATATTGGAATAATAACGAAATTTGAATAAAAGAAATTTAATAAAAATCAACTATTGAATTGGTACAAGAATCAAAAATGGAAAATAAATTTCTTATCATTTTAAGATACATTTTTTCTAATTTTTATTATTATACAAGTTAATATTTTTTTCAATCTAAATAAAATTATATTTAAAGTTAATCAATTGCATAATGATACCCGTGGAATATAAAAAATATTAATTTTAATAATTGAAAAATGACATTTTAATGTTATATTTTAACTCATTTCTTTCATTAGAGGTAATTTTAATTACTATATATTGATTTAAGAGATCAGAACTTTAAATTCAGTTATCCAATGAAAATGGATAAGAAATTCAATGTATAAAATTTTCATGATAAGTTCTTTTAATTGGACTTCCGTTTCCGGAGCAAGAGGGAAAAGTTGAGTGCGTGACAGAGCGGTGAGAAAGTAGTGAAAAAAGGAGGATAGAGGAAGAGAAGAAAAAGGGACGGGGCCAAAGAGTGAGGAGGGGAAGCAGGGTGGTGAGTAGAAAAGTAGAAAAAGGGGGAGAGAAAGCCGGATAAAAAAGAAAAAGAAGAACAGACAGGTGGGAAAAGAGGTTAGGGGAACCGAGAGAAGAACAGAGCGGGGCAGAGGGGACGAGCGGGAGAAAGAAAGGACCGGCGAGACGAGAGACCGGTGGTGCCATCGGACGGAGAGGAAGGAAAGGCAAGGAGAAAGGAGGATAAAGCAGGAGCGAATGGTAGGTAAAACAGGGTAGAGAAGAAATTGTCCAGATAGGGAAAAAAGGAGCCGGAGATGAGTGAAAGGGGGAAAGGAAAGGAGAGAAAAGAAGAGGAGAAGGGGGGTGACGGAGTGGAGAGGAAAGAGGAGGAGGAGCAGGCGAAAAGAAAAGGTAGGAAAACAAATGCGGAGAGACTGCTAAAGGAAAGGAGCGCGAGCCTGGGGGAAATAAATGAAATGTGGAAAAGGAAGAGGGAGCAGATGGAGGAAAGGGAGCAGGAGGAGCGAGAAATATTTCAAAAAATCAGTAAAGTGCAAAGGTCACCGGAAGAAGGGAGGCAGAAGGAAGAGAGTGTGAAAGAAATGATAAAAGCGATGAGGGAGGAGGTAAGAGGAGATATGGGAGAAGTAAAGGAGAGGGTAAGAAATATCAAGAAGGAATTGGGGAGAATGAGAGGGGAGATGAGACAAGCAGAGGAAAGATGGAGGGAGGAGAAGGAAGCAATGGAGGAGAGAGTGGGGGAAATGGAAAGGAGGATGGAAAGAGTAGAAAGACAAGAGCAGGAAATAGAACGGATAAGTGAGAGGCTAAGGATGCTAGAAGTAGAAAGGGAAAGCAGCAATAGGGGTGGAGGGAAGAGAGGGGAAGAAAGAAGAACAGAGAAAAGAATAAAAGAGATAGAAAGGAAAATGGAAATGAATGAAAGGGAGGACAGGAGGAAGAATCTTATAATAAAGGGAGCAACGAAGGAGGGGACAATAGAAGAAATGGCGGAAAGAATACTAGAACAAATAGGGGTACGAGGCCGGATAGAGAAAGTGAGAGAGGTAGGAAAAGGGATAGGACAGGGAAAAGGGACAATGTTAGTGGTCAAGATGGAAAATCTGGAAGGGAAAAAAGAAGTAATGATGAAAAAGAAGGAACTAAGGGGAAGGAGAGAGAGAATAGAGGACGACCTAACATGGAAAGAAAGACAGATGCAATGGAGGTTGAGAGGGATAGGGGAGGAGGAAGAAAGAAGAGGAAAAAGGGTAAGGGTAACATATGGGAGGATTGTGGTGGACGGGACCACATGGTTCTGGGACGAACAGGAGGAAAAGCTGAAAGACGGGAGGGCGAAAGAAAGGGAGGCAGGGAGAGCGGAGGGAACTAGGAACGAGGAAAAAGAAGAGAGGAATACGAGAGAAGGAGCAAAAAACGGGTAGGGAGAGGAGAAGGGAGGAAGAGAAAGAGGGGAAAGAAAGAAGAGGAAGGGAAGAACTGGAAGGTGACGTTTTGGAACGTAGCGGGATTAACGAATAAGGACAAGGAATTCTGGAAGGGACTGGAGGAGTGGGAGGTAATAGCAGTGGGTGGGAGAGAATAAAGGAAAGGCTGCCAAAGGGATATACATGGATGACACAGTGGGCAGAGAAAAGAAACAGGAAGGGGAGGGCGAGGGGGAGGGGAATGATAATAGGAGTGAGAGAAGAAATGAAGGCAGAAAGAAGGGATGGGAGAGGGGAGGAGGAAGGACTAATGACAGTGAAAGTAGAAACGGAAGAGGGGGCATGGGTGATAGTGGCAGTGTACGTAAACGGGGACATAGAAAGGAAGATAGAGAGATTAAAAGAACACACGGAGACTCAAACAGAAGAGGAAAGGGTGATGATAGGGGGGGGAGTTCAACGCAAGGAAAGGGTGATGATAGGGGGGAGTTCAACGCAAGGACAGGAAAGGAAGGAGGGGGCGGAAGGGACGAGGAGGAGGAGGAGGGGAGGAAGTCGAAGGACAAGAAAATAAACACCGAAGGAAGGAAGTTAATAAAAATGATAGAAGAGACAGGATGGGAAATATTTAATGGGAACATAGAGGGAGACGAAGAAGGGGAGTTCACGTACACAGGGGGGAGAGGGGAAACAGTGATTGACTACGTACTGGGGGATAGGAAGATAAGGGAGGGGGTGAAGAGCATGTGGGTGGGGGATAAGGTGGAATACGATCACCACCCGCCGATAGTGGAAATAAAAAGGGGAAGGAGGGAGAGGAAGAAGCAAAGCAAGAAGGGAAGAACGGTGGGAAGCGGAAGATGGTCGGAAAAGATGAAGGAGGAATATAAGAGGAGAATAGAAAGAATGGAAGTAGAGGGAGGAAATGGACTGGGCAGGAGGATAGAAATAACGGAAAAAATTAAAACAGCGATGAGGGAAAGTGAGGAGGGAGGGGGACAGGAAAAGTGGGCGGCAAGGGGAGGATGGTGGGACGAGGAAAGTAAAGAAATGAAAAGGGAGGTTAGAAAGAAACTAAGAAAGTGGAGGAGAAGCGGAGGAGAGGAGGAATACAGGAGGAGGAAAAGAGTGTACAAAGAACTGTGTGAGAGAAAGAAGGAAGAAGAGGGAGAAAAGATGATAAGGGAGATAGCGGAGGCAAGGACAGAAAAGAGAATATGGGAGATAGTGAATAGAGGAAGACGAAGGAGGAAAAGAGTGTGTGAAGAGATAAAAGGGCAGGAGTGGAGAGAGTATTTTACGAACCTATTAGGAGGAACAGAAAGAGGAGAAGGAAGAGGAAGGCGAAGGGACGAGGAGGAAGAAATAAGGGAAGAAGAAATAAGGAAAGCGGTGGAAAAGATTAGGGAGCGGAAAGCGATGGGAGGAGATCGAATACCGAATGAAGCATGGAAAGGGGGAGGAGAGAAAGCGGTTAAATGGGCGGGAGAAATATGCGGAAGGGTATGGAGAGGGGAGGGATGGCCAGAAGAATGGAAAGAGGGAATAATAATACCTATAGTGAAGAAAGGAGAAGGAAAGAGGGTAGAAGAATATAGGAGGATCACCCTGATGCCATCGTTGTACAAAATATACACGACAATATTAGCAAGAAGACTAGAGGAGGAGGTGGAAGCAGGAGGGAGCGTACCACAAAATCAGACGGGCTTCAGGAAAGGAATCGGGACAATAGACAATATATACATATTGAACTATTTAATAGGAAGACAGGTAGGGAAGAAAAGGGGGAAACTCGTCGCGATTTTTGTAGATCTAAAGGCGGCGTTCGATTCTATAGACAGGAAGGTATTGTGGGAGGCTCTTGAGAAGAGGGGGATAAGAAAGGGGCTGAGGGAAAGAATAAAGGAGATATACGAGGAAACGAAGAATAGGGTGAGAGCAGGGGGGGGAGACAGGAGAATGCTTTTGGACGGAAAAGGGAGTAAGGCAGGGGTGTCCGCTAAGCCCGATGTTGTTCAACATATTGACGGCAGATCTGGAGGAGGAGCTGAGAGAGGGAAACTGGGGAGGGGTCAAAATAGGGAAGGAGCGGATATATACGCTAGCGTACGCGGACGACATCGTGGTGATGGCGGAAAGGGAAGAGAAAATGGAGAAGGTAATAAGAAAGCAAGAAAGGTATTTTGAAGGAAAGAAGTTGGAAGTGAATGTGGGGAAAACAAAAATAATGAGGTTCAGAAAAGGAGGAGGGAGGTTTAAGGAGAAGGAATGGAAATGGAAGGGGGAGAGGATGGAAGAGGTAAAAGAATTTAAATACCTAGGGTATATATTCAAAAGGAACGGAGGACAGGAGGCGCAAATAAAAGACAGGGTAAAAAAGGCAGGCACGATAATGAGGCAGATATGGGGAATAGGGAAGAGGAAATGGGGGAACGACGTGGGAAGGAGAGTGTGGCTTTTTGATACGCTGGTATGGACGGTGATGGGATATGGAGCAGAGATATGGGGGTGGAAGGAAAGGGAGACGATGGAAAGTATGCAGGAGCGGTACATAAGATGGGTGTTGGGGTTGGATTGGAGGACACCAGGATACATGGTGAGGGAGGAATTGAAAAGAGATAAGTTAGGGATACGGGCAGGACGAAGGGCATGGAGGTATGAGGAGAAAATAGGTAAAGGGGGGGGGGGGGGAGTGAGCTGGCAAAAAGATGCTGGCAGGAGATAAAGGAGAGGGAGAGAGGGGGAAGAAGGGAAAGAGTAAAATGGGAAGAAGAAAGAGAAGAATTTAGGAGAAGAGAGGGAAGGGCGGAGGAGGTAGGACAGGAACAAGAGAATGAGGGATACGAAGGAAAAGAGAGAGAAGAACGGAAGCGGCAGGAAAAAGAGAGACAGGAAAGGATAGAACAGTCAAGGTACAATAGGTGGTACAGAGAGATAAGGACAGAAGGCGTACCGGCGTATGTAAAGGCAGGAATGCGCGAGGAAAAATATAGGAGAATAGCGAGGTTTAGATTAGGGAATGAAATGCGGGAAGGAAGGTATTGGGAAGCAGAGGAAGATAGAACGTGCAGAGTGTGCGGAGAGGAATTGGAAACGTGGGAACACGTGATAGACAGGTGCAGAGGAGGGACAGGAGCGGAAAGAGGAATAGGGGAATGGATAAGAGAAATACTGGATGAAGGAGGAGGAGGTGAAGAATGGATGAGGAGATTGGAGAAGAGTAGGAGAGAACGGGAAAGGGAGCTAGGCAATGAAGGGAACGAAGAGGAAGAGGAATGAAAGAGGAATGGAGTGAAAGAGGGAAACGGAAGTCGGAGAGGCAAGGAGAGAGGAAAGAGAGAGAGAGAGAGAGAGAGAGAGAGAGAGAGAGAGAGAGAGAGAGAGATAGGCTAAGGAAAATAGAATAAAGCGGAGCGGAAGAGCGGAATGGTTCGTAAGAGCGAGCGAATAATGTTAAGTAGTTTTAAGTAGTATAAGTGGAAATGTTATAGTGTACGGAAGCCCATTGTAACCCCGAGGGGATCCATAAACATTACATACATAAGTTCTTTTAATTGCAATAGGTATAAATCTATGAGTTATACCATACATTTCAGACCATTGTCCATAATATAATTCAGCTAGATTTATATTAATTAAAGTTTGATTACTTCGGCCAGGGATAGAATCAATTTTCACATCTAATGATGGAATGAAGGAATGAATTCCATCTGAACAATTAGTTAATATGCGAATTTGATTTTTATTTGGATTAATTATATTAATATCAACATCTAATTAACGGAAATTATTTATGTTCATATCATTATTTTTAATTATAAAAAAATGAAATTTAATTTTATTAAAATCTGAATATTCATAAGATCAGCAGCATTGATATCCAATAGATTTAATTGTTAGAGTTGATATATAAATTTCATCGGTTAATTATAAAACGTTGAATGAAGGAATTTCTAGATAAACTAAAATTAATATCGGAATTAATGTTATAACAATTTCAATATTTTGATTTTGTTAAATAAACTTATTATTCAAATTATTAATTAATGAGGGAAAAATAATATAAATAATTAAAATCGTAATTAGCAACAACATTATTAATGAATGATCATACATTTATTTTAAGTTTTCTGTGAATTGTGAATTAGCATCTTATTTATTCACGTATGTATTCTTTATTTGTGTCCCCGTAGGGTTCCAAAGGACTTCCGTTTACAATCTCTTTACATGTTTGTCCGCGCTCTTAACCTACTTATCCTACTTAACCTACTTAACCCTACTCCGCCACGCTCCCTCTCTCCGCCGCCTCCCCCATTCCGCCTTATTTTCTTATCACGCCATTTTCCGCCGGGCCTTTCTTACATCTACTTCTCTCTGCTCTCTCCGCCTCTCCGACTCCCGTTTCCCTCTTTCACTCCATTCCTCTTTCATTCCATTCTTCCTCTCTTCCTCTCCTCCTTATTACCCTTTCCCCTTCTCCTCTCCGTTCCTCTAGCTCTTTCATCCACGCCTCCCCTCCTCCCCCCTCATCCAGTATCTCCCTTATCCTCTCCCCTATTCCTCTTTCCTCTCCGCTCCCCCCTCCACACCTGTCCAGCACGTGTTCCCACGACTCTACCTCTTCCCCACATACCCTGCATTCCCTGTCTTCCTCTGCCTCCCAGTATCTGCCTTCCTTCATCTCATTTCCCATTCTGAATCTCGCTATTCTCCTGTACCTCTCTTCTCCCCATCCTGCCTTCAAATACCGTGGGACCTCTTTCGTTCTCACTTCCTTATACCACCGGTCGTACCTCGACTCTCTTATCTTTTCCCACCTCTCCCTTTCCTGGCTCTCCCTGTCCTCCTTCTCCTTTCTTTCATACCCCCCACTTTCTCGCTCCTGCCTCCCCTCTTCCGCCCCCCCCGACCCTCCTAAACTCTTCCCTGCATTTCTCCCACTTCGCTCTTCCCTGCACCCCTCTTCCCTCTCTTTCCCTGATTTCTCCCCAGCACCTCCTTGCACACTCACTCCCCCCTGCCTTTCTTAGCTTTTCCTCAAAATTCCATGCCCTCCTCCCTGCCCTGGTTCTTATCTTATCTCTCTTCGTTTCCTCCCTCACCAAATACCCCGGTGTTCTCCATTCTATCCCCAGTGTCCATCTCAAATACCTATCCTGCACCCCTTCCATTGCCGCTCTTTCCTCCCACCCCCAAATCTCCGCCCCGTACCCCATCACCGTCCAGACGAGCGTGTCGAACAGCCACAGTCTCCTTCCCACATCTTTGCCGAATTCCCTTTTCCCTATGCCCCATACCTGCTTCATTACCGTACCCGCCTTTTTCACCCTCTCCTTAATGTGCGCTTCCTGTCCCCCGTTCCTCCTGAATACATATCCCAGATATCTGAATTCCTTCACTTCCTCCATCCTTTCCCCTCTCCATTTCCACTCTTTTTTCTTGTATCTCCCCCCTCCTTTCCTAAACCTCATTACCTTCGTCTTTCCCACATTCACCTCCAGCCTTTTCCTCTCGAAGTATTTCTCTAGTCTCCTAATCATATTCTCCATCTCTTCCTCTCTTTCCGCTACCACCACCACGTCGTCCGCGTACGCTAACGAGAATATTTTACTCTCCCCTACCTTGACTCCCCCCCACTCCCCCTTTCTAAGCTCCTCCTCCAAATCCGCTGTCAGCATGTTAAATAGCAGCGGGCTCAGCGGACATCCCTGCCTAACTCCTCTCTCCGTCCAAAAGGCTTCTCCTGTCTCCCCCCTGCTTTCACCCTGCTCCTGGTCTCTTCGTATATCTCCTTTGTCCTTTCTCTTAGTCCCTTTCTTATCCCTCTCTCCTCCATCGCCTTCCACAACTCCTTCCTATCCACCGTATCGAAGGCCGCTCTCAAATCTATGAATATCGCTACCAGTTTTCCCTTCCTTTTCCCCACCTGCTTTCCTATGATATAATTTAGCACGTATATGTTGTCCATCGTTCCCATCCCTCTTCTAAAGCCCGTCTGGTTTTGTGGCACCGCCCCTATCGCTTCCGCTTCCTCTTCTAACCTTTTCGCCAACACTCCCGCATACACCTTGTATAGCGAGGGCATCAACGTCACCCCCCTATACTCCTCTACTCTGGTCCCTCGCCCTTTTTTCACTATTGGGACTATTATCCCCTCCTTCCATTCCTCTGGCCAACCCTCCCCTCTCCACACCCTTCTACATATCTCCCAGGCCCATTCCACCGCCTTTCCCCCTCCCCATTTCCACGCTTCGTTTGGTATTTCGTCGCCCCCCATTGCCTTTCCCTCTTTCAGCCTTCCCACCGCCCTTCTCAGTTTCTCCTTTCCTAGATCCTCTTCCGTGTCCCCGTTTCTCTGTCTCTCTTCGCCCTTTCTCCCTTCTCTTTCCGTCCCTCCAATAGTCCTATAAAGTACCTTTTCCATTCCTCACTCTCTATCTTTTCATTTATTCCACTTCTTTTCTTTCTTCCTCTATTTACTATCTCCCACACCTTGCTCTCAGTCGTTGCCTCCGCTACCTCTCTTATTCTTCTTCCTCTCTCCTCCTCTTTTTTCCTCTCACATAACTCCCCGTACTCCCTCTTCCTCTCCTTGTACGCCTCCTTTGTGCCCTTTCCTTTCCTCCATCTCCTCAACTCCGCTCTTACCTCCCCCTTTTTTTCCCTACATTCTTCGTCCCACCATCCCTCCCTCGTCTCTCTTCTCTCTCTACCCCCTTCCTTCTCCCCCGCTTTCATTGCTTCTTTCATTTTTTCCATAATTTCTTTTACCGTTTGTTGTAACTCTCCCCCCTCCACTCCCGTCTCCTCAATCCTTCTCCCGTAGCCCTCTTTCATTCTTTCCGACCACCTTCCGCTTCCGGCCCTTCTTTCCTTCTTCTTTTGCTTTTTCCTTTCTCTTTTCCCTCTCTTTATTGTTACTATTAGTGGGTGGTGATCTGACTCTACCCTATCTCCTACCCTCATACTCTCCACTCCTTCCCTTGTTTTCCTATCCCCCATCACATAATCAATTACCGTGTCCCCTCTCCCCCCTGTGTACGTAAATTCTCCTTCCTCGTCCCCTTCTATATTCCCGTTAAAGATATCCCACCCTGTCTCCTCTATCATTCTTATTAATTTCCTTCCTTCCGTGTTTATTTTCCTATCCTTTGATTTCCTCCCTACCTCCTCCTCCCTCCTCTCCTGTCCGCGCGTTGAAGTCCCCCCCTACTAACACCTGCCCTTCCTCCTCTTGCCTTTCCATCCATTCCTTCAGGCTCTCCACTTTCCTTTCGATATCGCCATTCACGTATACCGCTATTATTGTCCATGTGTCCTCCCCTGCTTTCACTTTCACCGCCATTAGCCCATCTTCCTCCCTCCTCCCTTCCCATTTTTCTGCCTGCATTTCCTCCCTTACTCCGATGATCATTCCTCCCATGGCTCTCCCCTTCTTATTCCTTTTTGCTGCCCATTTCACTATCCATGTGAACCCTCCCGGCAACCTCCCTCTTATTCTTTCCCATCCCTTTTCCTCTATCCAGGTCTCCATCATCACTACCACCTCCCATTCTCCTAGTCCCTTCCAAAACTCTTCGTCCTTATTCACGAGGCCTGCCACATTCCAGAACACCACCCTCCATCTGCCCCCTTCCTTTTCCCTCCTCTCCCTTTTCCTTCCCTCTTCTTCCCCCCTCTCTGCTAGTTTTTAGGTACTTCCCCCCTCCCCCCCTCTCCCCTCATCTCCTGCCTCCCTCCCTCTCCTCCCTCTATTTCTCTCCCCTTTCCCCTCCAATCTCTCAATCTTTCGCTTCTTTCATCCCAGAACCACGTGGTCCCTTCTACAATCACCTTCCCATACCCCACTCTTACCCTTTTTCCCCTCCTTTCTTCTTCTTCCCCTACCCTTCTCAGTTTCCACTGCATCTTTCTTTCTTCCCACGTCAGGTCATCCTCTATCCTTTCCTTTCTCCCTCTTAATTCCCTCTTCTTCCTCATAACCTCTTTCTTCCCCTCTACGTTTTCCATTCTTACTTCAATCATCATCTCTTTCCTGTGTTCTCCTCCTTTCCCTATCTCTCTCACCCCCTCCACCCTCCCTTGCGCGCCAATTCTCTCCATCAATTTCTCCACCGTCTGCTCTATTGTCCCCTCCTTTGTTGCCCCCCTTACTATGAAGTTCCTTCGTCTTTCCTCTCTTTCTCTCATCTCCATTTTCCTTTCCATTTCCTTGACCCTTCTTTCCGTCTGTCCTCCCCCCTCCTTTTCCTCCGTTTCTTCTCTTTCCCCCCCTCTCCTCCCTCCTCTCCCCACTTCTCTCTCCAGCTCTCTTAATCTCTCCCCCATTTCTTCTATCTCCTTCTCTTGTTTTTCCACCTTCATCATCCTCCCCTCCACTTCCCTTATCCTTTTCTCCATCGCCTCATTTTCCCTTCTCCATCTTACCTCCGCCTGCTTCATCTCCCCCCTCATCCTTCCCAGTTCTTCCTCGACTTTTCTTCCTTGCCCCTTGACCTCCGCCATATCCCTTCTGACCTCCTCCCTCATCTCCTTAATCATTTTTTCAATATTACCTCCCTCCTGTGTCCCTGTCTCCGGCGACCGCTGCACCTTCCTGCTTTTCAGGAAGGCTTCCTTTCCCTCCTGCTCCTTTTCCTCCATCTGCACCCTCTTCCTTTTCCATAGATCACTTATTTCTCCTACACTCGTGCTCCTTTCCATCCTCAGCCTTTCCGCGTTCGTCTTTCTTCCCTTTCTCCTTACTATTTCCTCCTCCTCTCTCCCCTCCTCACCCTTTCGTCCGATCTCCTCTTCGCGCTCCTCCCTTCCCCTTGCCTTGTCGCCCATTCCTTCCTTCTCCTTACCCGCCGAGCCGCTTTCTCTCCTCTCTGTTTTACCGTCCTACCTATCTTTCTTACCCGTCGGTCCGCTTTCTTCACTCTCTGTTTTACCTACCTGCCTTTCCTTCTTCCTTTCTCCTTCTACTTCCTATCCACTCCGTTCTGCCGCCACTGTTCTCTTGTCTCCGCGCGCCTTCCACCTTGCTCCACCCCGCTCTACCTCACCACCCCTCTCCCGACGTTCTTTCCTAACCTCTTTTCTCACCTGTTTTCCTTCTTTTCCTCTCCCTTTGTCCTGCTCCCTGTGTTGCTACCTTTCTACTCGTATCTCTTTCTGCTGCTTCACCTGTTCCCGCACTATCACTTTTTTTCCTGCCCCCCACGTCCTCACCTTTCTCCGCTTTTCTTTCGCCATTTTCTCACTTTCGTCCACTCACACTCATACCGGAAACGGAAGTCCAGCATCTTATTTATTAATTATCAATTAGGTAAAAATTTAATTAATTTAGAGTGAATTAATTATGATATATTAAAGGAGTTTAATTAAATATATGACTTAATGGGGCGTGAAATATTCTTAATCATTCAATTAAAGAAATTGTATACATTGAAAAAAGATTTAATCGTTGAGGTGATATTCGTTCTCATATTTGAAAAATAAAATATATAATTTATAATATTGGAATTAAAGATCCTATAAAAGAAAAAATATTTTACGTTATTTATGAATCAGGATAATAAGAATATGGTCGAGGTATTCCATTTAGACCCAAAAATCGTTGGGGGAAAAAGTTAAATGAACTCGAAAAATATTCTATACAATTGAATTTTTAATCATTTTTTATGCAATCTTAGGCCGTTTATTAATGGATATCGATAAATAAAAACTCCGATAATAGCAAATATAGCTCCCAGAGATAATACATAATGAAAATGAGGTACTACATAATAAGTATCATGTAAAGTAATATCACTTGATGAATTACCTAGAATTACTCCAGTTAATCCAATTACAATTACAACTATAAATAAAAATACAAATCCTAATCTTCAAAGGTTTGAAGGATTAGATTTTATTTTTGATCCATGGATGGTAGCTAATCATTTGAAGACGTTAATTCCTGTAGGGATTTCAATCATTATAGTTGCTAAAGTATAATAAGCTCGGATATCTATGTCAATTGTACATATATGATGGGATCATACAATAAATCCTAAAAATTGAATAGCTAATATTGCATAAATTATACGAATGGAACAAAAAGTTTCTTTTTTTTCATTTTGGTAAAAAATTATATGGGAAACCAAATATGGGAAGCTGTATGGTATAACCAAATCCTGGTAAAATTAAAATATAAACTTCAGGATGTCCAAAACATCAGAATAAATGTTGGTATAGAATTGGATCTCCTCCACCAGATGGATTAAAAATTGTATTTAAATGTCGGTCTGTTAAAAGTAAAGTGATGACCCCTGCTAATAGAGAAACAGCTCACAATAATAAAGTTGTATTTAATATTAATCATAAAAAAAACCGATGAGTTGGTCTTGTGGCTAGCGTTGCGGGCCGGCGGAGCGGGAAGTCGCGGGTTCGAATCCCAGGGGCGTACTTTCGTCAGGAAATGTTCTTCTTCGACATTTTCTCGGCAAAAGGCGACTAGTTCCGTGACTGGGAGGCGAACTTGGGACCGACTGTATCGGTATAGATTTTCGGCAGTTTCCCTATGCCTATGACGGGCAAAAACATGAGATATGCATGGTGAATACGATACGGACGAGGAAGTCGGCTGCGGCCGCAAGGGGGAGGGGGGATGATGGAGAGAAAGATCAAGTGTAGAGCGGTGGACATATAAGTAATGAAGCCTTGTAAAAAGCCGAAAAGGCTGTGCAAGTAAAACTTGAAAAAATATATTAATCATGAAAATACATTAATTTGTCAAAAACACCATTTAACAAATAACAATATAACATTTTTTATATTTATGATTGTGGTAATCAAATTAATTGCTCCTATAATTGAGGATAATCCTGCGAGATTAAGAGAGAAAATTGCTATATCTAATGATATTCCTTCATGATATAAATTTAATGAAAGAGGTTTCTTATAATTAATCAATTAATAGAAGGAGGTAAAAGTCAAAATCGCAAATAATTGATGCGTGGAAATGATATATCTGGGGCTGCTAATATTAAGGGAATTATTTAATTCCCAAATTCTCCGATTATAATAGGTATAACTATAAAAAAAATGATGAATGCATGACGTGTAATGATGGAATGCTATAATGGATAATTATTAATGAAGTAACCAGGATTACCGAATTCTATACGAATTGATAAACTTAATGAAGATCCTATTATACCGGATAATATTCCCAAAATAAAATAAAGAATTCCAATATCATTATGATTAGTAGAAAAAAAACATTTTAGAATGATTTTTTAGTTGAAAAAAATTATTGCAAATTTAAAGATGTATTAGTTATAAAATTTTAAGTAATGTGTCCGATGCAAGTAATAAATTGTAAATTCATTTGAAAGATTAATTCTTTACTATAACATTATTAAAATTCAAAAGTATATATTTATTTTTATTTTGAAGATTAATAGTTTTTTTAACTTAAAATGTTAAATAATTCAATAATTTAACATTCATAAATTTCATGAACTGATAAATAAAGTTATAAATAAATTATTTATATTATTAATATTGAAACTTTATAATATAGATTAATTTTTAAGATCATTTTTTCATAAGCCTAAAGAAAGAATAATACGTGTGTAAAATAAAAATAAGATTGATATAATTATTGAAATTAATAAGATAATAAATGTAATTTATTGTTAATTAAAATATTAATTGAAGATCTGGAAAATAAAAAACGGTTAGGGCCACGGCGTAATTTTTATTCCTTATCATAAATAAAAAATTCATATTTTGGTAAATCAATGTTTTATTGATATATATAATTAACAAATTCATATACAGCGGTTTTTCTAGAATTCCTATCGCTCATTTTCTGGTTCGGTCCGTGCCGAAGAGCCGGGGAGCTGTCAAGTGAAAAACTCAGTCCCGATGGATTTCGTGCGAAACGAAATATAGCCGGTAGCGGAGTCTTCACAATCCGACAGTTTAGCTATATATACTAGGCTGCCGAAGATACCCGTTCGACTTTCGAAGATCGTCGGCCCAAGCACGTGCAGCGCGCCGGTAAGAGATAAAGGGGCGGTTAGGTACCAGTGGTCTTCAATCTTCTCGATTTCGTCATGCGCGCGTTTATAGTATTGGTGTGAATTGGTTTTTCTAAATTTACGGCTAAACTATTGGAGATAGAGAAAAGAATCGTACAATCGTACAAAGACACCTACAAGGTAAAATCTTCCGTTCTACAACTTTTGTTCGAAACTTTTATGCGATTTCCTCTTCGCTCTCGAAATAATGCATATTTTTCGGTTTTTAACCCTTTTCTTCACTGTTAATAGTTAAAATTCCTAAAAATTCGGATTGCCAAGTATAAACAAACCCAAAGAAACTAAAATCTATGCGCATTAATTTTGATATATCCACAACTGATACTTTTGAATAGGTTTATGATTTTTCCAGGACTTTGGTATTACAGCATTACTACACATTACTTAGACATTCAAAACGTAGTGTATTCATTTTGAAATAACGATTATTAGTTTTTACAGACTGAATCAGTAAAAAGAATTCCGGAATTTGTATATTAAAATTCATACAGAGTTTATTAAAGACGCAGAAAGTAAATAATAACAATTACACTAACCTGACACCGTAAAATTAATACACTTTTCTATGCCAAATTTACTTTTTTTATTATTTAAAAATACAAACTGTGCATATTAATTTTAATACGCTTATAATAGATACCTTGCGATACGTATATGATTTTTCCAGTGCTTAATTGTTGCGATATTACTGAACGATTATTAGACATTCCAAAAGCAGTGCATAGATTTTCAAACGACAATATTAAAATTCATAAACGGCAACTGTAAAAAGACTTCCTGCACTTTTATATTAATTTTAATACAGATTTTTACAGTGTATACCATACGTATTCTTACGTATACCATACGTATATACATCTTTTATGAATTTTTTATTCGTATATAAGGCGATTATGATATGTCTAATATACTTTAATACGATGTCGCCATCGACGTCTATAAGACGCATTTAGTACGTATACTAGAGTTAAATGTTCGGCTAATATCCGTATAATGTACATATATTTTACGCCGTTTAAACCATATATTTGACGTATTTTCGATATCTTATATACGTAAAATATACCGTTTAATAAATGTAGAATATACATACATTATACGGATATTAGCCGGACATTTAGCTCTATATACGCATTAAATACGTCTTACAAACGTCGATGGCGTCGTCGTATATACGCATATTATACGTTAGTGTTCTATTAGGGTGTTTAAACAATTTCAAATCGCGTTATTTTAGCGGTCTCCTATAGAGCGAGTCTCTAGCGATCTCAACTGCTGGAGAATTTAGATGAAATCGAATTCAACAACGATACGCGTCGTTCAGCAGATGAGTGTATCATAAACTAATTTGTTTAAACAATTCAATAAAGTTGTTTAATGTCACTATGTTTTGATAGAGCGCGTTCTTAGTGATAATGCTATCTAGACATTCCGATCGAAATAGAATTTCTGACCGTAATGAGAAAAACGGTGAAGCTATATTGTTTAAACAATATATTATAAAATATCACCTCTTGTCGTAGAGTGGGCCGCTCTAGCAACGTCGTTTGTTGAAAATGTTTATAATTCTTGAATCGGGGCGGAATTGCCAGGCGCATTTATATACATATATATATGCATGTGTGTGCGTGTAATGTTCATTCACATAATTATTAATTAATTACATTGGTCTTTCGCGAGAACAATGATTGGGCAACAATTTTTTTCCGGACTCTGCACGCAGAGCAGATTCACGCCTCATGGTTGGTCTCAAGCATAGAAGCGTACCACTGTCGTCCAAGACTAGGTGTGTGTATCGATCGATCGATATACACACATACAGCCAATGTTTTCGTTACGACCGAACCGCGTGCGAAAAGGTCACTTCATTCTTTCTGCAAGTGGCCGGCGTAGCGAAACACACACGCGCAGCAACCGTCGCCTATCGGGCCTCGACTTTTCCGCGTAGCGCTTGGCATCGAGGCCCAATGAAAACGTGCGCTGCACCATCAGGCGGTAGTTCGCCACGGCTCGTAACAGGGAGGCTAGAGTGGGAGGAGTCCGATCTCTTATGGAGAGACTTGAAAAAAGTGGCTACAAAAATGTGGTCAAACAGGGATTGCGCCCGTATTGCTAAGACCTCGAGAAGTGAGCTGCGTGTGACAGAGACGGAACAAGTAAATAATGAGAAGTGAACTGTGCATAAGGCAGCATGATACTTGAGAAGTAGGCTGCGTGCGAGAGAGATGCAAGAGACATATAGCCAGATCGCGCGCAAAAGTTACCCCCTCTCTAGCCTCTTACTCGCCCATCACACAATCATAGTAGCGCGTGTCTGTGAGCGAGCGACGCTCAGACATCTTCGGAAAGGGCCGAGCGCGCCGAAGTTTCCCGACCGCGCCTTCGGCGGCTACACCAATACATGGACGCCGAGCTCGTTCATGTGCGGCCAAGCCGAAACGAAGGCTTCGAGGGAAAAAGCAATCTGAACACGACTCGCGCGTGACGTCACCCGATGGAACGTGCGAGGCTTTTAGATGATTTCAATGCTTATTTAGCTCTTGATTCTCTGCGTTATCAATGTATACAAAAAAATGTATCGGGCACCCTGATCGCTTATTTCTTTAGTTTATACGTTAATTTAAATATAATAATAAATGCAAATTACAACTTATTTATCTTCTAAAAAATTGTTTACACTTTACTCACACCCGTCCTTATGCCAAATAAATTATAATTCATAAAAGTAAGCGGAAATATTTTTATATTCGTATTATTATATTAATTCTCATACTTTCATCAAGCGATAAAGCATTATCTCCAAAAACAAGCGAATCATCCATCCGGCCGCGAATCGTCAGTACCAGAAAGTGCACATTCTCCAAGCGATGAGATGGTCCCGTTGGTAGCGTTCCTGGCTTCGGTCCGCAGGGGCGCGGATCGTTCCTCGCGCTCAGTGCTTTTTTTAAATTATGATTACCATTAATTCTTATTTGATTAGTTATTTTTATTAGTTATCATTATTATTTTAATTAGTTATCTTTTAGTGTCGAAAAATTTATCGCGCACTCCGACCGCTTATTTGATTAGTTTGTACGTTCATTTAAATGTAATAATAAATCTAAATTACAACTTATTTATCTTCTAAAAAATTGTTTGCGCTTTACTCACACCCGTCCCTATGCCAAATAAATTGTAATTTATAAAAGTAAGCGGAATCATATTTATATTCGCATTATTATATTCATTCTCATATACTATCATCAAGCGATAAAGCATTATCCCCAAAAACAAGCCACATCCATCCGGCCGCGAATCGTAACTTACGAGAATGAATATAATAATACGACTATAAATATATTACCGCTTACTTTTATGAATTACAATTTATTTGGCATAGAGACGGGTGTGAGTAAAGCGCAAACAATTTTTTAGAAGATACATAAGTTGTAATTTAGATTTATTATTACATTCAAATTAACGTGCAAACTAATAAAATAAGCGGTCGGAGTGCGCGATAAATTTTTCGACACTAAAAGATAACTAATTAAAATAATAATGATAACTAATAAAAATAACTAATCAAACAAGAATTAATAGTAATAATAATTTTAAAAAAGGCACTGAGCGCGGGGAACGATTATGCGCCCCTGCGGACCGAAGCCAGGAACGATTCCAACGGGACCATCCTATCGCTTGTAGAATATGCACTTTCTGGTACTGACGATTCGCGGCCAGATGGTTGATTGGCTTGTTTTTGGGGATAATGCTTTATCGCTTGATGAAAGTATGAGAATTAATATAATAATACGAATATAAATATATTTCCGCTTACTTTTATTAATTATAATTTATTTGGCATAAGGACGGGTGTGAGTAAAGCGTAAACAATTTTTTAGAAGATAAATAAGTTGTAATTTGGATTCATAATTATATTTAAATTAACGTATAAACTAAAAACATAAGCGATCAGGGTGCGCGATACATTTTTTTGTATACATTGATAACGCAAAGAATCAAGAGCTAAATAAGCATTGACATCATCTAAAAGCCTCGCGCGTTCCGTCGGGTGACGTCACGCGCGAGTCGTGCTCAGATTGCTTTTTCCCTCGAAGCCTTCGTTTCGGCTTGGCCGCACATGAACGAGCTCGGCGTCCATGTATTGGTGTAGCTGCCGAAAGCGCGGTCGGGAAACTTCGGCGCGCTCGGCTCTTTCCGAAGATGTCCGAGCGTCACTCGCTCACGGACACGCGCTATTATGATTGTGTGATGGGCGCATAAGAGACCAGAGAGGGGGTAACTTTTGCGCGCGATCTCGCTGCACTGCTTGCTGGGATGCGTATTCGATCCTCTTCCATCCCTCTTACACGACATCGATACTCAGCTTATTTCTCGATGTCTTAGAGATAGTGGCGCCATCCCTGTTTGACCACATTTTTGTAGCCACTTTGAAATGCACAGATCGGCCTCCTCCCACTCTAGCCTCCATGGCTCGTAACTAAAAACTCCGAGCTCTGCACTACCGCCGTGACGGGAGCCCGCGTTGAAATTTTGCAACGTGTAACACATCGCCTTAAATGAATATTCGACACTAGATACTGCTTGTATGAAGAATTCTTCGACACTCGATACAAAGAGTGTCGCGTATCGAATAATTTTCGATACTCGATGCTCCTTGTACCGAGCAATGAATATTTCCTCGATGCACGTCATAAAAGTATCGAGTAACAAAAAACTTTTCGTTACGCGATACTCAAGTATCGAGTATCGAATAAATTTTCGTTATTCGATACTCAAGTATTGAGTATCGAATAAATTTTCGTAAGTCGATACAGAAGTAGTAATCTTCAACAATAGCTCGATACTTTTGTATCGAGTAACGAAAAATTTCTCGATACTCGATACATTTGTGTCGGGCAAAAAGTAACGCCCGATACAGATTTTGAGCAACTCTGTGCTGTATGCCCATTGCCTTTTAATCTAGGATAAAGTCGATAAATATACCCTTTTTGGCCGCATTCACTACAGTATTTATTTCTAAGAAAACATTGCGCTTTCCCATGGTCCACCCTACCGCAGCAGAAATACCGCCACCGGGCTCGGATCGTCCGCCGCCCCCTCCTGGGTTGCCGCAGTGGCTTGATCCTCTCCCGAGCACTTCCACGATATTTCCTCGTTGCTGACTGTGACCACCATCTCTACCGTTTTCGCCAACGCTTCTACGTCTTGGAGCGTCGAGATAGGCGCCTTCAGCAGGTTGTACCGTACGTGGCTGTTGCTCACTCCAGAAATGAGCTGATCCTTTATTCGACTATCTCTTTCGATTGCTCCAAACTTGCATAGTTTTGCTTCCGTTTCCAATCCCAGCACGTATACTTGGATGCTTTTTCCGGGTGTTCAGGAATTACGATCCATTCGTAATTCCCGAATTGTTCATAATTTTCTGCGGGAATTAGACGAGCGAGTCACGCCGGGATCCTCTCGTGGCTGTCGTCGATGGCGCTACTTTTCGGGGCATTTCCTCTCATCGTTCGCGTGATCGCGCGGCTTTTCCCTCTCTCACTCTCATTCTTTCCTCATCGATTACACAGGCCACACGCGTCGTCTCACGGGTTAATCGGTATACGGGAAATTCCTCACCGTATATTTCGGGACCACAGTTCCTCTGAACGACATATTCGGGACTTATTTACAAACGCGTAATTCGGGCGATATTACGGCGTTACGGGCGGATCGTCGAGATCTCGGTCGATCCGATCCTTCTGCCGCGTGTCAGGACGCGTCTCACGGCGACGGCCATTGTCCGCCCTCGTTCGGGAGAGTTCTCATCCGCGTCTTTGAAACGGGCTTTCCTCAACATTTACCGGGTTAATTTTCTACACATATACTGTACCTTTGTATTATATATTGTTAACATACTTTTATATTACTTTTCCGTACAACGAGAACTTGGCGCCTTTTCTTTTTCCACCTACACCAGATCTTCCGCGTCCTTCTCAAACATTTTTAATCCTTCAAGCCGGATCTGGTGGGAGATTACGTGCCAGTTCTTCGAGAAAAAGTGTAGTAAAACGTGTGTGAGTAAATTCGGGACAATTTTCGGGACTCATTTCTGGACGAATCGGGACTCAGTGAGTTTTTCGGGAGTGTAAACCGAAGCTCACAAAAGTTTTGCTCAGCGACGACGCCACACGACGCGTTTGCTCGAGTTTGAATTTTCAACGGCTTTGTTTCACGCGTCTAGTGCGTGCTGTCTCACTCTCATCCCGCCATACGCGGCGTCTTTCGGGTATATCACGCGTCGATAGTCCGCGCTCTCTTCTTCTCAGAGAGAAGTGCTTTCATTGGCTATCGGTCAGTCACGTTCAGACATCGGGCAGAGAAGATCGTGCGCGTTCTCTCGCGCTCACATTCAGCCTTCTCATTGGCTCTCGCTCAGTGTCTCGCGGGCTTCGTACAGTGTGGGTCGTGCGCTCTCTCTCTCTCAGATATACGTGACAGACTCACAAGTGAAATTGTACGCGCAACGCTTGGGATCCTCTTATCGACAATCATACGCGTCGCAATTTTCGGGACATCTTTCTCAGAGAGGTGCTACGCTCACGAGACACGTGCTCGGGTTAACGTGCCGGCCACTCATGGGACGTTTGGACTCAACAGGCCACCGGCGCTCGATCGGTACGTAAAGCTGCTTCACCGAACATTTGGTGAGTTTTTCTCAAGAAGTTCACGAAATCTCTCGGGTCCGTTTCAGTGTCGCGTAATTGACATTCGGACGTTACGCGTGCACTTGGCCTGTGAATTGGGAGTTCGTTGGGACATTTTTCGGGTTCGCGCAGCGACGCTTGGACATTTTCAGTCACTTACGAGTGTGCGAGTGGCATTGGACATTTTCGGTCACTTTCGACGTGACGTACGGATATTTTCAGTCTCTTTCGGGTGTGCGTAGCGACATTGAACATTTTCGATCACTTTCGTGTGTGCGAGTGTCTTTGGACATTTTCGGGTTCACTCAGTGACGTACGGACATTTTCGGTCACTTTCGGGTTTGCGCAGTGATTTCGGACATTTTCAGTCACTTTCGGGTCTGCGCAGTGATTCCGGACTTTTTCGGGAATTATACCTCACAAGAAGTCGAACTTTCGCACGCGTTCAGCTCATCGGAGTTTTTTGTTCGTGTTCGGTTCGGGAGTTTTTGAACATTATATCAACTGATCGACTTCGAGATTTTTCGGGCGGTACCCATCAGTAGTACTTCGGATATTTCAGACAGGTTCACAGGACTACACTCGCGAGTGTTTCGTCTTTTCTCAGTGACGGAAACGCGCAAGCCTCGCGTTTGGTGTCCAGTTCGGATTACCTACGAGTAATTCGGGGACAATACGTCGCACAGCGAGGAATTCGGATTTCCGAGTTTTTCTAACGAATCGGGCTCGGGCTCGTGAGAACGTAGAGACTTCCCGTTCTCAGAACAAGTCAATGGGCAAGGACTCATAATCAGGAACTTATGCCTCACGGGTATACGCAGTCTCATCGGGGCCATCCATTTCGCGGCCTTCTACATCGGGACCGGCTTCATCGGGTGCATCCACATCATCATCCGGGTATGCATGCTCACACTGCAAGGGTGCTCACTTCATCGTGGCGTGCCCGAGCTTTCGGCAACTCTCAAACGAGGCAAGACGGGGAGAAGTCACTCGCCAGCGCCTGTGTTTCAATTGTCTGGGGAAACACAGCGTAGCAGCGTGCCAGGGGACGACCCGATGCAAGGAGTGTGATCATAAGCATCACACGATGATACACACCGGATGGTCGAAATCTGGGGACCAAAGAGGTACGGGTGCGGCTCATCAACGCTTCCAGGTTTTTCAACTCTGCTGGCCACGGGCTTGGCAGATCTCGAATTAGCATTCGGGGCAACTCACCGGGTACGAATGCTAATCGACAACGGAGCGGAGCTCACCTTTGTTTCGGAGAAGTTGGCGAGACAACTCAAGCTTCACCGGGACAAAGCGGCCATTCCTATCATTGGGATAGGCGGGACTCATTCGAGGTTGACTCGAGGCGCAGTGACCTGTACTTTACATTCAGTAAACTCAAATGATGAAATAAATGTTCAAGCGTTCATTTTACCTAAGCTAATGCCTATCCTTCCTTCCTTCTCAACTCCTTCGCACGGATTACATTGGTCTCATTTGGACGGGCTGCGATTAGCAGACCCAGATTTTCTCTCACCACGGGCGATTGATTTCATTTTGGGAGCAGACTCATATTCTCAATTTATTCGTCCAGAAATTCGAAAAGGGGCAGACGAGACTCCTATGGCGCAGAATTCGATATTCGGGTGGTTCGTTCTTTGGCCAATCGCCAATCGGGCTTCACATTCGGGATTGTCTCAGCAAGATTCGGTAGATCACAACTTCGAGGAAGTGCAGGATCTCCTCACTCGATTTTGGGAACAGGAAGAGGCTCCCCGTCTACCTGCTCTTCAATTTACGCCTGAAGAGCAAGAATGTGATTCTCATTTTGTGCGGTCTCACTTGCGGGATTCAACGGGACGGTATATCGTTCGATTGCCGATAATGTCGTCTACGAGTCAACTCGGGGACTCTTACGGTAGGGCAGCCCAGAGCCTGCAAAGGCTATTACGACGACTATCACGGGACACCTCATATCAGAAACTATATTCAGAGTTTCTGCAAGAATATGAGGAACAGTCTCACATGATACGGGCTTCACGTGCGCTTTCTCAGAACTCACGGATTTATTACCTTCCTCACTACGGGGTGTTGAAAGAATCGAGCACAAGGAAATTGAGGGTTATTTTTAACGGGTCAAGCGCTACGAGAACGGGAGTATCGCTCAACGACATCTTGCACACGGGTGCGAAATTGCAACGGGACATTTCAGACGTTCTATTATGGGTACGACGACATCGATACATCTTTGCAACTGATATTACGAAGATGTTTCGTCAAATTCAGGTTCATCGGGACGATTGGGATCTACAGCGGATATTGTGGGTCGATCAACACGGGAACATAATTGCTTACCGACTCACAACGGTCACATACGGAACAAGGCCAACTCCGTTTCCCGCCGTTCTCGTTCTTCTGCAGTTGGTGGAGGACGAGGGTGACAAGTATCTCGAAGCGGTCGCTTCTCTTACAATGGGGCGATACGTGGACGATATTTACGGGAAAGCTGATCAGAGTTTAGATCTCATCACACAGGCACATTAATTCACCGGGATTTGCATGGCGGGCATCTTTCCACTCGCCAAGTGGCAAAGCAATCATCCAGAGCTTCTCACCTCAATCGGGGTCGACATCAGCACAGAAAATTCTCACTCGTTTAAGGATTGTGAGACAAACGTACTCGGACTTACATGGATTCCAGCCACGGACGTGTTTAAATTCACAACACTTCCACTCACAACAGGGAACAAGGTCACAAAACGAGCTATTTTATCTGAGATTGCCCAGCTCTAAGATCCCTTGGGATTTCTCGCACCAGTCGTGATTCGGGGGAAAATACTCTTGCAAAATCTGTGGCTGAAGAAACTCGGTTGGGATGACGACGTCTCATCTCGAGTCCACGACTCTTGGCTTACGTTTCGTCGGGAATTAGCGGATCTGGGAAACATTTCGGTTCCGAGATGGGTTCATCTCACTCCTTCGTCAGCCGTGCAGATACACGGGTTTTCTGACGCTTCACAATTCGCAATGGAATCGGTCGTTTACGTTCGGGTATCGGGACCAGAATCAGCCACACGGGTTACGATGGTTTGCGCAAAAACTAAGGTTGCGCCTATCAATCGTCTCACGATTCCACGTCTGGAACTCTCAGCCTCTCTTCTCTTGGTAAAGCTAGAACGGTATGTGCAGGATACTCTCAAGCTCACTGATTCACAGGTTTTTCTGTGGACGGATTCATCCGTCACACTCACTTGGGTAACGAGTCATCCATCTCGATGGAAAGATTTTGTTCGGAATCGGGTCTCATCGGCTCAAGAGCTCCTTCCTAGTGGACAATGGAAATTCATCTTGGGCCAGGACAATCTTGCGGATTGTGCATCACGAGGGTTAACCTTTTTCAGCCCGAGCGACATACACTTTGGTGGGACGGGCCTCACTGATTAACAAAATCTC
The DNA here is from genome assembly GCA_944452715.1 of Ophion slaviceki. Classification (NCBI taxonomy): domain Eukaryota; kingdom Metazoa; phylum Arthropoda; class Insecta; order Hymenoptera; family Ichneumonidae; genus Ophion; species Ophion slaviceki. The sequence goes on from OX101783.1 coordinate 52,049,938, forward strand.
ACTTCCATTGGCTTCCTCACATCACCGGCGCGGATCTCACAGCGGCGCTTGAAGAGCGACCAGGCCTCACGCTCACTGCCTCAGCAGGCTCAGCTTCACTGGTCTTATGGAACCTCATCCATCGATACTCATCTCTCACTCGGCTGTTGAGAATCACCTCACTCTGCTTCAAAGTATTTACGACACTTCGAAGACAAAACCAAGGGAGACCGGGCTCACAAATCTCCCCGGGCGACCTAGAACACGCACAGCTTTTTTGGGCTAAAGCCACACAAGGGACACACTTTCATTGGAGCTCACACTTCTCTCATCGGAACAGGCACTTCCAAAATCGCATCCTCTCACGCGATTGACGGGATTTATAGACTCACACGGGGTTCTGAGAGTAGGAGGGCAGTTAAAGCACTCAGCCTTACAACCTGAGAGCAAATACTACCTCGGGCGCCTCGGGCGCCTCGAGAGCCGTCATTCTACCTCGGGATTCGGCTCTCACACGCTTCTTATCGCAGATGCTCATCATCGGACGTTTCATGGTGGAGCTCAGGTTACATTGGCATACCCGCGCACAGTGAGCGCACTGGATCATCGGCGGGTGGGCACTAGTACACTCATTCATTTTGAGATGCGTGAAATACGCGCGTCAAAGAGGGATAAAAGCTCAGAAACTGATGGGACAGTTGCCTCTCACTCGGGCTACACCTTCACGGGCGTTTTTCTATACGGGAGTAGATTACGCCAAGCCAGTCTCTCTCACACTCGGGCGAGGGCGAGGCTCTCGATCTCACAAAGGCTGGCTGTGCATATTCGCTTGCTTCTCAACCTCAGCGATCTATCTCGAGGTTGTTTCAGACTTGACTTCCGAGACTTCCGAGCGGGGCATCTGTCACACTTTATACAGTGACATCGGGACGAACTTTCAAGGAGCCGACGCAGAACTGCGCAGACTCTTCATCAGCGGGACTCGGGAATCTGAAACAACTGCTCAGATATTGGCCAATGACGGTACACATTGGGTGTTTAACC
>OX101783.1:52055960-52139095 GCA_944452715.1 Ophion slaviceki
TTCAAGTTTTTAATTTAAACCTCGAGTGCAATTTTACGATGGGCAGCTCACAGCTTTCTATACGCAATGTCAATTAAGGGGGAAAATCACTGTGCAAGAACTTCCACAGTAGCTTTCCCACATCCCCGAAACAAAGTTTGAAGGACATTTCTTTTTATAATTCTTGAAAGTACGTGTATTGAAAAATATGTTGGCAACATTTTTATTCACAAGTCCGAAAATTGACGGATTTATAGTAATTTGATAATGCCTATTTTTAAAGACTGCTTGAATACAGAAAAATGGCGTTGAAAATAGAATAAATGTTCAAACTGTCAGCATTATGTAAAAAAAAAACGAAATTAAAAAACGGCTACGCATAACGATAGCTACAGTTGTATAGATATCGATAAATTGTTGACTTGCAATTTACAAATAACCTTTCATAAAGATATCGATGGGACAATGAAGAGATTTTTATTTTGTCGTTAAATCAAGGCATATATCTCGGTTAATTTTCAACATTTTATCATAAACATTGGTATAAAACTAGATGAATATATACTTCATAAAATGAGTATAAACCCGATCCTTTCATAATTAGTTATGTTTATGAAAAAAATCGCAATTCTTGACAACAAAGCACCCGTTACGTAACGGAATGGGGGGGGGGGGTTGGCCAAGCGTTCCGGTCCCGTTACGTGGGGGGAGGGGGGGTCATAAATTGGGAAATGTTGCGTTACGTAATTTATGGACGGCCCCAAATTGAAACATCCTGTTAGAGGGAGAAGATTAGTCGACATGCAAGAAATACGAAAGGAATGTGATGATGCAGGTATAGAAAAAACTGAATATAAGGAGTTTTTCCGAGAGTGGGAAGATCGCTGGAAGACGGTTGTGGCTTTGAAAGGGGACTGCTTTGAACGGGACATTATCACTATTGACCAGAATTAGCTCCCATTCCTGCTGTAGCACTGGATAACTTTCCGGACAGATCTTGTATCAATGAATTCGCATTAGTGTGTAAACGCGCGTGTATGTATGCCAACACACACACACACACACACACACACACACACACACACACACACACACACACACACACACACACACACACACACACACACACACACACACACACACACATGTATATATATATACAGTAATTAATAATTTTTCCTGGCTCACCCATGTACGCAAATGTGAGGAGTTTAGATCTGTTAGCGTACTCTTCGAGAATGCGTTTTTCAGCTGCTTCCGTTCTAGTGTTCCAATCTTTTTGCATTTGGGTGAACAGTTCTCTTACCTGCTTTTCAAATGTCAATTATCATTCTTGACATAGTAGAAAGCATAATATTTATTAAAAAGAAGGCTGTTAAACGCTGACCGCTTTAGCACCAAAGAAGAGTGTGCCCAGTTTTATAAAACTCGCTGTATTGACCATGACCGGAGCGAAGCAATCAATCATAGCGTCCAAATTTTTTCTTGACTGAAGCATATGAATAATCTAAAATAAAAATAAGACTTATCTCATCCGCTATCTATGAATACTGACTTTTAATTTTATTGTAACGTAAGTCATTCAACTCGACAAAATATGTTTAGTCGAATTGCAAGTTTCAATTCGCTCGTCTGATAGGGTCAAATAGTTGACCAAACGTCCTTGGCATAGTTTTGCGGTTAGTAATTTGAAAAATGAAGAGTTTGAAACTTCAACTTCAGTCTAACATTTAAAAGGGGTTCAGGTACATTTAAACGAACCGGTGTGCTGCCCTAGTGGTTAGCGTGCTTTCCTCTGAATCAGATCATCGGAAGGCCGCGGGTTTGAATCCCAGTCTCGTCATCTCAGAGAAAAAGAAATACGGGCGTGACGTAGCTCCAGTTCTACACGGATGGCACGCACACGGACCGGTCCGTGTGTGTGTCGTGTGTGTATGATTGTAGCCTATGATATATTTCTCAATGAAACGCGACTAGCTCCGAAACGGGGAAGCAAACCTGAAACGGGCTGTATCGGTGTAGGTTTTCCGCAGCTTCCGTATGCCCATGGCAGGAATGTCATAGTGGATGCGATACAGAGGGGGGAAGTCGGCTGCGGCCGCAAGGTGGGGATGTGAAGTGGAATATGGTGGGGTATGTAATAAGGGAAAAGACCTCGTACAATGGAAGCTACAATCATTTTAAAGAAATACATTTAAATGAAGAAGTTTCCCCTCTGTTGCATTTTCATAACGTTTTTGTCTAACTCCGTCCCAAATATTAAATCAACATTTTGAGGAATGAAAAAGTTACAAAGAAATTTGTAGTCGAACTCTGGGCGCTGTCAGCTGTGCGCAGCGGTCGGCCTGCCCCGCCATTTAGACACATTATACAATGGTCTTCACTTTGAAGAAGGTAAACCTGACAATCACACCGAAGAGAAGGAGACAAAGGATAAATCTGTGACTGGGGCCAGGTTTAAATAACGGCAGCCTCGAAAGGATCTTCAGTATGTTTTCGAACTAGGCTCTGCACGCTCGTACCGAAAAACACGAGTGCGAAAGTGACTTGAGAAAGCTGAGCTTCCACTGGTGAAAGGAAGAACCGGCATATGGATTAGGAAGGCGCATCGAGTACATTTTAAAAAACAGAAAAGGACTCATATAACGCTTCCGTTGCGTCTGCAAAGAAATGGAAGTGACGACATCGACGTAACTGTCCGTTACAATGTAAGTTAACATATTATCAATTTTTTAGAGGGTTTCGCGCACATCGATCACGTCATAAAGCTAAAATGTGAGAATTTGAGTGACTCGGGGAGCTCACAGAAAATAACAACGCAAATTTTAATCAGTTGGTTTGGAAAATAGCCCCGAAATTTCTAAACGGTGAGCCACCAATCGGGTAGCTTGCTGTTCAAACTGCCAGATGTGTATTCAAAGAAAATGCAAAAGCGTACTTCAAGTTTTCGGAAATCATAAATATCGAGACAAGACAAAACGCGCATTTGTATCGCAGCATGGTAGACATGTCGCGCATTCGAAAAGATAACACCAAAGCGCTGGTGGCCACCAAAGAAGACCGAATAAGAAGGACACATGAAACACGGGCGACTGAGGATCTACTTGTGGATGCTGATGTATTGCTTCATGGCCCAGGATAAGCGAAGCCATGGTAAGCTACGAAAAAACCAAATTTTGACGCAGTAAAACAATTCTGAAATTCTCTACACTTTTTTTCGATACCGCGTTTCTGAAATAAGTGGACAAGATAATACGAAATTTATATGACATTCAATTTTTTTATCTTCTAATTCATTAACAGATTTACATTAACAATCGAATAAAAACGCAAAAATGTCATGCATTTGTGCGTTTTTTTATAGGGTGGCTTCTGGTTTTATTTCCCAACATGAAAAATGGTTTTAACTGAATTTCTATTTCTATAGCCCGACTTTACGTTGACGTCGTGATTTTTTTTTGGTGCACCCAGCCGTGCAGCTAGAAGTTCGTCCTTTTATTTAACCAGGTGCTATGTGCTTCATTTTGAATGGTTTCCGATTAAAAACATTCTCTTTTAAACTTGAACATATGTATACCCTTTAAAGAAAATAATCATTATTATAAATGCAATAATATTACAACAAAAACAAATTGGAATTTTTCATAACTCACTAATATACCCGGTCCCATTATCTTAAACAGAAGAAAACAAATATAATTTCTGAACAAGGTTATTGTCCATCATATAGTGTTTCGAAATGTAATACATTAAAGAAAAACAATGTTTACATTTATAGCATTATCTTGAATAAATCGGTTTCATGGTATTGCCGTTTGTTTTACCTCGAGAGTGTAAAGATTTCCGATTCCGAAGACGAACAAACAAATACCAAGACGCTGTTGCCACAATGGAGAAAATGGCCATTGGCCGATCATTCTCATAAATTTTTTATTAAGTCTGTAACACTCCAATGTTTGGATATCGCAATTTGTATTAGTGGCATAAGTACGTAGAACTTTTTCACCCATTCTGTTTTCGGTAACCAAAAAATCAGAAACAAATCTCTCTTGTTCTTCTCGTCGTCAATTACAAGTTCAACTGCAAATTCTCGATGGCCTTTCAGTATGCGAAAAGAAAGTTCTTCTTCATTCGAAAGGCAAATATAATTCTTTCTGGGGGACTACACAGACGTTGACATGTCTCGGTGAATGTGCGGCCATGTCTTAATACAAGTCACGTCCATCAAGATGTTGGACGGCTTACACGGCCTTATTCAGATATTCTTTTAGAAGAGAAAAATATATTCTTTGGGAACAAAGAAGCTATCGCCCGAAGGTTATCATTAAGCGCTGTCGACGGTGGCGTATCTTTGAACATCAAGGCTGGGTAAGCGACTGACATTGATTTTTCGCTGACAGTTTGAGTGGACTCTCCTCCTTCGTTCAAAAGCTGCTGACTCCCGCAATGCCGGTAATGCTTCGATTGTTCTACGTCCGGTCATTATCCTGGTAATGTTAACACATTAATGTGCATTGGCTTCGTTTTTCGGCTCCACCTCCTGGAGCACGAGTTGAAAAAAAAAAGTTGTTTATATTCTCACGAAATAACTGGTATCAAAGTGCAGTTAAGCTAATTATAACGGATCAATAAAATTTGGTTTTTTATTAAAAAGAAAAATTGTTCTGTAGATTTTTTTAAATATACCTCAAATACCCGGGAATTTTTATTTCATTCAGCGTCTTTAAATTTTGATTTTCAAGTTTCTGTTAACGCGTTCTTTTTGTTGGTTTCGTCCGTTATAGCTACACACACGCGCTTACACTCACACGCACATCCACACACACGCACACACACACGCACGCTCGCGCATACATATACACACACAGACGCACGCAGGCACGCACGTGCGTGCATTGTTAATTGTTTAGACAAACATTATAAGGACGGTGCAGTGTTAAATTTTTGTGACAAAAGTTATAAGGACCAAAGTTGTTGTGCATTCAATTTTCTACAATATTGCTCCCTACAAAAAAAACCGTAGGATAAATATTTTTTTAGTTAAGCTCCTATGCAAAGCCTAACGATACTGGGAGCTGTCGAACGACGACACAGTGCGACACAGTGCACATATTTCTGGTGTATTCCTTTGCCCGGATTGGCTGCTGATGCCAGAAATCGGTAGACTATGTCACACTGCGTCGTAGTTGGAAAGCTCCCACTGACTTCACGGGCAGGTGCACGACGAACAAAAGAGTGTGCCTGCAGCGCCCCTTTGACTAAAAAAGGCTCGATTAGTCGATCGTGGCTCCACGGAGTAGACGCATTGCAAGCAAAATGTTTAATTGTTTTCTATGTGGAGAAGCTACCAGCAAAAACAATGTTGTAACAGTGGAATACCGTGGAATTCAGTCACCTTTATCGGCAACCATTCTTCGCGGTGATGAAGAACACGAGCGTATGCTCCAAACAGTTGACAGCGTTGTCATGCGCCCAGTGTGTCAAAAGAGTTAGGTGAATAAAAGACTGACGGAAAAAAGGAGATGTAACGACGCGTCTCGATCATCACCATGATCATCATCAACGCCATCACCAGTCGAATTGCAAGTATTACCCACATTCGATTCCGAAAACTGTTGCTTCATATGTAAAGAAATCGTGGATCCAGTGGCGAAAAAAACCGTCCCAAAAGCTTGCGGCGGCCCATTTCCATGGTTAGAAACCTTGAGTTTCGGGATACAGTCTTCAACTATTCCAATCAGCGCAACGACGAATTGGTACAAGAAGTAATAGCAGGCTTCGAAACTGTTCCCGATCTAACGAGTGTTAAAGCGCGGTATCATCGCACTTGGAACAAACATTTTTGAAGAAAAAGAGAAACGTCTTCAATTCTGTTGAACGATGAACATCTTTCTCTTCATTTTCCCGAAATGTGATTGGGCAAGGAGAAGACTGGGCTGCAGGACTTTTATTGAACAGAGGTGCGCCCATGCCCTTTAGTCAATTAGATAAAACCGATACATTTCTGGTTCCCGCGAACTTCAAATTCATTTTCGATCAAAGACGTAATACTTTATGCTAAGCAGAACAGAATAGAAAAAATGTGAAATTCTTGTTGCATATATACAGGGTGGACCATTTAACGTGACCACCCCAAATATCTCCGTTGCCGAAGAGTGACGAAAAAAATGTCAGCGGGTAGTTTGATTGATTTCGAAGGGCTGATACAGTGGTGAAAAAATCATTTCGGTCAAAGTCATAGTTTTTTCGTTCCCAAGGTCATTAATGTTTTTTCAAATGGGAACATGGTTTTTTTATTACGACGTTGTAGCTGATATTACATACACGTGTACAAACGGGAAATCGTGATGGTATTGACAATAATAATAACCTAATAATGTAATTGAATTTTTTGTGCAGATAATTTATTGTAACAAATGATTCAAGTGATGGCCATTAACCTCAACACATTTTTGAAAACGTCGAATTAATGATTCTCTTGACCTTCGAATAGTTTCTCGCCTGATAGCGGCGCAGGTTATCCAACGGATACAATATTGCCAATAGTCGGATATGTTTCTGATGTTTGTAAATACTGGCATTGTAACATAATAAAGCTCTAGTAGAGTTAAGAATGTTTACCGCCCACCAATATTAGAATCAGTAGACACGTGTATCTATCCAATGTAACATGTAATAACCGTATCGAAAATGGTATTGTACAGTCGAGCAGAGAAGGTGGAAATAATTTTGATTTATGGTGAGACCGCCACACAGTAGGAGAAAAGCCCAAAAACCTGGCCAAAACCCCAAAAAATAAATTTTCGAAATAGGGTCAGTTGAGTAGTCATTCAGGTAGAGGACTAGTAACTGCATTCTATTGTGGAAGGGAAAGCCCTTTAAGTGTATACCTGCGCCGCAGCGTCAGTTGGCAGTTAGTGTTCGTGAAGAGTGTACGTGTCACGCGCTGAACAGACGAAAATAACGCTGACTTCAAAAACCCATAACTTTAAAGTGACGGGTTTAATTTCAATTCTGCAACATGGATACGACTTCTGGAGGTATGTAGAACATGTTTTTACATCGGTTGAATCTAAAGTTTATGTATAAATGATTGAAATGTAGTATAGCCTTCGGCATAAATAAAATTGAATAATTTTGAAAACTTATATTTTCAACGGTCCGAAAAGTTATATATTTTGTCACATTTTGCAAAGCTCCTAGTCTCGGCCTTTAGTTTAATGTATAAGCTTTCGAAATTTACAAGAGTTACCTGCGGAAAACGTGCGTCTTGTCCGTTATGATTTTTTTCGCATCGTGCGGTAGCCGAGCGTGCACGCGGCACTATTGAGCAGCCTCTGCGCCTCTACCTGAGAATGGGTGAAGTAGCATCATAGCGGACAAGACGGCTGTTATACGCTTGAAATAAATTATTTTAATATATATGTATGTGTATATATATGGGTCATTCCATGTCAAATCGACAAATTTTTTACCTGACCCCCTTTGATTTCGCTGAAAATTTTCTATCTTTTTCTACCCCCCGAAAGTTATTTTTCAGAATTTTTTCAAATTTTTTTTCCCGACTCAAAAAAAGTTATGAATTTTTGAAAAAAACCGCTCTTTTATTTTCAAATTGCCAGAACTTTTTCAAAAATTGACCGTTTGGGAACTTTTTTTTTTCAAAATTTTTGTTTTTAAATGTAGTTTTCGAAAAAAAATATGAAAAATTTTTCAGAATCCCAGATATATGAAATATTTTAGTTTTTTTGAAAAAACCGTAATTTTCTCAAAGTCCGACCGTTTTTTTTTTTTTTTATTTTGCTCTAAAAATACTTCAACTAATTCTGCAATGATCCCCGTTAATCAAAAGATGTGACGACAATCGCTTCTAATTTTTTTTCTTGATTATAAAAAAATTTTTGTTGAATTTTTGCTGATTTTATATAACTTTGTTATGAAATTTTTTTTATTTCCTCGTGAAACCTCAAAAGTTAAAAAATAAAATTTTATTGGAGAATTTCAAGTGATTATCGTCCAAGAAATTGTTATTTAAAAAAAAAAAATAATTTTTTTCTCTCATTGACGTTATTTTTTTACTCTTATGGACGTTTTTTTTTGGTACTGAAATATGACAACTTAACGTCATTTTGGTACTGAAACATGACAAAATAACGTCAATGAGAGAAAAAAATTATTTTTTTTTTTAAATAACAATTTCTTGGACGAATATCACTTGAAATTCTCCAATAAAATTTTATTTTTCAACTTTTGAGGTTTCACGAGGAAATAAAAAAAATTTCATAACAAAGTTATATAAAATCAGCAAAAATTCAACAAAAATTTTTTTATAATCAAGAAAAAAAATTAGAAGCGATTGTCGTCAAATCTTTTGATTAACGGGGATCATTGCAGAATTAGTTGAAGTATTTTTAGAGCAAAAAAAAAAAAAAACGGTCGGACTTTGAGAAAATTACGGTTTTTTCAAAAAAACTAAAATATTTCATATATCTGGGATTCTGAAAATTTTTTCATATTTTTTTTCGAAAACTACATTTAAAAACAAAAATTTTGAAAAAAAAAAGTTCCCAAACGGTCAATTTTTGAAAAAGTTCTGGCAATTTAAAAATAAAAGAGCGGTTTTTTTCAAAAATTCATAACTTTTTTTGAGTCGGGAAAAAAAATTTGAAAAAATTCTGAAAAATAACTTTCGGGGGGTAGAAAAAGATAGAAAATTTTCAGCGAAATCAAAGGGGGTCAGGTAAAAAATTTGTCGATTTGACATGGAATGACCCATATATATAAATTTTCTGTCATTTAATTATGATATATACGTATGCATATATATATATATACATATTAAAATCAACCACATAAAAATTTCTTAAATATGAATGAAATGTTATAACATTCAAATAAAATATTTGAATATATATATATTATATAGTAAGCAAAGCTTTCTTTTAACCAAATCCATGTCAATATTTTCTGTCTAATTTTCTTAAAATTATTTCAATTATTGCGGTTATTTATTTGGTAAAATAATGTACATTGTTCAAGTTTTTGTATTAATTGAAAATGTTATCTTTTCCTTTAACACCAATTTTCTACAATTTTATGTCTTTATTACAGGATCCGGTTACAAAGAATTGGTGCTGACAAGGAAAGAAGTATTTCTGATAATCAGCGAGCATTTATCCGATAAATTCGCTTCCTTGATCGAATTTATGGTAGAAAAAATTTCCAAGGACACCGGACGTACAGTTGTAGTGCCTGAGGACTCGAAACAGACTTTTTCGATACTCTTCAATCAAATGAGAACGAGGTGGCAACAAGCTCACAGAAAATCCTGTGTATTTTTCAAGAATAACGGTGAATGGCTTAGCAAGCAGGTATGTTTTGCCGCACCTACAGACACTGTAGTAACAAGCCCGGGTAATACGGGCGGCCGCCCGTCCCTTGAGTTTACAATGTCCAGTGAAAGATCTAAACGAAGGAAGACCCAAGATATTCGTACATCGTTCAACTCGGTCGAGTTAGCATACGCTACTCAGATGAGCCTTCGCTCTTCAGGACAATCCGACGCCGCAAAAGTTATTAAGGACGTAACAATGACGAGTCCTTTAAGAGCTTCCAAGTATCGTAAAGCTTACTCAGCAACGGATGAAATTACTTTATCCGAAGAGGCTGCACTTTCCGCTATGATTGAATATAAATTCTCCAAGAGTACTTACCAGGGAATGAGAAGATTAGGGAAGGAAAATAACTGTAAGCTATATCCGTCTTACGAAAAAGTGATGAAAGCAAAAAAGCGTTGTTATCCACCACGTGATGCAATCAGGATTACAGAGAGTAGTGCAGAAGTCCAACTACAGGCACTATTAGATCATACAGTTGAACGTATTTTACTCGTCCAAAATGTACTCATTCAAAGATTGACTCCAGATAATGTTCGTAAAATGGACTTGATTTGCAAGTGGGGTTGCGATGGAAGTTCTGGGCAAAGTGAATATAAGCAGACGTTCAGTGATGACAGCAAATCTGATGCGCATGTATTCTTTACTTCAGTCGTGCCATTACAACTCGTGTGTTATGATCAACAATCGAAGGAAGAAATAGTTGTTTGGAAGAACCCCAGACCCTCGTCTCCACGATTTTGTAGACCGCTTAGACTACTGTTTCTACGCGAAGACACAGAGTCAACACTTAATGAAGTCCAAATTGTTGAAGAACAAATAAAGTCACTTCGTCCATTCTAAAGTGTAATAGATGGAAAAGAAATCTCCGTAATGTACAAGTTGTTGTTCACCATGATAGATGGTAAAGTTTGCAACGCTGTATCATTGATGAAATCTGCTCAACGGTGCTATTTGTGTGGAGCAACCAGCAAAGATTTTAATGCCATCGACACTGTATTGCAAAGGGAAATCAATGAAACAAATTTGAAGTTCGGATTGTCGACGCTGCATGCGTGGATACGGTGCTTCGAGTATTGCTTACACGTGTCTTACAAACTCGGCATTAAAAAATGGCAAGCTCGAAGTGCCGAAGAAAAAAAAATTACCCAGGAACGCAAGAGGGCCATTCAAGAAGGATTCAAGAAGCAATTGGGTCTAAATATCGATCGCCCAAAGCCTGGATACGGCAGCAGCAATGATGGCAACACAGCTCGGCGATTCTTTGAAAATTCGACGGTTTCCGCTGCGATAACGGGGGTCAACGAAGAAGTTATTAAACGCTTGTACGTAATCCTACAAGTTATATCGTGTGGCCACGAGATAAACTGTGAAAGATTTGAACAGTATGCTATTGAAACGGCAAGAAAGACCGTTGCATTATACCCTTGGTACTCCATGCCTACTTCGGTGCACAAACTATTAATTCATGGTCCAGTGATAATAACTCATGCTCTATTACCAATCGGCCAATTATCCGAAGATGCTCAGGAAGCTCGAAACAAAGACATCAAACGATATCGAGAAGATTTTGCGCGAAAAAGTTCCAGGGTTAAAACTATGGAAGATGTTTTTCATCGGCTCTTAGTTACTTCTGATCCGTACATTTCAAGTGTCAGAAGACTACCACAGAAGAAGCTGAAGAGTTTGTCGCCGGAAGCTGTAGCGATGTTGATCGCTCCTAAAGTGACTGCTGCAGCAGACGAATTTTGCGCCGAGATTGAAGCCGTGCCGGGAGTTGTAATAGATACAAACTCGGATAATGATTCTGACTCCGACTCCGACTCCGATTACGATTTTGATTAAGAATAAAATTTTCTATTTTTGAAACGTTCCGTATGTATTTTGGAAATAAAAATAATAATTGCGTAGAATACACTGTTCACGTTTATTTTATTATGATGATTTTTTTAAATATATTAATTTATCTATTTAGCAGGATACTCGGCCATTTTGTTTATAACAATTTGCTGTAAGCTCTTTGTTGCAAGTTATAAACAATAGATATCGGATTGGTAATCAGCGACCTTGAAAACCCGTATATACCAATTTTTGTCAACATCTGGTAACTTTTTAACGTTCATGTCGGCCATATTGGATCGGCCATTTTTTTTACGATAATTTGGCTTGCGGATTCGTAATCAGCGACCTTGAAAACCCGTAAATACCAATTTTTGTCGACATCTGGTAACTTTTTAACATTCATGTCAGCCATATTGGATCGGCCATTTTGTTTACGATAATTTGGCTTTCAGATTCGTAATCAGCGACCTTGAAAACCCCTGTAAGCCAATTTTCATTCCCGTCAAAGGTCATTTGAGGTTTTGGCCAGGTTTTTGGGCTTTTCTCCTACTGTGCGCCAGCGCAACTCCATGCAAGCGCAGGATCTGTATGCACAACGTTATCCTGATAGAAATCATCCTTCCCGTCGATGTTTCGATCGAATTATTCACTTATTCCGTGAAACGGGCAGTGTCAATCCACTCAAAAGGAAACATCGCAAGACTAAAACAAACGAAGAAGCAGAGATTACCATTCTGGCTGCAGTAGTTCATGATCCGCAATTAAGTAGTCGGAAAATTGAGCGCTATTCCGGAATTCCGAAGGAGAGTGTTTAAGAATATTAAAACATCATAAATTACATCCGTACCATATTTCCTTGCATCAAGAACTTCATGATGCCGATTTTGGGAATAGGGTTCAGTTATGTGTATGAGCTCTGCTCCAGTTAGAAGTGAATCCGATTTTTTTCGACGACTTTTTGTTTACCGACGAATCAACTTTTACCAACCATGGACAGTTGAATGTGCAGAGTGGTTCCGGCAAATTGTGCACCAGCGTCCTTGGAGTGTTAATGTGTGGTGTGGCATAATTGAGGACTGGAATATTGAACCATTTTTCATAGACGGTAATTTGAACGGATGGAAATACGACGATTTTTTAAACAACAATTTCGGGCAATTTCTACAAGATGTCCCCGTAGCACAGCGATGCCAAATGTGGTATCAACATGATGGCTGTCCAGCTCCTTAGGCAGTTATAGCTCACGAAGCGTCAAACCGAAAATTTCCCGGACGCTGGATTGGGAGAGGTGCCGTAGCCCCTTGGTCTGCTCGTTCACCGGATTTAACGCCACTTGATTGCTTCCTATGGATCTCGATCCTATAACGGATCGTGTTTACGAGTGGGGGTCTAAATGTCGAATGGCTAAGTGCAGAACGGCAAATATTTCGAAAGGACGGAATTATGAACTCTCAAAATAACGAAGGTTTATTATTCCAAATTTTATTCTTCGACCAATGACGAAATCGAATATCTATTACAACATAGGATTATGTATTCAAGAGCTCATTTATTCGACGGTGCATATTCAGATCGTCTGCAGTTTGAGTCATACAAACACCGATTCAAAAAATTTACCCCGCGCTGTTCTGAGTACGTAGAGTAGAAATGTTGTATACACAGTGTAAATGACAAGGCAACATGATGTAGACTCGAAGTAAATGGAACAATTACGAGTAGTATACAATATATATACACTGTGTACTTGTTCCATTGCCACCTAGCGTTTACACGTTTGTCACTTTATGGTTACGTGACTTTGCCATTGCGTATATTCAGTGTATACAAAGTGTTTACAGCGCGTTTTCTTAAATCATAAAGACAACGTGTACACTGTGTTTACATAAAGTATACATAGTTTTCACGTAGATTGTATACTTCATGTATATATCATGTATACTTTGTTCTGACACCGTGTATGGCTGCATTGTCTGCACCACATTTACACTATGTATATATGATTCTAATTTGCTAAGGTATACACTGCGTTTACATTGAGTATACTCTTTTTTACATGTATTTGTATTCAAAATGTGTACACATTACGTAAAGTTCACGAATAGAAACAGATATACATGACGGATATCTCTTGATTATAAGATGTATGCAGAGTTCGATTTCAGTGAAGGTGTTACGTCCCGGAGGAAGGTTTAGGTGGGACTCGCGAGGTTCCTAATTTAGAGCGCGAAATATTGAATTGAATTAGATTGCGCAGTGAGTCTTTGTTTGGCTTCCGCGTGAGCTCCGAACACATTTTAATAGCAATTTGGATTTAGACGAATTTGGGTGCGCGATGTTGGTAAGAGAGTTGGATCCGCCCGATGGATTGGTCCTTGATCAAATAAATGTTCAGACGCGTAGATTTTGTCTTAATTCACGTAGTTCACGTTTATTACGTTCAACTCCTACAAACTTATAATTTCGGTACAAAGAAGAAAGGGTTTAGGCTTGTAAGTCAACTGTTCAGTTCGGAGTTCGAGTACAGAGTGTCTGCTCCTTCGTGATATGAAGATTAAGATAGTCTGGTTACAGGAGAAGGAGCTTTTTTGGGGGAATGCCTTTTCGGATCGGAGCTTCTTAGTGATTGATTAATCAATCGTGAGAATGTACGCTGACTTACGTGATAGGTCGGCGTCATGCGTGAGAATAATTTTGCTCGTCTACTTATCAGGTCACCGCTATGGTAAATGCGGTCATTGTTCTATGTCCGAGAATCGGGTTCAGCGACCGCGGTTTCGTGAGTATTGCAATATGACCGAGTATTTGTTCGAGTGCTCTAGGCGTAAGGTTTCTCTTTCGAGGCTGCGAGAACGCTCCTTTCGTAAATTCGTCTGTTGTGGGCTATGTTTATGCGTGGGGACCTACGTACGACGGTTTTGCTTTTGGTATTGTGGCACGTTTTGGCTATCGCTCGCTTAGCGTTAAAGAAATATAGATTTTTGGTCGATAAGTGAGGGTGGTGCTATCGTGCGTATTTACCATCGTGGTTTCAAAAAAGAGAGAAAAAAGTGAAGGCTGGGACGTAACACCTCCCTCCTTCAAGATTGAGCGTCTCGCTCAATTAAATTCAATAATAATTGTAATCGAAAGGTATGGTCACGAGATTTGTGAGCTGGCATCGTCATTGATCGATTTACAATGTAGCTTAAGTATATTGAGAGATAGGTACTGTTTTTGTTATTTAATACAGTAACATAATGCTTGCGAGAAGTCACATTTCGCTTTGATGAATTTTATTCTTAGATTCTATCTGGTGTGCATGCACAAGGGTGAACGAAGAGGAAAAGGTATGTATATATTTTGATTTTATCGTACGCATTGTTAAAGTATGTCTTCAAGTGATAGTCGTATGATTTTTATCTTGTTTGCTAAAATATGTTTTAAGTAATAGTCGCATGTTTTGACCTAGTTTTGTGTTTGTTTGGGTTCGGTAGGGCGCGATGGATGAGCTTAGATGACGTGGAAGGAGTCGTGCAGGTGTGAGTACATCGGGCTTCGGGTTTGTGAGATTGATTCATCCGTCTGCTAGTTTAGCCCGATCACAATGAATAATTTTTCGTTTATTGTTTGTTAACGCGATTTCGATATCGTTTTGGTCTGGGAAAGTTTGTGTTATGTCACAAGGACCCAAGTAGTTATCGTCAAAATTTCCTGTTCGCTGATTTTCAATCAGGTAGATTTGATCTCCCATTTTGAAATTTACAGGGTTGATTTTCTTATCGTAGTGAGTTTGGATTTGTGTTTGGCATTTTCGAGGTTGTTGTGAGCTAATTGTCGAACTTCTTGTAAATGATGCGCAAGATTTCTCACGTGCTCGGCAAACATTGAGATTTCGTTCCGATATGAAAATTGTGAGGGTAGCCGTGCTACCTTGCCTAGGACTACCTGGAGTGGTGTGTATTTCGTACCTTTGTGTACGCTTGTATTGTATGCGAAAGTTGCCAACCGTAGCCACTTATGCCAATCTTTTTTATTGGTGTAATGTTTTATGTAATCCGTGAGCACTTCGTGACTTCGTTCGAGAGATCCGTTCGATTGTGGATGGAATGCTGTCATTGTAATTTGCTTGATTTTTAGGATCCTCGTTAATTGTTTCATTACACGAGCGATGAAGTCTGCACCTTGGTCTGTCAATATTACTTTAGGACATCCGAATAAGCATATGAATTCTGTGACTAGTGCGTAATCGATTTCGTGCGCGGTCGTCCTTGTTAGCGGAATTGCAAATGAAAATTTCGAGAGGCTGTCCTGAATTGTTAGTATGAAGCGGTGACCAAGTTCAGATTCTGGGGTTATCGGTCCGCTATATCCATTGTAATTTTGTCGAATGCGCTAATCGGAGTATCTGTAATTACCATGGGTTGTTTGGTTTTAATTCTCACTAACTTTTTCCTCTGGCAACTGGCGCATTGACGAATGTAATCTTGTACTTGTTTTTTAAGATTGTCCCAAAAATATTGTTGTCGGATTCTGTTGTATGTTTTGGTTACGCCCTTATGACCTACTATTGGCGATTCGTGGCATTCTTTGATGATGTCTTGCTCTGGTGGGACAATAATTTCGTCGCGGCAGATTTTTATTTGGATTTCGGTATCCGCGAAAATTTCTCGAATGATGCTATTTATTTTTGCCCATGCTGAGTCGTTAAGCTTACTGCGCTTCTGAGAAAATGCTGCTGATTTGACGTTCAATTCTTCCATCGTTGTTTTCAGAATTCGGAGGGATTCTGTAAGATTTTCTTTAGTTAAGACGGAATGACACCTCATCGCGGTCGGTATGGTAGAACAATTATAGATTCCCAAAAATCTCTGAAACGGCTCTTCAGATCCCGTCGAAACTTTGCCAAACGACGTCAAATAGATAGACGAATAGCTTCTAGCCCCTCAAATTTTCTGAATTTGAGAAAAAAAATGTAGATTGGCTTATGATAAGCCAATCTACATTTTTTTTCTCAAATTCAGAAAATTTGAGGGGCTAGAAGCTATTCGTCTATCTATTTGACGTCGTTTGGCAAAGTTTCGACGGGATCTGAAGAGCCGTTTCAGAGATTTTTGGGAATCTATAATTGTTCTACCATACCGACCGCGATGAGGTGTCATTCCGTCTTAAGGCTGATGTGGAGTTTTCCTGTCTTACTAGGGCAAACACTCGTTTCTTTGCTGTTCCCGATATGAGGACTTGTCCGATTTTGAAGGTGTCAGCAGGGGATATATTTTTTAGCAAGCCCATCTCGATTAATCGTTTGCCGATCTCGTTCGGAACTGTATCATCAACGGAGATGAAACAAATATAATTATTTTTGATCGTTTCTCCTGGGTAGCTTTTTTTCTTCGCTGCTTGTGCACTTGGGGCACTAGTGTGTGAGTGGTTGCTTACATCAGGGCAGTAGTAACATTTTTTTGGTTTCCGTGGTTTCGACGATTTATGAGTCGCTAAAACGGCTGGTTCCCCTGTTTTGGCGATGGCTGTTACATCGTCCGTGCACTGTTCTACGTTAGTAGTTGGGGGTCTCGTGACTTGACTTTTATGACTTTCATCTGATGATTTTCTATCTTCGTTTGAAAAGCCTACGTCCAGAGGTTGAGTGGTGTGATTGTGCGTGAGACTTTTCTTTTCATTAAGGGGGAACAATTCATCCTCTCCAAGAGCTTCTTCACTCATGTTCCCATGACTATCTGGACGGGTAGGAATTTGGTGGATTTCCTTTTGGTACGTCCAGTGGGTGATAGAGTGACTCCTAGTGTTTTGTGAGCGCGCTTTTCGAAATTTATGGCAATATTGCTGAGGCTATTGGCGCTTGATTCTTGCTCTGAAGATGAAGATATAGTAGATAATGTTTTCCTTGTCTCCCGAAGACGATGTAGATTCGGGTTTTGAAGGGTTCCCGAAGGGGAGATGCCGACGTGTGTGGCTTCTTCGTTTAACTAGTACTTTAAGTTTTTCCCTTCGATATTCTGGTGAATGCGATTCCTGGTTTTCCGAGGAATTCGAGTTTTCATGCTCCGAGGAATTTGATGATTGTTGCTTTGAAGAATTTGATCTTCGATGCTCTGAAGAGTTTGTTTTTTGGTGTTTTGGAGGATTTGATTTTTGATGCTCTGAGGAATTTGATTCTTGATGCTCTGAGGAATTTGATTCTTGATGCTCTGAAGAATTTGATTTATTACGTGGCCTCTTTTTGTTGAGGTCTTTGATGATCGGTTGATCAAGCCGGACACCTTGAGTTAGATTTGATCCTTTGGCAAGCGGGCTTACATACGGTCCTCTCGGGATTGCCGTATCTGTAAGGTTGCTTGCTTGGGGAATCGAGATTGTTTGATTTTGAATTTCGTTCGATCGCTCTGCAACGGGACTCACGTACGTTTCTCTCGGAATTGCCGTATCTGTCAAGTCGGTTACTCGAGGAATAGGTAATGAATGATTTAGTGGGGAAGCATTCGTGATGTCTTCCTCCGAAGTAGTTTTTGATTTTTTGAGTTTCTTATTATTGGCGTTTGGATCTGATGACGAATATGTTCTTGCGATGCCTGGGTTTGGATTTAGGGTTTTCCCGCCATATGGGGTGTCGTTAGTACGCCATTTGAATTTGATGGGAGAGTTGTTGGATTTCGTGAAAGTGCGTCGGCGTTTGTATTAACTCTTCCTGCCTTGTACTGGATTTTGAAATCGAACTCTTTCAATCTTTCTCTCCATCTCAGTACGCGTGACGTCGAGTCATCCAGACAGTTTACCCAGACGAGTGGCCGGTGGTCGGTTGGTAGGGTGAATGGCCTGCCATAAAGATAGGGTCGGAAGGTTTTTAAGGCAAACACCACAGAGATAGTTTCTTTTTCCAGAGTGGAATAGTTTCTTTCGGCCTTGCTATGGACCCTTGAAGCGGCTGCGACCGTGGGGTCTTCTCCGACTTTTCCTTAAGAAAGGATTGCGCCGACGGCATAGTTGGATGCGTCGGTTGTTACGATGAAAGGTTCCGAGAAATTTGGGTATTGGAGAATCGGTGTTGAGCATAGCTTGTCTCGTAATGTTTCGAATGCTAATTGATGTTGAGATGGCCAATGAAATTTAACATTTTTGCTAGTGAGATCCGAAAGGGGTTTTGCAATTCCTGCGAATTTTTTTATGAACCGGCGATAGTATTCAGCTAGACCCAGGAATTGTTTTACGTTCTTTGGAGTTTTCGGTATTTTGAATTCTTTCACGGCTTCGATATTTTTTGGATCGGGTTTTAATCCGTTTGCGAAGATTTGATGTCCCAGATACCTTACTTCGGTTCTGAAGAATTCGCATTTATCCGTTTGAAGAGTTAGTTTTGCGTTTCGTAATCTTTCCGCAAGTTTTCTGAAATTGCTTTCGTGTTCCTCGATTGCTCGTGCGTAGATTACAATATCGTATAGATATACGAACAAATCGTTTCCCTGTAACCCTTTTAGAACAAGGTCCATTAATCGTTGGAATGTGGCTGGTGCATGTTTTAATCTGAATGGCATTCTATCAAATCCATAAAGACCGTGAGGGGTCGTAAAGGCTATTTTGTGTTTGTCTTTTGGATCCATTTCTATCTGATGGAAGCCAGATGCTATGTCAAAAATGGAGAAGAACTTCGCACTGTCGAGGTGGTCAAGGATGTCTGTTTTTAACGGCAGGGGGTAAGCATCTCCTATTGTGACATCGTTTAATTTTCTGAAATCGATTACAGGTCTCCATCGTTTATTGCCTTCTGAGTCTGCTTTTTTCTGAACTATCCAAACTGGTGAATTATACGGTGACTTCTAGTGTTCAATACTGTTTAATTGTAGCAGATCGTTGATTTGTTTTTCTATTTCCGATCTTTGGAATGGCATATGTCTGTATTGTCTTGCATTGACCAGTAGATCGTCTACAGTGGGAATTCGATGTTTGCATTCATTTGTGATCGGAGGGGTTCACCAGGTAGATGAAAGAGGTCTGCGTATTCTTCTACGAGTGTAGATACCGCATTACGCTCTTCGTCATTGAGGTGATTAAGCCGCAAAATATTCATTACTCCGTTGGCACGGTTTTCTCGCGTCCGAGTGTTTTTGTGCTCTAGGGTCTGTGTATTCGCGGTGTGGTCATGCTCTTGATCGTTGTCGTCTGTACTCATATCGAAAGGATAGAGTGAAATTACGGGAACATCTACTCTGACGTCCTCGTTGAAGGTATTGATAGCGTACAGGTATGCTTTGCCGTTGGTATTTTTAACCAATGCTTCGCTTGCAAAGATGCCATCTCGAAATGGTATACGGGGTACGTAACCTGTCTCTAGTGGGTTTCCGACTCGAACAAACATGATCGTTTTCTGTCTGGGCCGCAGAAGAAATGGTTCTGTGTTTGTGAATGAGATGTCCACGTTATTGACTCGTACGTATCACCCTTCCCAGTCGATTCTACTTTTACTTTCTCCGATTATTTCATAACCGAGGATTGCGTCGAATTCTACAGGAAAGTCGTTTGGGATACCATTGAATGTTATGGACTGGTCATTGATTGCGATGTTAATTTGTCCAAGTGTCCTGGGTCTTTCGATGATCGAAATTCCGTATAATTCGTAAATTATGAGATTTTGGTGAAGAATATTTTCGATCTTGATCAAATTTAATTGTAAGCCTGAGTCTGCGACAAATAGTGCTTGCCTTTCTTGAGATCTTCCGATTCAATGCTAATTGTGGGTGAGTGGTAGTTATTCGTTCGTGTGCTCAGGTTACAAGAGGCTCGGAGGATTTTTCGTTTCGTCTCCAATTTTACTGTGTCTGGCGTCATTGGGTGCTTGGGCCCGTCGAGACTGGTCGAGGGGTCGTTGACTCGTTTCCCGGCTTGAGCCTCGTCTTTTCTCCTATTATTGTATGCTCGTTTACGGCATTGATTTATGAAGTGGTCTGGTTTTTTGCAATAGTTGCATGATATGTTACTTCTGTTTGTAGCGTCTTTTGGTAAGTTGTCTTTTGCCAAAAGGTAGCAATCATTTATTGTATGGTTTGTCTTTTTGCAATAATTGCAGAATTTACTTGAGTTTGCACGGAAGGATGAGCTTCCGGGTTTGTTTTCGATTTGACTATTTGATTTGTTGAATGGTTGAATTGGTAGGCAAGTCGATTGTGTATTTTCGGGGTCGATTGGTCCTAACATTTTTTCGATATCCGTTGCTTGTTTGAAAATGCTTTCGAGATATGGGTACCGTTTGCATGCTATATGGGGGCGATAAGCGGCATTAAGTACTCTTCGAAATTGATTAATCGCTATGTCGTCCGCGAAAATCTTCGCTCCTTCGATGGAACGTATGTTCGAGTTCTCGATGGCTTGGTTTGTCTTTTTCAAGTGAGTGTTCAGTCTACTGTAGAAGCTGAGTACCGTTCCTTTATCTTTTTGGGAAAATGTGCTTATTTCCGTGATCCAGGTGAGAGGGGGTTTGGAAGGGATAAATTTTCGTTTTAGGATGTCTGTGAACTCATCTATTGTTGTTATTGTAAAGCTTTCGAGACTATCGCAAGCGATTGCTTTGCATTTACTCTTTAAGAGTGTGATTATTAATCGTTCGCCTACAGCTGGGATGAATTCTTTCGCGTTATCTCAATAGCTCAACAAATTGTTTTACGAACATGTTTTAGGCGTCCCATCGAACTCGGATAAATATCTTGTGAAATCTTGATAATTCAATCATTCAAAGTGTATTTGTGATGATCATTCAAATCTTGATCATCACAAATACTCAGTGATGATCTTGTAGCTCGCTCGTGCCAATGATGTTTGGTTGCAGCCAAGTGCCGTTAGGCTACTTGACTTATTGTGAGCTGCGGTTGGTGTTTTGACCTGCAGTCCGGGTGTGTGTCGCTGGCTCGGGTCTGCTCTTCGGCCTTGCATCCGTCGTTGATTTATGGCTCTGCGTCCCTTGTGTTGATCTCGGTGCGACGTTGGTGTGGAGCATTTGTTCGTTCCACACGGAAGAGTCTTTTTTTTCACACGATAGTTTATTCCGCGTTCGTGATCCGTTTTTCACCGACACTGGATTGATTGTCACCAGTATTATAACCGATGAATTGTCTCTTCGTTTTTCCTCTGCCATCAGTTTTATTACCGGTGCATTATTTATTTCGATTTGTTTCCGCTGCCACCAGTTTTATAACCGATGGTGTCTTAAATGTTTTTTTTTTGCTGCCACCAGTTGTATTGTATACTAAACTGTTACGTCCCGAAGGAGATTTAGGTGGGACTCGCGAAGTTGCCGATTTAGAGCGCGAAAGTTTGAATTAAATTGGATTGCGCAGTGAGTCTTTGTTTGGCTTCCGCGTGAGTTCCGAACACAGTTTAATAACAATTTGGATTTAGACGAATTTGAGATGCGTGATTCTGGTAAGAGCGTTGGATTCGACCGATGGATTGATCGTTGATCAAATAAATGGTCAGACGCGTAAATTTTGTCTTAATTCTCGTAGTTCACGTTTATTACGTTCAACTCTTACAAACTTATAATTCCGGTACAAAGATAGTTACGCGTACAATGATTACACGGAACCGCAGAGCGAAAGGATTTAGCCTCGTAAGTCAACTGTTCAGTTCGGAGTTCGAGTACAGTGCCTGCTCCTTCGTGATATGCAAATTAAGAAAGTGTGGTTGTAGGGGAAGGAGCTTTTTTGGGGGAATGCATTTTCGGATCGGAGCTTCTTAGTAATTGGTTAATTAATCGTGAGAATGTATGCCGACTTACGTGATAGGTCGGCGTCATGCGTGGGAATAGTTTTGTTCGTCTACTTACTAGGTCACCGATACGGTAAATGCGGCGATTGTTCTATGTCCGAGAATCGGATTCAGCGACTGCGGTTTCGTAACTCTTGCAATATGACCGGGTGACGTGTTCTGACTCGGGTGAGTTTTCCTCGTCGGATTGTTTGAGTTTTAGGACAAGGTAGGACTGTGGCACAGTTCGGTCCCTGTATTTGGTCGAGTGGTCTAGGCGTAAGGTTTCTCTTCCAAGGCTGCGAGTACGCTTCTCTCGTAAATTCGTCTGTCGTTGGCCATGTTTATGCGTGGGGACCTACGTGCGACGGTTTTGCTTGTCTTGGTCTTGTGGTACGTTTCGGATATCGCTCGCTTAGCATTAAAGAAATATAAGTTTTTGCTCAATGAGTGAGGGTGTTGCTATCGTGCGTATTTATCATCGTGGTTTCAAAAAAGAGCGAACAACAAGTGAAGGCTGGAACGTAACAAAGGAAGTCGGTAAATAATTGTATATATTCAGAAACTGAATATATATTGAACATATTTGATCATTTTATTTATTGTTGAATTTGTTTTCAACTTTCATGTTATTTTAACAGGTTTACATATCTTGTCTTTCCCGCTCGATATTTTCAATATCAATATTTTTCTTCCCATTATTCGCCTTTAGTGTTCTTCCCATTAGTGTTATCCATGTCCGCTGTTTCAATTTTATATTGTCGTCTGAGTCTTTCAATATCGTGCTTTTTTTCCTTTTGCATGTATACGCAAATACCTGAAACAGGAAATCATATCGTTTTATTGATAGAATTAAAGGTTTTATAAAATGTAGTATTCATGGATACTACAATTAGGGTGGATTATTTTGGGTCAAAATTGTTTTTCCCTTCCCCATGAGTGAAGTGTATTCAAATATTAGGAGTACAACTTTGCAGTGACCGTTTTACTTAGAGAGCCACTGCGGCCGAAGTAGTGGCCCTAGCTCAATAAAAAAAAGTGGCATTTTAAACTAGAGGCTCTGCCAATGTAAACAATTTAAAAAAGCTAACGGATACGTGTATGCATTATAAAGTTATAGGCACTCAAACATGGCAACCTACGAACCGAATTCTCAGCATTTGCGGGAGGTTATGATTTACTTCTTCAACATCAAGAAATCTGCGGCTGAGGCCCACCGTTTGCTTGTAGATGCTTACGGGGAGGATTCTATACGCCGAAAATCATGGGGACTGCCTGGTCATTTTCCGTCATCGACGCCCAAACCGAATATTCACGGATCCAAACTGATGCTGTGTATCTGGTGGGACCAGCTGGGCGTTGTGTACTATGAGCTGCTCAAACCATCCGAAACCATCACAGGGGAACTCTACCGACGTCAGTTGATGCGCTTGAGTAAGGCACTCAAAGAGAAACGGCCACAATTCAACGAAAGACATGACAAGGTGATACTGCAGCATGACAATGCCCGACCTCATGTTGCAAATGTCGTGAAAAAGTACTTGGAAACGCTGAAATGGGAGGTTTTATCCCACCCGCCGTACTCTCCAGACATTGCCCCTTCCGACTATCACTTGTTCCGGTCAATGGCACGCGATTTGGCTGACCAGCACTCCGGTACTTACGAAGAAGTCAAAAATTGGGTCGATTCCTGGATTGCCTCCAAGGACCAAGATTTTTATCGACGCGGGATTCGAATGCTACCTGAAAGATGGGCCGAGGTCGTAGCTAGCGACGGGCAGTGCTTTGATTAAAAAATATGTAGCCACTTTTTTATAATAAAGCCTTAAGCTTTTGAAAAAAACGGTCACTGCAAAGTTGTACTCCTTATACAATAAAAAAAGGTACGTGAAACCCCAGGCACCAGTTCCAATTTTAAATATCTCCTCAAAGCTCTCGAAGTTTCCCACTTGATTACCATGGGATTCCTCACATTTTGCGGTTCAACTTTTTGAATCGCAGTATTTCTTTTAAAAATTTGAAACTTTTCACACTTCTTATTTACTTTTACTATAGTAAGTATGTCATGAAAAATGTAAAGATTTGTATCAACATAATTTTCGGCGATGCATCTGGAGAAAACGTTTTTCGTACATGTATGTAAAATGTATGTACCCGGCGTTGGACTTCCGTTTTCCGTGTGATTGGAGCGAGTGAATGTGAGAAGACGGCGAAAGAAAAGTGGAGAAACGTGAGGACGTGAGTGTTAGGGAAAAAGTGATAATGGTGGGATAGGTAAAGCAGAAGGAAGAAAAGTGAGTAGAACGGTAGGTACGCAAGCAGCAGGCAAAATTTAGAAGGAAAAGGAGGAAAACAGGTGAGAAAAGAGATTAGGAAAGAAGGACAAGCGAGGGGCGGAGGCAGAGGGGGAGGGTGCGAGTAGGGAAAAGGCGCGTAGAGACGAGGGAACAGTAGCGACAGAGGACGGAGAGGACAGGAAGCAGAAAGAGAAAGGGAGGAGAGATAGGCAGGTAAAACACAGTGGCGATAAAGCGGCTCGACGGGTAAGGAGGAGGAAGGAATGAGCGACGCGAGAAAGGGAAGGGATGAGAGCGGACGAGTGGGCGTGGAGGGGAGAGAGGAGGAGGAGCTGGCAAGGAGGAAAGGAAAAAAGACGAACGCGGAAAGGTTGCGATTGGAAAGTAGTACGAGTGTAGAAGACATAGGCGAGCTATGGAAAAGGAAGAGTTGGAAGAAAAGGAGCAGGAGGGAAAGGAAGCCTTCCTGAAAAGCAGGAAGGTGCTGCGGTCGCCCGAAACGGGGAGACAGGAGGGGGGTAACCTGGAAGAAATGATAAGGGCAATGAGCGGTGAGGTCAGGAGGGATCTGGCGGAAGTCAAGGGGCAAGGAAGAAAAGTCGAGGAGGAATAGGGGATGATGAGGGGGGAGATGAAGCAGGCCGAAGAAAGATGGAGAAGGGAAAATGAGGCGATGGAAAAAAGGATGAGGGAAGTCATCCTTTTTTCCCAGGAAGGGAGGAAGAGAGGTTGGCGAAGGTGAAAAAACAAGAGAAGGAGATGGAAAAAATAGGGATGAGATTAAGGGAACTGGCGAGCGAAGAGGCGAGGGGAAGGAGGAGAGGAGGCGAAAGCGAAGAGACGGAGGAATGGGGGTGGAAGGATCGACAGAGACGAGGATCGAAGAAATGGAAAGGAACATGGAGAGGAGAGAAAGAGAGGACAGACGGAGCAACGTCATAGCAAGGGGAGTAACAAAAGAGGGGACAATAAAACAGACGGTGGAAAAGTTAATGGAGAGGATGGGAGTGCAAGGGCGGGTGGAGGAGGCGAGAGAAATAGGGAAAGGAGTAGACTACAGGAAAGAGGTAATGATCAAAGTAAGAAGGAAGCCATAGAGGGGAAGAAAGAGGTGGTGAGGAAAAAGAGGGAATTAAGAGGGAGAAAGGAAAGAATAGAGGATGACTTAACGTGGAAAGGAAGAAAAATGCAGTGGAGACTGAGAAGGATAGGGGAAGAGGAAGAAATGAATCAAAGAAGTATGCGGCCGTGTAGGCGATAAGAGATCGTTAGAGTTTCGGCTTCGGTCCGGCCAGTGAAGGACTTCCAAGGTTATCGATGGAAATAAGAAATTGTGTTTCTTAACGTTTCGGCCCTTTGGTTCGGGTCCTCTTCAGAATATGTATATTTATTTTCCCTGTATAAACGGTAATACACAGTATTTTACAATCACGTAATATCTAGATGTTGTGTTATTTTGTGTGACAATCATGTTGGTTCTGTTTTAATTATAATTATATACATAAAGTATGGATGACGTCTTTTATTGCGTTACTTATTGTTATGTGTAAGTATTGGTGTGTAAAATGTACGGAGTGTGGAGAAAATATAGAAGTGCGATATGGTAGTTCACTAACCTCGAAGTAGTGAAATTTCGGGTTTTTTTAAACACATGTTGGAAAGATGTTGTAACGAACAGAGACATCATTTGTGAATATAAATAATGTTCTGTGGAAAGATACTCAGTAGATGGAGTTAATATCGTTTATGGGCGATTTTTTCTGATCTGTAATGGATAAGTAGTTATGGGTTAATTTTTATGTTTCACTATTGAGAATTTAAGTATAAGAATTTGATCTAAGAAAAGTTTTAGTGAGTAGTCAAAAACTCTGGTAATTACCTGTTGAGTTTGTTCTTAAGAGTGTGTTATCTTTCCAAAATGAGCAAAAACTCGAAATATTTCATTGGTTCGTTACATTTTGAGTTATGTAACGGACGAGAGTTCGAGAGAAACTGAGTGATGTATTGTTTTCGGGTGGCATATTCTTGTCTCTGTGCTATGAATTGGGGGAGAGATCGTGCTCGCAGTGACGTGTCAATGAGAATAAATTAGGTGCGCCAAGTTAGGGGTATTTAAAATTAGTTTGTGATGTCATTAAAATTAGCTTATCGTGTCAATATGTTAGTTCGTTTATCATGTCGATAATTTTTAAATTGTTATGTGAGGTAAAATATGGTGGAGTGTGTTGATGGTTATATAATCGAATTGTAGATTGAGCTAAGATTTTTAATGTCAGTTCTAAAGTTGATGGCGTTGGGGTGTGCTTTAATTTGTATCATTTCCATGATTAGCCTTTTTTGAGCCAACTCTCATTGTTTAGTATTTTTGTGTTATCGAATTAAAAGTCATGTTTATGTTCTATTGCATGTTGTGCTAAGGCTGTGTGTATTTCGGTAGTGTGTTTTATGCTATTTTTGTGTTCTTTTATTCGGGTTTCAAGATATCTTTTAGTTTGGCCAATGTAAGTGGCGTTGCAATCATTGCAGTCGATTTTATAGACGATGTTGGATATTCGATTATTGTTGATTTTGTCTTTAGTGGAACCAATGATGGATGAAATATTGTGTTTATTGTTTGTGACTAATGTTATGTTGTATTGTTGGAAAAGACGGATTAGTTGGTGATGTATGTTTTTTGTGTAGGGGAGATTTATTATTCTAGAGGAGTCAAAATTATTGTTGTTCGTTTTTTGTTTGTTGATTATGGAAACTCGGTGTTTTATTAATTTGTCTGTGAAAGAGGTTGGATAGCAATTTTTTGTCATTGTGTCGCTGATGAGTTGGAGATTTTCTTTATGAAATGAAGGGTGAGATAGTTTTCTTGCTCTGTCAATCAACATGTAGATTATGGCTTTTTTTGGGACAGTGGGTGGTGTGAGAAAAAATTTATGAATCTGCCAGACCAAGTTGGTTTTCTATACCAATTTGTGATAATTGAATTTTGTTTACGGATTAATAGTAAGTCAAGAAATGGGATTTTGTTGTCTATTTCATTTTCAGATGTAAATTGTAGTTTTGGGTTATCGGCATTAAAAATCTTTTTGGTGGATTCTAGTTTGTTAGTTGGTAGAGCAATAATAATATCGTCGACGTATCTTTTATATAACGGCAGTGAGAACTTTAATTTCTCTAGGCAACTTGTTTCAAGGTCAATCATGACTATGTTGGATAGTATTGGGGCTAAAATCAACAGATCTACAAAATCTCAGATTTCAACGAACCAAAAACATACACCATCACATTTTTAACCACGAGGAATTTTTAAAAACAATATCATCACAAACACATTTAGACCACAACAAGATATATCACTTAAATCGTCAAAATACAAATCAAACAACACAAAATCACAACATTCTATATTCATCACTCACCAATAATCAACATAACACAAATAACAATCTTCCCACCGATCCTTTGGAAAATATAAATTCAACAACCACATGGAACAAAAATAAAGACTGGCTCATAAATCTATCCAATATAGACATTCCCCTACACATTTCCACTTTCCTGTCTCTAGGGGAAAAATTCTGTTTCCCTTACCTTAAACTCTCAAACATAAAAACTCACATCCACAAATCTATCTCTGAACTCGAAGCCAAACTAGATTTTCTACTTGACAAGCCTAGACAAATTGAAATTAGAACCAGATTCAGCAAAATCTTAAACAAAATAAATATCCCCAAATCATTCTCCAACACCAACCAAATTATAAAACACACATCTTTATTTTTGAAAAACAACCCCCAACTCTTAGTTACACGAGCAGACAAAGGAAATACAACAGTCATTCTAAAAAAATCAGATTACATCACAAAAACCAATGAATTACTTGCAGATTCTACAATTTACAAACTAACAAACAAAAATCCCATCAATTCTCCACAAAAAGGTATCAACAACATTCTATCTAGATGGAAATCCCTAAAAATCACAGATGAATCGAAATATAAATATTTAAAAGCTGAAAATTGCAACTTATCCCGTCTATATTGCCTACCAAAAATTCACAAAATAAACTATCCACTTCGTCCAATAGTATCATCTATAAATAGCCCAACACACAGATTAGCTGAATTTATTCAATCAAAACTCTCTAAACTAATCAGTACGACCAACTCACACGTCAAAGACAGCTTCCACTTAAAACATTCACTTTCCAACCTCTCAATCCCACTCAACTATAAACTATTCTCATTTGATATCGTTTCTCTCTACACCAACATTCCATTACAACTAGTTATCCACAGCCTGCAAAAAAGATCAAACTTATTCTCAAATGCGTTTCCCTTACAGGAAATAATTAAAGCCACAGAATATATCATGTTCTCAACCTTTTTCACATTCCAAGACAAAATCTACCAACAAATCTCAGGATTACCCATGGGATCACCTTTAGCCCCAATACTATCTAACATAGTCATGATCGACCTTGAAACAAGTTGCCTAGAAAAATTAAAGTTCTCACTGCCGTTATATAAAAGATACGTCTACGATATTATTATTGCTCTACCAACTAACAAACTAGAATCCACCAAAAAGATTTTTAATGCCTATAACCCAAAACTACAATTTACATCTGAAAATGAAATAGACAACAAAATCGCATTTCTTGACTTACTATTAATCCGTAAACAAAATTCAATTATCACAAATTGGTATAGAAAACCAACTTGGTCTGGCAGATTCATACATTTTTTCTCACACCACCCACTCTCCCAAAAAAAAGCCATAATCTACATGTTGATTGACAGAGCAATAAAACTATCTGACCCTTCATTTCATAAAGAAAATCTCCAACTCATCAGCGACACAATGACAAAAAATTGCTATCCAACCTCTTTCACAGACAAATTAATAAAACACCGAGTTTCCATAATCAACAAACAAAAAACGAACAACAATAATTTTGACTCCTCTAGAATAATAAATCTCCCCTACACAAAAAACATACATCACCAACTAATCCGTCTTTCCCAACAATACAACATAACATTAGTCACAAACAATAAACACAATATTTCATCCATCATTGGTTCCACTAAAGACAAAATCAACAATAATCGAATATCCAACATCGTCTATAAAATCGACTGCAATGATTGCAACGCCGCTTACATAGGCCAAACTAAAAGATATCTTGAAACCCGAATAAAAGAACACAAAAAAGCATAAAACACACTACCGAAATACACACAGCCTTAGCACAACATGCAATAGAACATAAACATGACTTTCAATTCGATAACACAAAAATACTAAACAATGAGAGTTGGCTCAAAAAAAGGCTAATCATGGAAATGATACAAATTAAAGCACACCCCAACGCCATCAACTTTAGAACTGACATTAAAAATCTTAGCTCAATCTACAATTCGATTATATAACCATCAACACACTCCACCATATTTTACCTCACATAACAATTTAAAAATTATCGACATGATAAACGAACTAACATATTGACACGATAAGCTAATTTTAATGACATCACAAACTAATTTTAAATACCCCTAACTTGGCGCACCTAATTTATTCTCATTGACACGTCACTGCGAGCACGATCTCTCCCCCAATTCATAGCACAGAGACAAGAATATGCTACCCGAAAACAATACATCACTCAGTTTCTCTCGAACTCTCGTCCACTACACAACTCAAAAGGTAACGAACCAATGAAATATTTCGAGTTTTTGCTCATTTTGGAAAGATAACACACTCTTAAGAACAAACTCAACAGGTAATTACCAGAGTTTTTGACTACTCACTAAAACTTTTCTTAGATCAAATTCTTATACTTAAATTCTCAATAGTGAAACATAAAAATTGTCACGTCCTGAAGGGACGCATATATTTTTTGATTCCCTCCGTTTTTGCCTACGACAAGCGCAATAGCACGGGATGAGGGTAAAAAGGGGTAGTGCTTGGAATGAGTTGAAA
This sequence comes from Ophion slaviceki, assembly GCA_944452715.1. Classification (NCBI taxonomy): domain Eukaryota; kingdom Metazoa; phylum Arthropoda; class Insecta; order Hymenoptera; family Ichneumonidae; genus Ophion; species Ophion slaviceki. The sequence goes on from OX101783.1 coordinate 52,086,184, forward strand.
TTAGGAAATCATGCAGTGATTTGGTATCGAGAAATAATCCGACAAATTTGTACAAACTTAACTAAAGGTTTATTACAAATAAGTGATCGGATGAATAAGGTTACTTATACAGACAAAATGACAATGAAAATAACTATAAAGTCGGGGGAACAATCGGATTAACATAAAATGAAATTTGTTGCTTACATTGGTCGCTGTGTTCGTGAGTGTATCAGTGTGTAGGTACGCTCGCTCGCAAGAGTATCGGTTGTCGCTCGCAGATAAGGGTCTCGTTGATGGACGCTACGCTTAGCGTTCGGAAAGCGGTCACCAGCACCAGACTTTTGGGGCGCTGAGAGTATTTATGTATATACGCGTAGTAAACAGCACTAGAACTATTTTATAGACTCGAGGCCGCGAGAGTCGACTAAACGTTTATACGACACTTCGGTCAAAACCCGAAGATGTATAATATTCAAAACTCTATGATATCGGTACTACACTTCGAATTCTGTCAGAACAAGATTAAGAAGCGAAGACGATTTTGCAAGACTGAGATCTGTACGCGATGGAAACTGTTGGAAGACTGGGATTGAGACTTGATCTGAACGAGATGGAAATTGTTGGAAGACTAGGATTGAGACTTGATCTGAACGAGATGGAAATTGTTGGAAGACTGACTGCAGGAAGGAAGTCTTTCTTGATATGAAAATTAGGAGGGGTTCGATAGTGGGAGAAGGAACTTTAAGGTTTAGCGTGATTGGTCGCGATATTCATGATTCGCAGAATCGATCTCGATCATTCCTTATATAGAATTTGCACGCGTGGAAGGTAGGAGACCTTTGTCCCGTGTTTCGGCGAAAAAGCGCATGGGATATAGAGTTCGGTATCTGAGACCTAAGCATGCATGGTTTGTGTTATGTTAAACTATGGCTATGGTGACTTCTCATATCAAAAGGTTATATTGGGTGCGCTAAGAGATCGAGCGTCGGTGAGTTCTCGTTTCCTGCCGGCACCATGTTAAATAATTATCGGCCGGGACTTATTTAGGCTAGAGGCAAAGTCTTCTTGTCTCGTTCGAGTGGTGCCTCGTATTTCTTTCTGGGAGTTCGATATTTACGCCTTGAAGAAATGCGAGGTTATAACACGAGGCGGACCGACTGAATAAAATAAACGAAAAATATGCTCGCGGGACGTACGCAAGTTCGGTTTAATGTTGTTACGCGTCTTATTCTTAGATTTATACATTTAATACGCTTATGGCGGCAAATGAGGATATTGGGAATAACCGAGAGAAGGCACATTCGCTAGGATGTAACACCTCCCCGGTTTAAGATTGAGCGTCCCGCTCAATTATTATGCATTTTCCGAAGGTTATCTCAATATCGTCATCAGCCTATTCTTGAGTGGTTGCGGTATCGGTAGATACAATTTTTTGATTCGAGTATTATGTAGACTATAAAAGAAGGAAAGAATGTGTGTCTTATTATTGTATATATAGATCTTTGTATGAGAATATTTTTGGTTATTATATATCTAGATCTTTGTGCAAGGAAGTTTTTCTTTCTTCTCCGTTTTTTTTAAATAATGATGAATATAATTTTTTTATTTTGCGCTAAAAGGTATGGGTACGAGTTTTCTTCTTTTTTGTTTTCCTCGTGCATAGATGCTTATTTACTTATTTTACCCTATTTCTTACTTGACAAGGCTAAAAGAACGATGACAACAAAGAAAATTATAAGCATGCTCAGAATTATCGTAAGTCTCCGCGTGCGAATTTAAGAGAAGGAACGAGGTTTGGAGGATTGGTTGTTTTCTGGATGATCGAAGATGACAGGCTACAGATCATATGTCGCAGCGTTGATATTGGCCCTCTGGTTCAACTGGAGGGGCCAACACGACTTGATGAGGTTCTTGACCAGTCACTGCATCCGTTGACGTTTACTTCTTGGGTTGTTTAGCCAGATGCATCAGGAGGTACGTAACCGAGTCCCATACTGCACCGACGAGATAACTTGACCAGCCGTCTACAGAGTGTAGGCTGTATGTATGGATCGCCGTATCTACGAGGACCTTGATCGCTCGCATGACGAGTGAGATTCAGGTGAAACCAGCACTTGCTGTACCGAATTGAATGAATTTTCCAAGTGCGATTCCAGATGGAGTCCGCTTGGTGTTATAGATGGTTGTTATCCAGGAGATTTAACAACTTGTCCTCCGGATTGGTAGTGTTCTCACTACTGATGCCCCGTGTCATGTTGTTTACGACAGCGGGTTTCTCCACGGGAAACATTACGCGATATCGTACGTTGTCGATATCTTCTTTGGAGTACATCGCACAGGATGCTGATGCTCTTAGATTGATGTATCGCCGAGTAGACTTCGTCGTCGATTTCGTGATTGCAGGTGTTGTGGCTTTGACCAGATCACGGATGAACTTGTACCAAGTGTCTCCGAAAAGGTAATATGGGGGAAGTAAGGAATTGCAGGTTGTTTGAGTTTTTCTTTTGGTAATTGGTTATATGTGAGTTCGAGGAGTAAGGAGATATTTTTCGGTCCCACGAGTGACAGGAAATTAATCGTAAAATTCTTTTAGCCTGATCAGATTTTCTTGTTTTGTTATACGATGAATAATGTGTATATTGTATGCAATACGTCCGAGGCTTGGGCCGCTAATAACAAATTGTTTTGGAGCATTTGGCGCTCTTTGCTACACTGTTGCGTATGCATATCGTAATATAATAATTTTCTAATGTAATATAATAACTACCTGTATGAATTTCGAATTCATGTAGGTGATTATATCTAAGTTTGCGACTGGAAATCTTTGTTGAATTGCGAAACAGTTTGACGTGTTTTGAATATGAATAATTGCCAGTGTTCTGTACTGGATACTGTAAGTAAAATTTTGATTTCTCTTTCTGGTTCCAAGTGCAAAAGTAATTTCGTTAGACGTTACAGAGTAGGTTGATAACGGCCATCTGAAAAACAGGTTAATTATTATGATTATTTATTAATCAGGATTGAAATCGGTTTTTGGGACACCCTTGTGTCCTCCAGGGTCATACGGCTTATCCGTTGAGTCGGTGAAATAAACCGGATTAACGTTGCGAAAGTGGAACAATTCTTTGATATTGATGCAATTTGAAATTTTGAATTCTGATATTTTCTTTTCCTCCGTTGGAGGGACTTTGTCTTCAGAAAGTTCTGAATTGAGAGAGCTGAACTTTGAATTTGTTGAATTATTGGAATTAGGATCGATGGAGTTTTTGGAGTGAGGGATCGGAAATGCTTTGCGCTTGTCAGAGCCCTCAGCTGATTTCGGGGCAATGCCCTCCGCGGGTCGACTAGTGCGTATGGGTCTTACTATTTTGGCCTTCGTCTCGCCGTCGCTACTCTCTGCGTAATTTATGAGTTTCCGAATTCGACGTGCAAGGTGTCGAGTTTTGGACTGCGCGTCTACGCGTTCAGCTGCAGGCGCGTTGGCCTTGACGGCAGCGTAGTCGCCACATGATTCGTGCACTTGTTCTATAGGTCTCTTCACTTGAGAGCGAGTGACGATGTTTATATTTTTCTCACGCGGGACGGGGTGGACATCTGCTCGAATAGTAAAGGTCGCTGGATTTTTGTTTTCGTCATTGCTATCGCTAGTCTGGTCTAATCTGCGCGCCACATCTTGTAACGCGTTTTTCGAATTTTCGATTATATGCGATGTTGACTTAGAGGTGACGATAGAATTTACGTTCGTTCGCGAATTTGCTTTTATGATTAGAATTTGATTCGAGTTTTGTTTAATTTGTAAGCCTATTTCTTCGTTTCGGTTTTGAAGTGTTTTGGATTTTTCTTTTTCATTTTCATTTTGTTTTATTTTGGGTTTTTCTTTTTCGTTTTGGTTTTGTTTGGGTTTTTGTTCAATATTTTTTTTTTCGTTTGTTTTTGTTTTTGATTCTTCCTCGCGACTGGATTTTTTGTTTGATTTTCCTTGCTCGTCGCTCTCGTCGGAGTGATGGCAAGGTTTTGTTTCGACGGTTTTTGTCGAAGTATTTTGATTGGCCACTTTCGGGCTCTGGATTAGCGTAGTTGTCATGCAATCTACGATTGGAATAGAAGGATCACGAGGAATTTGCCTGGAATTTGAGATTGACATGCAATCTGATTTTGGATTAGAGTGATCGCGAGAAATTGGGTTAGCATCGCGAGAAACTGGATTGGAAACGCAGATTGTCGTACAATCTGAGTTTGTTTTGGTTTTTGTTTTTTTCGCGTTTTTATTTCTGTCTGCTTTTGGTTTTTGGCCCAGAATTTGACTGAAATTTTTATTTTGATTGATGTTGAGTCTCGTTCTTTCCTCGCTACAAGACTTGTTATTTGATTCGACATTTGTCATCGAAATTTTGGAATTGGCCACTTTCGGGCTCTGGATCGGCGCAATTGTCGTGCAATTTACGCTTAAATTAGGAGGTTCACGAGGGATTGAACGAGAATTTGAAACTGTCGTACAGTCTGAACTGGGAGTATTTTCTGACAGGTCTTCGATAGCGTCGAATTCCTGCAGCTCCACAACTGGAATGATCAGTTTGACAGCGTCATTTGTGGTATTATAAACCTTCAAATGAGCCTTTCCGTCGATGTTTGTCACCAGGCAATCGCCGGCGTATACACCTTGACGGATTTTCAAAGGCGAGAGGTATCCCTCTTTTATCAGGTTGATAAAAAAGATTTGTCGCAATAATTTCAATATAATTTATTTATTTATATATCTTATACAAAACATTTCTAATCAACAATATATTCGCCATCGGTTTCTATGACACTCAACCATCTAGTTGGCAACTCATTTATTCCCTTTGCCCAAAACTGCGGCGGCTGGAACTCAAAGAAATTTGAAATATCCCTTCTGAGATCGTCGACGTTTTCGAAAGTTTTGTTTCTCAAATATGCCTTCAAATGTCTGAACAAATGGTAGTCAGATGGCGCGATGTCGGGAGAGTATGGTGGATGAGGAACGGTATTCCAGTGAAGCTCAGTGATTGTTTTGTGGGTTTCCTTTGCGACATGGGGTCTCGCGTTGTCGTGGAGAAGGTGCACAGTCGCGCGTCTTGGCCGTTTTTTTTCTTATAGCTTTTGCCAATTCCTGGAGATTTTCGAAGTATCGTATAGAGGAGATCGTCTTACCTACAGGGAGAAAATTGTGAAACAGCATTCCCTTTGCGTCCCAGAAACAGCACAACAAAACCTTTTGTGAGTGACGATCAGATTTCGGTTGGTGTGGCGGTTTTTCTCCGATAGGAAGCCAGTAGGCTAAACGCGTTCTGTTATCATACAAGACCCAGCTTTCATCTCCCGTCACAAGATCTTATAAAAACTCCTTGCGATGGTGGCGAAGCAGGAGAGACTGGCAGATGGTCACGCGACAGTTCTTATTGTCGTCGGTGAGACGGTGTGGTATCCATTGAGCTAGAACCTTCCTGTATCCCAAGTTGTGTAAGTGATTGACTATTGACGGTTGGGTGCAGCCAAGTTCTCTTGCTTGCTCGTGCGTACTTGCTTCCAGTTTTTCTTTGATACAGCGGAGTAATGCTTCATCATCGATGGTCGACGGTCGTCCGGAACGTTCCTCATCTTCAAGGCTTGTGTCTCCAGATTTAAAACGATTGAACTAACGCTGTACTGTTCAATGAGAAACTACGTTCTCGCTGAATGCATCCTGTATATTTTTAGCAGTTGTGCTTGCATTCGTGCCGCGCCGCCACTTGTAAAAAATGATCGCTCGAAGTTGCTCCTGCGAGATCAAAGCCATTTCTGTCCACTAGAACGCGCGCTCGCCCTTTTATACCCTGTCACGCGGAAGAGTAGAAAACATTTTAAAATATTCTCGACATAGCTCGATGTCATATTGCGTCAATACGTAAAAAGACATTTTTAAAATTTTTGCGACAAAACTTTTTTATCAACCTGATATTATTCTGTCTTTTACCTTCACGAAGAAGGGAGTTTCCGAACGCGCGGGGATTTCTATCACCTCGTCGGGTTAGGTTCTTTTTTCGAAAGGCCATGATTTTTCCCCACACTCGAGACATTCCGTTCGGTAATTGATATTGGACTTGGTTTCATAAAAATATGTAGACCCCAGCAGACCGGGATAGGGAAGCGGCACATTGTCGGGTATAATGTGAAATAGCGATTCGGAGTCGAATACGCGAAGTAGCACGCTCCCTAGTCCAAAGACCGGTAATTCGGATATGCCTGTTAATTTAATGACATCTTCTTCGTTGATGTCTACCATATTTTTTGTATATGCTTTCTTTATCAAATTGGGGATGGCACCGCTATCTAACAGCATTGAAATTGCCCCTTTTTCCGGTAGTACTCCGCTACACACCGAGGGCAATGTGTTGAAATTTTCCGACTTTATTGCGTAGGTCGGATAGTTTCGTTCGGCTCCCCGAGAAAAGACGGCGTTCGCTTGACGCGTTTGAGTGGGCGGGCCGCTCGGTGCGTCTGTCCGAGGGGCACTCGGCCCGTTTCCCGACTGATTACGGGAATTATTATAATCGCGAGCACGACAGTTTTCGATAGTGTGCCCGACCTTTTTGCAATACCGACAGGTTGGCGGATTAGAATTCGGGGGCTTGTTTCGAAATTTAAAACATCGATCCGCGGTATGCCCCTGCTTATGACAGAGTGGGCATTGAGGACCGAGCGAGCGGTATGATTGATTGCCAGAAGAATTGAAAGATTTTTGGTTAACGTAGCAATTTTCGCGATGTGACCGGGTTTATCGCAAATTTGACACGTGACCGATTTTTGAGCAATTTGATTTTTTCCACATTGATCGGCTTTGTGACCTTTACTGTTGCATTTTTGGCATGTGATTGCCGCGAGTCGGCAAGCTTCGCTCGAATGATCGTCCTTTTTACAGATGCTACATGTTTTTACCGATTTGTTCGGAACAGGTCTAATAGAGGACGAGAAAAGTTCGTTACGAGCTTCGAGGTCGCATTCGATTTCGATCGCATGATCTATAGCGGTCGAGATATCATCGCACCGAGGGAGACGCTGTACTACCTCCAGTCTTAGCCCGCGTTTGAAACACGAGAGGAAATAGCCGTCAAATGTTTTTCTGTGCTTCACTGTTTCACCGCTTCCTTGAAAAATGTGACTGAGTTCTCCCAACAGTTGCATCTCAGTTTTGTTTGGAGCGTATAGTTTCTTTAAGAAGTTCAGAAGAGATTCTACTGTTTCAAACGTGGACGACCGAATGACCTTCTTAGCCTGACCTTTTAGTTTGTTTCGAATTACTCTCACAAACCGTGCTTCGGATCCGGGCGGCAGCGACGCCAATGCGTCTTCGCATCCGGCTACAAAATCTGAGAAGGAGCTACCTTTCCAGTCAAAATCCGGGACCATTTCGATAGCTTCCCTTAAAGATACGTAAGCGAGTGACTAATTTGTACCTAGCGCCATGTCTGTTGTGTTTTCGTTATCGACTTTTTGGGGTAATTCTAATTTTTTACTGGTCGTTTCTTAGGTTCAAGACCGGGTAACAATTGAGCGTCAGAACTCCTCAAAGAATAACCCGATGATTCACCTAAGTCGTCAGTGATATTTAAATTCAATGAACTAGCTGTTGATTCGTCCCCGGACATTGAATCAATCGGCACATTCCCTTTTTAAAATCCCGGATGAGCCCCCAAAAATTAATATGTCACGTCCTGAAGGGACGTGGGCATATATTTTTTGATTCCGTCCTTTTTTGCCTACGACAAGCGCAATAGCACGGGATGAGGGTAAAAAGGGGTAGTGCTTGGAATGAGTTGAAATTAGGAAATCATGCAGTGATTTGGTATTGAGAAATAATCAGACAAATTTGTACAAACTTAACTAAAGGTTTATTACAAATAAGTGATCGGATGAATAAGAACTTATACAGACAAAATGACAATGAAAATAACTATGAAGTCGGGGGAACAATCGGATTAACATAAAATGAAATTTGTTGCTTACATTGGTCGCTGTGTTCGTGAGTGTATCAGTGTGTAGGTACGCTCGCTCTCAAGAGTATCGGTTATCGCTCGCAGATAAGGGTCTCGTTGACGGACGCTACGCTTAGCGTTCGGAATGCGGTCACCACCACCAGACTTTTGGGGCGCTGAGAGTATTTATGTATATACGCGTAGTAAACAGCACTTGAACTATTTTATAGACTCGAGGCCGCGAGAGTCGACTAAACGTTTATACGACACTTCGGTTAAAACCCGAAGATGTATAATATTCAAAACTCTATGATATCGGTACTACACTTCGAATTCTGTCAGAACAAGATTAAGAAGCGAAGACGATTTTGCAAGACTGAGATCTGTACGCGATGGAAACTGTTGGAAGACTGGGATTGAGACTTGATCTGAACGAGATGGAAATTGTTGGAAGACTAGGATTGAGACTTGATCTGAACGAGATGGAAATTGTTGGAAGACTGACTGCAGGAAGGAAGTCTTTCTTGATATGAAAATTAGGAGGGGTTCGATAGTGGGAGAAGGAACTTTAAGGTTTAGCGTGATTGGTCGCGATATTCATGATTCGCAGAATCGATCTCGATCATTCCTTATATAGAATTTGCACGCATGGAAGGTAGGAGACCTTTGTCCCGTGTTTCGGCGAAAAAGCGCATGGGATATAGAGTTCGGTATCTGAGACCTAAGCATGCATGGTTTGTGTTATGTTAAACTATGGCTACGGTGACTTCTCATATCAAAAGGATATATTGGGTGCGCGAAGAGATCGAGCGTCGGTGAGTTCTCGTTTCCTGCCGGCACCATGTTAAATAATTATCGGCCGGGACTTATTTAGGCTAGAGGCAAAGTCTTCTTGTCTCGTTCGAGTGGTGCCTCGTATTTCTTTCTGGGAGTTCGATATTTACGCCTTGAAGAAATGCGAGGCGGACCGACTGAATAAAATAAACGAAAAATATGCTCGCGGGACGTACGCAAGTTCGGTTTAATGTTGTTACGCGTCTTATTCTTAGATTTATACATTTAATACGCTTATGGCGGCAAATGAGGATATTGGGAATAACCGAGAGAAGGCACATTCGCTAGGATGTAACAAAATTAACCGATAACTTCTTATCCATTACAGATCAGAAAAAATCGCCCATAAACGATATTAACTCCATCTACTGAGTATCTTTTCACAGAACATTATTTATATTCACAAATGATGTCTCTGTTCGTTACAACATCTTTCCAACATGTGTTTAAAAAAACCCGAAATTTCACTACTTCGAGGTTAGTAAACTACCATATCGCACTTCTATATTTTCTCCACACTCCGTACATTTTACACACCAATACTTACACATAACAATAAGTAACGCAATAAAAGACGTCATCCATACTTTATGTATATAATTATAATTAAAACAGAACCAACATGATTGTCACACAAAATAACACAACATCTAGATATTACGTGATTGTAAAATACTGTGTATTACCGTTTATACAGGGAAAATAAATATACATATTCTGAAGAGGACCCGAACCAAAGGGCTGAAACGTGAAGAAACACAATTTCTTATTTCCATCGATAACCTTGGAAGTCCTTCACTGGCCGGACCGAAGCCGAAACTCTAACGATTTCGAAGAGGAAGAAAGGAGGGGAAAAATAATAATAGTGGGATACGGGAAGGTGATAGTAGAAGGGACCGCGTGGTTCTGGGACGAAAGAAGAGAAAGATTTTCAGATTGGAGAGGAAAAGAAAGAGAAGTAGAAGAAGGGGGGAGTAAGGCAGGAGAGGAAGGGAGAGGGGGGTTAGGGAAGTACCAAAAACGAGTAGAGAGGGAAGAAGAGAAGGGTGGGGAAAGGAGGAGGAGGGAGAAAGACGAGGGGAGCTGGAGGGTGGCGTTTTGGAACGTGGCGGGCCTCACAAATAACGACAGAGAGTTTTCGAAGGTACTGGAAGAATGGGAGGTGGTGGTGATGATGGAGACCTGGGTAGAAGAACAGGGATGGGGAAAAAATGGGAAGCTGCCGAGGGGGTTCACATGGACAGTGCAATGGGCAGAAAAAAGGAATAGGAAGGGTCATTCCTCCATAGAAGGAATGATGATAGGAGTAAGGGAGAAAATGGAGGCCGAAAAGAGGGAAGGCAGGAGGGAACAAAAGGGACTGATGGCGGTAAAGGTGAAAGCAGGGGAGGGCACATGGAAGATAATTGCGGTGTCACGTCCTGAAGGGACATGGGCATATATTTTTTTTATTCCGTCCTTTTTTGCCTACGACAAGCGCAATAGCACGGGATGAGGGTAAAAATGGGTAGTGCTTGGAATGAGTTGAAATTAGGAATTCATGCAGTGATTTGGTATCGAGAAATAATCCGACAAATTTGTACTAACTTAACTAAAGGTTTATTACAAATAAGTGATCGGATGAATAAATAAATACAGACAAAATGACAATGAAAATAACTATGAAGTCGCAGGAACAATCAGATTAACATAAAATGAAATTTGTCGCTTACATTGGTCGCTGTGTTCGTGAGTGTATCAGTGTGTAGGTACGCTCGCTCGCAAGAGTATCGGTTGTCGCTCGCAGATAAGGGTCTCGTTGACGGAGGCCACGCTTAGCGTTCGGAAAGCGGTCACCAGCACCAGACTCTTGGGGTGCTGAGAGTATTTATGTATATACGCGTAGTAAACAGCACATGAACTATTTTATAGACTCGAGGCCGCGAGAGTCGACTAAACGTTTATACGACATTTCGGTCAAAACCCGAAGATGTATAATATTCGAAACTCTATGATACCGGTTCTACACTTCGAATTCTGTCAGAACAAGATTAAGAAGCGAAGTTAATTTGATGGAAGATTTTGCGAGACTAAGATCTGAACGCGATGGAAACTGTTGGAAGACATGATCTGAACGCGATGGAAATTGTTGGAAGACTTGATCTGAACGCGATGGAAATTGTTGGAAGACTGACTTCAGGAAGGAAGTCTTTCTTGATGAGAAAATTAAGTGGGGATAAATTGTGGGAGAAGGAACTTTATGGTTTAGCGTGATTGGTCGCGATATTCATGATTCGCAGAATCGATCTCGATCATTCCTTATATAGAATTTGCACGCGTGGAAGGTAGGAGACCTTTGTCCCGTGTTTCGGCGAAAAAGCGCATGGGATATAGAGTTCGATATCTGAGACCTAAGCATTCGCATGGTTTGTGTTATGTTAAACTATGGCTATGGTAACTTCTCGTATCAAAAGATTATATTGGGTGCGCAAAGAGATCGAACGTCGGTGAGTTCTCGTTTCCTGTCGGCACCATGCTAAATAATTATCGGCTGGGACTTATTTTGGCTAAAGGCAAAGTCTTCTCGTCTCGTTCGAGTGGTGCCTCGTATTTCTTTCTGGGAGTTCGATATTTACGCCTTGAAGAAATACGAGGTTATAACATGAGGTGGACCGACTGAATAAAATAAATGAAAAATATGCTCGCGGAACGTACGCAAGTTCCGTTTAATGTTGTTACGCGTCTTATTCTTAGATTTATACATTTAATACGCTTATGGCGGCAAATGAGGATATTGGGAATAACCGAGAGAAGGCACATTCGCTAGGATGTAACAGCGGTATATGTGAATGGCGACACGGAAAGGAAAGTGGAGAACCTGAAAGAATGGATGGAAAGGCCGGAGGACGAAGGGCGGGTATTAGTGGGGGGGATTTCAACGCACGCCAGGAGAGAAGGGAAGAGGAGGGAGGGAGAACAGGGAGGAGGACGAGGAGCGGAGGAGATTAAAGGACGGGAAAATAAACACGGAGGGAAGGAAAATAATAAAAATGATGACGAAGAAGGAGAATTTACATATACAGGGGAAGAGGGGAGACGGTAATCGATTATGTGATGGGGGACAGGAAAACAAGGGAAGAGGTGGGGGAGCATGAGGGTAAGGAATAGAGTAGAGTCGGATCACCACCCGGTGATCGTAACGATAAAGCGAGGAAAAAGAGAAAGGAAGAATCAAAGTAAAACGGAAAGAAGGGTAGGAAGCGGAAGGTGGTCGGAGAGAATGAAGGAGGAATTCGGGAGGGGGATAGAGGAGGCAGCAGTGGGGGGTGGAGAGATACAACAAACGGTGAAAGAAATTATGGGAAAATTGAAAGAAGTAATGAAAGTGGCGGAGGAAGAAGGGGGTAGAGAGAGAGAAGGGCAACGAGGAAAGGATGGTGGGACGAGGAAAGTACGGGAAAAAGGGGGAGGTAAGAGCGGAATTGAGGAGATGGAGGAAAGGTAAAGGGAGTATGGGGAGTTGTGTGAAATAAAAAAAGAGGAGAGAGAAAGAAGAATAAGAGAGGCAGCGAAGCAAAGGCAGAGCACAAGGTGTGGGAGATAGTAAACAGAGAAAGAAAGAAAAGGAGTAGAGTAAATGAGAAGATAGAGACAGAGGAATGGAAAACATATTTCACAGGGCTATTAGGAGGAATAGAAGGAGGAGCGGGAAATGGCGCGTTAAGACGGGGATACGGAAGAGGAACTAGGAAAAGAGGAGATAAGAAAGGCGACGGCGAGGCTGAAGGAGGGAGAGGCGATGGGAGGCGATGGAATCCCAAATGAAGCGTGGAAATGGGGGGGGGAGAGAAAGGGTGATAGAATGGGCCTGGAAAATATGTGGAAGGGTGTGGAGAGGCGAGAGATGGCCGGAGGGCTGGAAGGAGGGGATAATAGTCCCGACAGTGAAAAAGGGGCAAGGGATAAGGTTAGAGGAGTATAGGGGGGTGACACTGATGCCCTCACTATACGAGGTATATGCAGGAGTGCTGGCCAAAAAGGTGGAAGGGGAAGTGGAGGCGATAGGGGCGGTGCCACAAAACCAGACGGGTTTTAGAAGAGGGATGGGGACGATAGACAACGTGTACGTCTTAAACTACATAATAGGAAAGCAGGTAGGGAAAAGGAAGGGAAAGCTGGTGGCGCTGTTCATAGACTTGAAAGCGGCCTTCGACTCAGTGGATATAAAGGAGTTGTGGAAAGCGCTGGAGGAGAGGGGAATAAGAAAGGGACTAAGAGAAAGAATAAAGGAAATATAAGAAGAGACAAGGAACAAAGTAAATGCAGGGAGGAGGCAGGAGAAGTCTTTCGGACTGAGAGGGGGGTAAGCAGGGATGTCCGCTGAGCCCGCTGCTCTTCAACCTGCTGACAGCGGATCTGGAAGAGGAGCTCAGAAAGGAGGAATGGGGGGGGGGAGTCAAGATAGGAAATAAGAAACTATTCTCGCTAGCATACGCGGACGACATGGTGGTAGTAGCAGAGAGAGAGGAGAAGATGGAAAATATGATTAGGAGACTGGAGAGGTATTTTGAGAGGAAAAGGCTCGAGGTCAATGTGGGGAAGACGAAGGTAATGAGGGTTAGGAAAGGAGGGGGAACGTATAAGATAAAAGAATGGAAATGGAGGAGGGAAGGGATGGAGGAAGTGAAGGAATTCAAATATCTGGGGTATGTCTTCAGAAGGAACGGGGGACAAGAGACCCACATAAAGGATACGATAAAAAAGGCGGGGACGGTAATGAGACAGGTATGGGGAATAGGGAAGACGGAATTCGGAAAAGATGTGGGTAGGAGGGTGTGGCTGTTTGACATGCTGGTGTGGACGGTGATGGGGTACGGGGCAGAAATCTGGGGGTGGGAAGAGAGAGGAGCAATGGAAGGGTACCAATGGAAGGGTAACAATGGAAAGATACCTAAGATGGGTACTGGGGCTAGATTGAAGAACACCGGGATATATGGTGAGGGAGGAAATGAAGTGGGACAAAATAGGAACCAGGGCGGGCAGGAGAGTGTGGAATTACGAGGAAAAGCTGAGAAAGGGTGGGAGGGAGTGAGAGGGCAAGGAGGTGTTGGCAAGTAATAAGGGAAACAAAAGGAAGGGGGTGCAGGGGAGAACGAATTGGGAGAAAGGCAGGGAAGCGTTTAGGAAGTTCGGCGGGGGGGGGGGCGGAAGAGCATAACCAAGAAAACGAGGGGTATGGAAGGAAAGAGAAGGACAGGGAGAACCAGTCAAGAGAGAGGTGGAAGAAGATAAGACAATCGAGGTACAACAAATGGTACAAGGAAGTAAAAGCGGAAGAAATTCCAAGGTATATGAAAGCGAGTTGGGGGGAAGAGAGGTACAAGAGAGTGGCGAGATTTGGGATGGGGAACGAAAGGAGAGAAGGTAGACACTGGGAGGCGGGGGAAAACAGAGAGTGTAGGATATGCGGGGAAGAGGTAGAATCATGGGAGCACGTGCTGGACAGGTGTGGAGGAGGGAGCGGAGAGGAAAGAGGAATAGGGGAGAGGGTACGGGAGATACTGGTCGAGGCGGGAGGCGGAGAGGCCTGGATGAAAGGGCTGAAGGAACGGAGAAGGGAGAGGAAAAGGGATAATGGGAAAAGCGAAGGAGAGGAAGGTCGGAATGAAAGAGGAATGGAGTGAAAGAGGGAACCAGAAGTCGGACCAGCGGAGAGAGGACAGAGAGGAGTAGATGTAAGGAATAGCCGGCTGTAAATAGGTTTAAGTAAAATAAGGCGGAGCGGAGGAGGCGGCGGAGAGCGCATGCGTAGCGGCGTAGGTTTAAGTAGGATAAGTAGGTTAAGAACGGATCTAAGAGAGAGGCGCGGAAGTAAAGAAACTGGAGTCCCTTGTAACCCTACGGGAAAGCGAATAAAGATTACTACTATGTACCCGGCGTTCGATTTTTTTATTTTATACATATTTTTAATCATGTAATTGCAATGTTTTTCGATTCATGAATAATTAAAGTTTTCAGAATTTTTCAGTATTGAATGTTTAAAAAAAAGTTTTCTCCAGATGTATCACCAAAAATGATATCGATACAAATCTTTACATTTTTCATTACATACTTTACTATAGTATCAATAAACAAGTAGTGTGCCAAGTTTTTATTTTTTCAGCAATACTGCGATGGAAAAAGTTAAACCGCGAAAGGTTAGGAATTCCATGCTTATCAAATGGGAAAGTTCAAGAGCTGTGAGGAGATATTTAAAATTGGAATTTGTGCCTGGGATTTCGCGTATATTTTTTAAAATATATTTGCATACACTTCAGCTTATCGGAGATAGAAACACATTTTTTACCCAAATAAGGGTCACCTCTAATGTATATAGATTACGGTATTGAAAAAAAACAATATCCTTCTTTGCCTTACGGGTTCATGAATTTCAGCTGACTCAAAGAAGACGTAAATATAAGTTATATATTAATATTCATACTTATATAGATACCTATAAATAATATTATATGTTACTTATGATAATGTGAAATATATTATTTATAGGTACTTTTAGTTACACGAATTAGTATTTTCATGCTGTTTATCGTACTTTTATATTTTCTACGAGTTTTTATGAATTTCATGTTTTTTCTTGTAGACCATTTAATTCCTCACAAGAATATATCCTGGGCATCGCTGTATGTTAATTCGTGAGCCAGTTATGAAATTTTGATAATGTATATTCAAATATAAAAATCAAGAACCCATATCTGCAAAGATGTCTTATATTATTTAACTGAAACTTTTGAATCTGTTAAGAAATATTCATTTCCTCAACACTCTAGAGCATATACTTCAAATAGCGAAATATTTCTGCTCTCGATCAGCTTGGATTTTTTAACGATGGAACTTACGTATAATTTGTTTTATTTAATTGTCCTGGTCAATGTAATAATCCGGTTTTTTGTCGAGTTTGCGTAAGAGCCTTCTCATAATTGCCGGCGTCCTTATGGCTCCCATCACGATGCTTGCTCTTCTACGCCTTGTTTTAGCCAAAACCGCCAGAAAGTAGTCATTAAAACTCATCCTTACATCCTCGAAGACCATGACCTTTACAATTTTAAAGATAATTATGAATGAAGAATAACTATGTGCTCATAGTATCAGAAACATAATTAACGGGAACCCAGATTCGTAAAACTGGAAAATATGATTGAAACATTACACTCATTTTATGTCCCATTGCTAACTTCAATATCGAACTCTCTCTGATTTACCCAATAAAGAAAAATATGTATATCAAACTTGAATGTAATCGACCAACTCACAATTGTCAGTCTGAATGGCTTTAAATATTTCATCTCTGTGGACTGCAATTTCCCGTATATTTTTCGATTTTTATGAAAATTAAACAAAAGTTTTTTACACTTACATTGTCTTCCTCCACAGGTGGTTCCATCCAATAGTTTCCGAATCCTTCTTCGGTGTCAGTTCGTTCTTGGTTCTCTTTATTACGTTCATCCCGTCTTGGTGTACCGGTTACTGATTTTTCTGAAGTGGTTCTCAATATTTCTTGAATATTTTCAGCAGTAATGATGTTTTTCGTTATGAAAAGTTTCATATCTTTCATAAATCCGGCTATTTTTCTTTCTATGTTCCGTAAACTTCTTTTTAAGGGGCTAGTCCACTTTAGAGCCACGAAAAAGGCTATTTTCGCGATTTCTTTCAAGGATTTTATAAAATATATGAATATAAAAGCTGTTGGGCTTGATAAATAAAGTCTTGAAATACATATAAAAAAAAATTATTCATTTTTATTCATTTTTAAGTACAAAAACTATAGTTTAACGTAACGCCTCAAAAATAGGTGGGCTCGGTAGCTCCATCACAACTCGGCAACGGCTTGTCTGAAATAAAAAAATCAAAGTCCATTCGATTCAGTATGACACCAGCTACAAAATGACCCTCGGATATAAAGTGTTATAAAAAATGGCAGATCAAAAACGAAAAGAGTAATAAAAAAACGTTTTTTTTCGCAGTTTTTCGCAAAAAAAGAGTAAAAATAAAATTTTTAAAACTATCGAGGGTCATCTTGTTGCGAATCATGTTTACAATATGTGGTTCAAATTTCAAGAGAATCGGTTTATTTGTTTTAGAGATACGATGGAGCTCGATTTTGAAAACGTTGTTTCGAGAAAAATGCGTTTCAAGTTTTTACTGTGATCGGCCGAGTGCGCTATACGCTCAGCTAGACGAAATGAAGTCCTGACGCTCAGGTAAAAAAAATACTTAGAGAGCTCGGATTTTCATAAAATTTTGACACAATATTTCTGAATGTATGTACTTTCGAAAGCAGTAAAAAATCGATTTTTTTAATTTTCAGAGTGGACTGGCCCCTTATCAGCACTTGAATTTGGTTATTACTCCTGGATCTTTTCTTTTGAATCAAATTACGCGTGGTTAGGGGCGATGGACGAGTTGATAAGCGATTAGATAGTAATTGGCGAGGTTCACGAACGCCCCGTCGCGTGGCTGAATAGTTTCGATCATGTGATGATCCTGGTGTTTGCGGTGTCGGTGTCGATGAGTTTGGGTGTTCCTGTGACAGCGATAGGAGATCGCGGTAATGCTCGACACTCTCTGCCTCCGCAGCTGTACGAACATTTTGCATTGATTTCTTTGGAAATAAAATAAAAATAATTGTATAATTATAGAATCTAAGAAGTTTACCAATCCATTGAATACGATACAAAAATAGTGATTTGTTATTCTGTAATAATTGCATACCTATGACTATTTATTGAACATTTTTTTGCCAATAAAGCGGAAGCAGGTCTTACATGCCACAAGTTGAAAATATGGCGAAGGAAAATTTTGATATCATACAGTATAAAAAGCAATGTAGAAAGAACAAACGAACTTATAAATAAAAGTTTTAATTGTACTCAAAATAAGGAACATATATATAATTGCCAATAAGAATATGGAAAGTGCTCGCCGCATCATGAATTGACCGAAGGCAGGTATTCCATTAATTTTTAAATATTATTAATCTATTAATATTATTAATTTGTTTATTACTGCAATAATAATGTATAATTTGATGAATATTTCTGTCAATTCATCTCTGTCAATTCTGTTAAAAATAATTACGGCTGAAATCGCGCACACCGCCAAGGCCTTTTTTTATAAGTCATTTTCAATGATAAAAGAACAATGCAACTAACTGAAAATATGCGTTAAAAAATTCATTCTCGCTCTTCAGGGATGTTTTAAGGAAATTTAAAAATTAGGCTGATTAGCGTATTTTAACCATTGAAAAAAAAACTTTTTTTCGATCCGTCACACTGGAATGATTCCTTAAGGTAGTACGAGCGCGCAATCTTGATTTCTGTAGATTTTGTTCAAATTTTAACCAGACATTGTTTATATCATTATGCATGTTTGAGTGAAATTTCAGAACAGTTAACTATTTAGATTGGGAAATAATGGGTTTTAAAATTGCAACTTTTAACACTGCAGGGCTTGCATTGAAATTCAGACAGAATAATTGTCCGTAAAAAATATTTGTCTATGTTATCTTCATTAACAAATAAAAGTGTTGCCACATTCATAACTAATTACAAACTTTGTTCGATTAAAAATAACTTCCAAATAAAAATTTGTGTTGCATAATTATTTTAAACATTCCGCGCAAACTCATGTCATTGGATACGTGGAAGGATGCGGCGTTGCCATATGTCTTCTTATTGTAGAGGACAAATTTTTTTACAGAAAATTATTCTGTCTAAATTTCAATGCAAACCCTGCAGTGTTAAAAGTTGCAACATTAAAACCTATTATCTCCCAATCTAAATAGTCGACTGTTGTGAAATTTCACTCAAACATGCATAATGATATGAACAATGTCTAGTTAAAATTTGAACAAAATCTATAGAAATCGAGATTGCGCGCTCGTACTACCTTAAGGGGTTACATTTAGTTAGCGGCCGAAAAAAACGTGTTTTTGTGATTTTTTGGGGAAAATGGTTGCAGGTTTCGACTTTTTTTTCTCACCGTAAAGGGTCTATCTCCGTACAGAGTATGTTTCATAATTTTTTTTGGGAAAAAAATCGTAATGTAAAAGATACGCGTTTTTCTCGAAACGACTTTTTTCAGAATCGGTGACCACGATATCTCAAAAATAAGTGGACCGATTTACTTGAACCTTTTGCACACTTTTTTTATCATATCAAAAGGCAGTTTTTAATCGAAGGATTTTTTTTCGATGCACACTTTTTTATATGAAGGAAAATGAAGTGATTTTTCCACCGAAATTTAGACTTTCACTTTCAATCGGCAACCAATTTTCAAAAATTAAATTTCTATCAAATCCTTCCATTAAGGACTAGATAATACGATACAAAAATTAATTTTTTTTTCTTAGTTTTGTGATTTCTGATGATTGGTTGGAAATTTACAATGGTCACCGTGGAAGGCCTTTTTTGAACAGCGCTCCGGGCGATACACTACATCTTTCACATTTATAATTTTTTTCCAATACAAAAATGATAGAACATACTTAAAGATGTACTCTTTATTGTTAAACAAAAATAAAGTTCGAAACCTGCAACCATTTTCCCCAAAAAATCACAAAAACACGCCTTTTTTGGCCGCCAACTAGATGTAACCCCTTAAATGTAATGATTAATTTGCGACAGATTATGGAGAATAAAAAAATGAAACCATACAAGTGATCTAAGGCGATTGAATAAATAGGGGATGAAAAGATATAGAAAAAGCCAGTAGGTAATACATATGAAGAATTGCACGGATGAAAAAAAAATAAAAAGTTAAAAAGAATAACGTATATAATAATTGCAGCGTACAACCATAGCAAAAATTGCAGAAAAAAGACGTAAATATTCGGGAAAATAATAAATATGTCAATAATAATGGTGAACACGATAGAATTGTACTAGCGGAACATACAATATTCTACGAACCTCACGGGCGGCAACATTCTTTTGACTTGTAAAAATTCTTGTATTGAAGCTATGAACACTTTTTCTGTTAGCCCTCACAATAGGGCTGTAATTTGGCAGTTTTAACGTCTTGATCCGTTGCTAGATGTTCTTATTCCGCGCAATCAAAGCTTTCTGGTCATCTATATTAAAATGAATGGTGAGCACATGTCTTGACTAGAATTCCGTAGATATTTGAAACAAAATATGGTATTTGACCTCATATCATTTGACCTCACATCAATAAATTTGGGAATCGAATTATAACTTTTTGAACTTGCAAATTTGAAATATAGGAATTTTAACCCTGCAAATCACATTGGGACTATTTCGTCGTAACTAAAACATTTTTTTCCAGCGTTTCCCTTAGATACCAATTTGTAGTAAAAAATATACTAACTTTTGTACTGAAATAATCGTGGATTCATATTCTGAAAAGATTGAAGAGTACTCATAATTTTTTTCGATTTTTTAAAGCGATTTAAGACACTGAAAACTGTATGTGATAATTGTTGGCCTATAGCGCGATCGCGGCAACAACGAAATCGCAGTGGAACGAAGAACGAAATCACGGGGGTAACTTCGAAATTTATATTCATAGATAATTTGAACTTCTATAACTTTCAATATTTGTAGAAGAAAATAATTATTACGTTGTCAATTATGGGCGTTATTGGTTATACATAGGACGAACACGTATTTATATTCAACCAGGGAAAAATAGAAACCAATATATTGAATATCGTAATATTAAATCGCATATAACCCGAAATATTGAAGATGAAAAACGGACCATCTGTGTCGATAATCGTGATTTTTCCATACCTCGATGTATGTACCAACATTTCGTGAAACCAAATTATCTCCTGCGGTGTCTTCAGATCTGATATTTCGTAACTTTTTCTGTTTGTCGCAAGTGAAAATTACTCGCATAGGAACGATCAAATAATCGTTCTTACGTGTGGTAATTAGTGCAAACTATGGATTCGACATTATTATCAAAAGAATAACGAATTGTCACACAATGCGCTGATACTCTATTCCACAGAAAAACTTTCGCTTCCTATCGATAGAAAAAATTGTTGAACACCTTTCAGTAGAATAGATACGAAACAACTGACTGTCTTTGTTTTTGTCATATCCATCCAGTCGAGTCGGTCGGCCAAGGCAGCAAGCGATAGAGTGGCGGGGATGTCATACCAAAGTCACAAGCCAAGCAAAACAGAGCTTTGTTCTTTATGAGCCCGCAGTTCATGCATGTTGATGCTCGTTTCTTGCGTGACTTCTCCCCAATTTTTTCCCCCATCTAAATGATATGCATATATATGTGTGTGTATATATATATAATTAGCACGAATATATTTCATTTGTGGTGGTGGTTATTCATATGTGGCATATAACCAAAATATATTCGGAATAAATGCAGCATTTGAGAGATGTAAAACAACTTGCAAATTTATTTGACCAAATAAATTGGTTGGTCTTTTTTCTAAAAATTACAAGAACATATTTTCATGATTTTTCGGAATATTACTAACATAAGAAAAATAATCCCCTCCCAAATTAATAATTGATACATAATTTTCAACTGGAAAAATCAATCGTTCATCTTAGATAAAATTGAGTGAGAACAATGACAAAAATAGTCAAGCTGCGTCTTCCTACAACCCAAACCGAAATCCCCGTGAACATGGTTTACATATATTGCGGCACCCCCACCACCACTTTTACCGCTTGTTGCCTGCCTATTCTTTCTGGCCGAAGTGAGAGACGCCACGCCAGTCGAGTGAGTATGTGTCGACAGAGTAAGTCTGTCATCGGCTCTTCAGTCTATTGTAATTTGCTTGTGCATAATCGCGTGTACGAAATACGGAAAAAAAAACATTTTGGATTTATATCACCAGTATCAAGCCATGCCTCTAGTGAAAAAACTGCTGAGCAAATCACGGACAGCTATATACCGAAGAAACAAAAGAAAATTGATGAACTTCTGGGGTACTTTTCCCACCAGAGACCGTCCACCTGATCTGAAAAACTACTTGGAATTACAGGTAAGTTTTAAATTTGTATAAAAAAGAATGAAGTTTAAGCTATTGTTCGCCCTTTTAAGTTTATCTCAAAAGAAATTGCCGAAAAAATGTAGAAGCTTTGCGACCAATTTTTAAGAGACAAAAACGGCTCTTTTCGAAAATGTTTGCTGGATAAACAAAAATCATAAACATTTTTTTTTAACTGCAAAATGAAGCTTCATTTCTCCTTTTTCACTTTTTCCTAAACGCTTAAGGGGTTACATCTAGTCGGCAGCCGAAAAAAAATCGTGCTGTTGTGATTTTTTAAAAATAATTATCTTATTGAAAAAAAAATCATGAATGTAAAAGATACGGTTTTTTCTCGGAACGACTATTTCAGAATCGGTGACTACGATATCTCGAAAACGAGTGGACCGATTTACTTGAACTTTTGCACACATTTTTTGTATATCAAAACGCAGTCCAGGATTTTTTTTCGATGTATACTTTTTTTATATCAAGGAAATGAGGTGATTTTTTTCACTGAAATTTGGATTTTCACTTTCGATCGGTAATCATTTTTTCAAAAATTAATATTTTATCAAATCATTCGATTAAAGACTAGATAATGTGATACAAAAACTAAATTTATTTGGTTTTTTGAGTCGGATGATTGGTTGGAAAGTTGGCCGCGGAAGGCCTTCTGCGAACAACGGTCCGGGCGATTCACTATATCTTTTACATTTATGAATTTTTTCCAATAAAAAATTATGAAACATACTCAAAGATATACTCTTTACTATGAAAAAAGAAAAAGTTCGAAACCTGCAACCATTTTCCTAAAAAAATCACAAAAACACGCATTTTTTCTGGCTGCCAACTAGATGTAACCTCTTAAATTAAAAAAATCAAATATATTTTTTTCCATAGAGCTATCAAACTTTTAGTGCGGCTTGATTTTTTTAAAATTGGATCAATACTTATGTTCGGGAGTGTATGTGGTGTATGTATAGAATTATTGCCAATTATGCATACGAAATGTTCCGAGTGATATTTATGACACTGGAAACTATCGCGAGATACGGGAACCAATAATTCATGTTGGAATGAATCATAAATAAATACGTATTATCTTGAATTTGTGAAAGTTGTACTTTACGAATATATCCGGGATTACAATAATTGGATGCATGAACTTGGTGTTAAATAATTATCTATCAAGTTAAATGAAAATAAAATATGAATATTTTCCGAATTCATACTCTCATGATGAATTTGCTGATCTTATAATGAATCATCTCTGCGAACTATAGAAAAAAGTGTTGAATATCAGCATGCTCCAGATTTAAATATAAAAAATAAAGTATTCGAGTTTCTTAAACGCGAATCATTATATCTTTTTCATTAATGGATGTGATACTATGACAATAAATAATGTTTTGGTTAGGGAAAAAGGAAACGCATCAATTATGTTGATCAGTGGAAAGATATCAACAAGTATATATATGAAAGATTTTATGAATGCATACGCAGCGCTCGCTGTTCTTGATACATGTCGTATACGTAGTGTATACACATGGTAATTAATTTACACCATCTATACATATTGTACAAATGAAGTATACTCATAAGTATACCCAGTGTATTTGTTCCATTCCGAACTGATAGTATACGTGGTGTATTCTTGGTGTACGCACGGAGCATCCACGCCATGTGTTTGATGTATACGCAGTTTATACGCGTTGTTTTTCTCAACTACATACACTATTCTGCCGGCATACAATATTCATACACTACGTACTCAGAACAGCGAGGGCGATAACTATCTGATAAATTTGATGCGATAGTGCAATCTAAGATATCTTTCATACTTCTGCTCTAGTATCATTTCGGTCAACAAGAAGACATAATATTAAAATGAAAGTTGATTCTAGAACACTAAATATTTGTATTTTATTGCAGAGTTCTGGATCCTGTGGTACACCAGCGTCACATCGACTAAATCCTGAAGTTCATGCACAGGAGGACTCATCAAGCGTCATCCAAAATAATGAACATCTACCAGAAAAAAAGCATGGAAGTGGCAAGCATTTACAAGAAGTGGACGGAAACCACTACAGATAACTTCGGTGCCAGTGATGATGAGTGGAACATTCATGCTCATCGCAGCGCGAACGATGATAATAAATATGATGTCACTGATGGTATCGTTGAAGACGATGATAAAGATGATGATGATGAAGAGAATGATCAAAATGATAATGGAGATGATATTGATGACCGTTACGATAATCACGATGAAGATGCCGTCGATAACATTGATGATATCGTCAATGATGGTGATTTAAATGCTACTTCAAAGAACCATCCATATCTGAGAAGAATGACTTGTTTGACATATTTGACATAGACATATTTGACATAGAAGGGACTTGTTTGACATACAAAATAAGTTAATTGGCCTGGGTAAATTGAAATTACGTATACCCACAGAAGAAGAAACCATTGTATTGATGTCAACGGGCTATCAACCAGCAATCATGAAATGTTACGGAAAAATGAGATTGAATGGCGTTAAATATATATGCGAAAGAGAACGCCATACGAAATCTTGCGATTCAACAATATACAATGGTGACGGGACTTTCGAAACAATGATAACAATAGTACGGTTTGTGGAAAATGGTATTGACGTTGGAGGAATTTTTTTTAAGAGTCTAGAGCAAATGAGATATGCATTCAATACCAAACACATAAGTCTAGTAAGCAGATAAAATAATTTACGACTTATTCAGGAGAACGCCTTCATAAGACCTGCCATTCAAATTTCTATCGCAAACGAGACATACACTATGAAGTTGTCAAACTGTTGGGAAACAGACTAGAATAAACTAAAATTGATATCGTGTTATACTTTATAATTACTTTCTAATAAATAGAAATAATAAAATTATGAGTTAACTATAAAAAAAAGGATTAATCTCTTTCGACTGTACTGATGATGCGCTTTTTGTTGGTAACGTTTGTAATATTATATATATATATATACAATATGTAGTATCACCAAAAAATGTGTATTTTTAATATTAAATATATAAAAAACATTCTTGTTCAAGTTCGATTGACATTTTTTTCATGAAATAAAAGAGACCTACATAGATATGAACCTTCATTTACTTTATTTACTTTCACCACATGCTGCAAAAAAACCCACTGAAGCCCCATGACAAGTTCCAGAAACTATTTTCCCGTCTGATATGCTCGAATAATTTTCATATTTTTCCCCATAACCGATTGCTCACTCTTTTCTCGTTTCCTGCTTATATTTATTTATTTTTCTCATAATGAAAAAAAGTGGAAAAGTAGGTGCCATATAAATTCTGCTGACTGCGGCTGTAAAAGGTTGAGTATTTTAAGTAGTCCATTATATGATTCGAAATAATGTGCTGTAGATATACCGAGTAAAATAGTTTTTACGCAGAATTCAATAGTCTATATTCATTGTATAATCATGTGTATACACAGTCTATCGCCAGTATAATTATAAGACTCAATATACAAAAAAATGGACGCTACGTTTAAGCAAAGAAGCGCATGGGCTATAATGTTTTGAATTATGGAAAAATGGGATTGATGTATCCACGGTGTCTACTATGTGTTGAGACGGAAAGGACCGTCTCATGGACAAACCGATAAACTATGGCCCCAATATTTAGGGCGTTACCCCCACTGGTAGCGCAAAAAAAGGCCTTTTTCATTAATTTTTTAAAAGAAAACTACAAAACTTTTTTAATCGATCAATATAACAACTTAAAGAACACATCTTGAAGCACTTTCAGTAATTTTTTTATTGAAAAATATTACATTGTTTAGTGGCAAATGGCCGTCAATGAAATAATGTTTTTATATACACGGTTTGCGGTGACCAACATTGCGGCGAAGGGGATCATCTGAAAAAAAAATGCGGATGGATTTAGTCAAATATAAGTATAAACTAGTCTTTAATCAGAGGATTTTAAAAAATATTCATTTTTCACAAAATGGCGGACAGTCAAAGTTAATGGTTCGATTTTAACGACAAAAAACAACTGTTTTTTGGCTATAAAACGGCCATTTTTTTTTTTCGAAAAAAAAAATCGAATGATTAAAGACTACATTTTTATGTATTAAATAAGCCTGCAAAATTTCAAGAAGATCGGTTCATTAGTATTCGAGTAATCTTGGTCACCGGCTTCAGAAATGCCATTTTGAGAAAAACGCGTTTAAAGTTTCAATTTTAGTTTACACGAAGAAAATATTTTTTTTGTAAACTTACATAGAGTCACCTATTCCGGGCCCATACAGAAGTATGGGCCCGGATACTTATACTTCAAAAAAATGCAATAAAAAAATCGATTTTTTCAAAATCGCAAGTGGGGGTAACCCCTTAAAGGAGTTAACCGATTTCGGGAAAAGGGGAGGGGTAAGCGAGAGACAGATCGACATAAAAACAAGGTGAAATAGCTCGGACCCACAGAAAAACAAGGTATAGCACCCTAAAGGCTGACAATAACAAAGCGAAAGTAACGGCCACACAACACAGAAGCAAAATTTATTTAGACGTTACACTAATCGAATTGGAGGAATACAGAAGAGAAGAGGAAAGAAAAACTGGTAAAATCAGGATAAGCACACTGATTTAATTAGAGGAATACAGAAGAGAAGGGGAAAGAAAAACCGGTAAAATCAGGATAAGCCCACTAATTGAATTAAGGGAAAACGGAAGAGAAGGGGAAAGGAAAAGCGTTAAAATCAGGATATAAAAGGACGGGAATTTTGGAGAAAGGCACTTCTTGAATCCCTCGTGGATCGACTAGTACTGCTTGGCAAAATACATCCCTAGTGGACAGGAAACGCTGAGAACACGGAACGTTAAGGAACAAAAAAGAAGAAGAAATGGAATAATTTTTTTTAGTCTTAAGTGAGAAAATTTTGGAAAATCAAATAAAAATAAAACGAGAGACGCGGAAAGTCGATAAATGAAGCGCAGAAATCAGTTATCGCAAACTAAGTAGAAAAATTATATTAGGAGAGCATAAACGGCGAAGAGGTATTTTTAATTTGCGAGCGTCACGATACTCACGCAAAAACACAACAAACATACGCACACCTCGACCGATAGAACGTAAACATTAAGCGAGCCCGCGCGTCACGATTCATCGCGTCACGATCGATAGGGCGAGTAAGGGAGGGCGAAAAATTATCGGCCCATGATAATCAATGCGGGTCGCGCCCGGAAGGGTTTACCATCCGAGTAATTACGCGAAGTGAACATTTACCGACGGAGAAAAACATTGCGGAAAAGTACAAATACAACACGAACAACACACTACACTTATACATAGCGTTATTTTTAGATTATATCGAGCCATAAAAAACTGAATAAATCGTTTTTGTTAAAAAATACCAAAAAACACCTGAGTTTCTACTAATTTCGTCACTGTTCGAGTCCCGAACCTATATATTTATTTATGCCGAATTAAGACCCGTTACAGTGTATACATGGTGTGTGTTTATGATGTATTCAATTGTCGAAATATAGTATATATTTGATGTATCCACAGTGTCTACTATATGTATGCGTGATGTGTGTATGATGTATTAAATTCTGGAAACACGGTATCTACTTGGTGTATCCACATTGTATACATGATAAAAAAACACGATGTATACCCGACCTAAACATAGTGGCAATAAGGTAAAGAAAAAAACCGCGCGTACACTGTGTATACACCAAATATGCAAGATAGATGTACTGTGCATACACTAAGTATACATCACGCATACCATCAGGTACGAATGGAAGAAATACACAGTGTATACTTATGCGTATACTTCATTTGTACAATACGTATACATAGTGTAAATCAATTACCATGTGTATAAACTACGAATACTTTGTGTACTCAGAAGAGCGAGGGACAGCATTCATACCTCCGAAATAGAGTGAATATCTAATATTTCCAATACCATCTATAGCAAAAATTCATATATCGAGACTACAAACGCCGAATGTGTAGATCTTATCAACACACAAATGGCGAACATGGGATGACTGATCACTAGCGCCATCTGTCAGCTTCCTTCTGAACCGCAAGCAACGAATTACTCGATCACAAGCTTTCGCTATTCGGACTGTTCGCCTTTTTGGCCCATCGCGGGTCCCAAATGACGAATACCCAAATAGCGAACATGGGATGATTGCCTTACCCGACTGACCATTAGCGCCGTCTGTTAGCTTCCCTCTGAAGCGCAAGAAACGTATTACTCGATGACAAGCTTTCTCTATCCGGACTGTTCGCCTTTTTGGCCCATCGCCCTATTTTAACTCTATTTTGTTTGGATAAAAAAATAATCAATGTCCTACCGCAAATTTGCTGATGTATCAGCGATCATGATGAATGAACGTGTGAAAGAAATTTCCACGTCCGTGTAGTTCTCTATATGAGATATTCTCTTGTACACAAATTTTGTTTTTGAAATCAAATTTTCTCTGTCATACAAAATTTCGGTTTGGAACAAATTATCTCTTCGGTGTAAATTTTCCCTTCGATGCAAATTTTCTCTTGGATCCAAATTTTCTCTTCGATAAAAATTTTGTCTTCTATACAAATTCTCTCTTCAGTAGGAATTCTCTTTTCGGTAGGAATTTGCTCTCCGAACCAATTTTATGTCTGGCACAAAATTTGTACTAAAGAGGGAAGTTGTACCGAAGAGAAAATTTTCGTCCGAAGAAATGTTTTCTTTAGGAGCGAACATTTGGCTGGAAGAGGACATTCATATCTATCAGTTCAAACTATCGGATGGGTGTATAAGGAAAAGAACAATGAACGTGTATATGACATTTTTATTATCGATGGTTAGCCACCTAACCAAATTCTTCGTGGAGGCTCTGCTGCTTCGGTCCTGCATATTTGACAGCGCCGATCTCGCTGGACGTTCTTCGGTACAAATTTTCCCTTTGATCCAAATTGTCTCGTCGATACAAATTTTCTCTTCGGTCCAAATTTTCTCTTTGATACAAATTTACTCTTCGATACAAATTTCCTCTTTGGTGCAAATATTCTTTGCAGTACAAATTTCGTAGTGGACAAATAATTGGTCAAAAAAGAAAATTTGTATCGAACAGAAAATTCGCATCAATGAGAAAATTGGAGAGAAAATTTGTATCAAACACAAGTACCAAAGAGGAAATTTGTTCGGAAAAGAAAATTTGTGCCAACGAAAAAATTCAGACCAAAGAGAAAATTAGGCTGGTCAAAAAATAATATGAACCGAAGAAAAAATTTGTACCGAAGAGAAAATTTTCGTGCAAAGAAATTTTTTCTGTAGGAGCGAACATTTCGCTGGAAGAGGACATTCATATCCAACACAAAATTTCTTTCGAAGAGAACATTTCTATGCATAGAAATTACCTGTTTGATGCAATTTTTTTCTCCTAAGAGACATTTTTTGCCCTACGACAAATTTTTTCTGCAAGTAGTTTCTCTTTTTATTAAGCTCCCGAAAGAAAAATAATACTTTCAAAATATCGAATGGGTGTATAAGGAAAAGAACAATCAACCGGTACATAACATTTTTATTATCGATGGCTAGCAGCCTAACCAAATTCTCCGTGGAGGCTCCGTTGCTTCGGTCCTGCATATCGGACAGCGCCGATCTCGCTGGACGTTTCATAATATATCTGCGCATGAGGCGCAACAGCAGCAATAGCCGCATGGCAAACATATGTGGGTGGCCCTTTGAGGATAACGTATCTTGCAAGAAACTGTAATACAAATTAAAAACAAGAAGTGCACACAATTTGTATTATATCGCCAATTAGTGCGAACTGCGTGCCAATAACGTTGATGTTTCAAGACACAAGAGTTTGGAGTAATTGAACATTCTCGCAAAGCCACATGGACTCGTAACTTGATTTGAAAAAGCTGTGGTTCCAGAGAAGTGAGACCGCCATATTTCCCTCTCGCACTTGCGTGAAGCACCGGCGCCATCACGGGTCACGTTAACTACGAAGAGAAGCGACCCTACGAATCTCCACTTGAAATCTCTTTGTACCGAAGTAATGAAATGAAGAACGCTTATGTCAATAAAAGAGCGGATAACATGTAAAAGTTGGGCGTTAAACAAATGGAATCTGTTTACGCATTAAAGTAAAAGAAGAATTTCATTATTCGTTTGGTTGTAAGCTACTTCTTATTATTCTTACTATTCTTGCTATTCTTGATAAACTTTCTTAGATTTCTTACATTACTTCAGTTCGACTTACTGGGATTCACAATAGTAGAATACCTTTAGATATCCATTTTTGATAAAATTATGACACCTTTAACTGTACACTATGCACAAACATTAAAACATATAAAAAAGTCCGATATTTTTTAGCGATGTTCATAAGGCTGAGTTATATAAAAAATTCTCGTACAGGTAAAAAAAACAAATCGAAGCTTCAAGTTTCTCGTTTTGAGGTCCAAAGGTAAAATATTTTTGTCATTTTAGAGTAATCGAGTAAAACCAACGGGGAAGTAATTTTCCAAATTATTGCTCGCCTTTCAAAAGGTTCACAGGCACTAATTTATTTTTTTTGTCATTTCACCTAATGAACCTTTTAGCTGATTCTTTCTGAAGGAAATCGAGTCTTATTTGCATAACTTTTTCAACAAGTTTTTCGCAGAGTACTGATTTTTCTCTTACATCTATTTTCACTTATTTTCTACTTCGAATATTTTTTCCGTACTTGCTATCCAACATGCTTTCACTTTTTCTTAAACTAATTCTCCCGTCCACACCTGCCCCGTCCCGTTCTCTGCTTGCCCATCTTTTTGCACACTTCCTCTATTTCCCTGAAATACAGACATGTCCCTTTTTGCATTTTCCTACCCAACATAATGATATTTCCCCCCTTTATTGTCACAATAACCATTCCTTTGATCCTCTCCTCTGCTGTACTTCTTGCTTTTTATGTAAGAAGCTCCGAACTTTTTTTTACATATTAAAGATGCTCAACTCTCATTTTATCATTGTCTACAATGTAAAAATGATAAAATGACAAATGGAAAATACAAATAATATGTATATTTTTATTTCTCATTATGCGTTGGTTGTGTCATTTTCTCCTCTTCCTTCCACGAAATATCCCTCTTTTATCTTGTCTATTCTTTCCACTTCTCTGCGTTCCCTTATCACTGTTGAAATATCTTCTATACCGATATCCCTCATAACTTTCTGCAAACTTACCCCCCACTTTGATAGGATTCCGTTTACAATGGGTCTTATTTCCTCAGATTAGCAATTTTTTTTGCTTTACTATCTGCAATTGTTCTCCTTTGATTTCCCGTTGTTATTTCTTTTTAGCTTGTTCTCCGTTACTAAAAATCCTTATGTTTGTCTTCGCATTTATTTTCATCTCAGTTTCGTGCGTCCATCTTGCTACATTTTTAGAAAGCTCTTTCACCTTTCCGCCGTATCCACTGTTACCGCAACATCGTCCGAATATTCCATTGCAACAGGTTTTTCCTTATTTATTACCCACTGCTCTCATTTTCCCACGTGTCTTCTAAGTGATCTATACATAAATCGAGCAGCAACGCGCTTAATGCGCGTCTTTGCCTCACCCCTTGGCTTCTTCCGAATCGTTGTGTGATTTTCCGTTATCTTTGCATCTCTGATCTTGCCCGCTTGTAAATTTCCATTCTGTCTTTCTATTTTTATTTTAAGATTACTTTTTCCCTACATGATTATCAAAAGCGGTCTTAAAAACCGCGAAACAAACGTACCACTTCGCTCCCTTCGATTTTAATTTCTCATTGATTACTGCATTTCATGTAAATATTTGATCTCTCGTTCCTCTACCTCTCCTGAATCCTGCCTGACTTTTCCAAAATTTTTCTGTTCGTTCCGATCCACTTGTTTAATAGCTTCATCATTATTTCTGTTGCCAATTTATACTCTACATCCAATAATGATACCGTTATTATAGATTGACACAATTCTTGCTGTTTTCCACCTTTTCGCGATTCTTCCTCGTAGTCATATACTATTTCAGGCCGTTCTTAGTTTTGAGGAAGGCCTCAACTTAAGTAGAGGTATACAGGCCCTACCCGAGGTCCTTTGTGTTGACAGAGTAGTTATAATGAGTAGAAATAATGTTTTTATATACACGGTTAGCGGTGACCAACATTGCGGCGAAGTGGATCATCTGAAAAAAAAAAATGCGGATGGATTTAGTCAAATATAAGTATAAACTAGTCTGTAATCGAAGGATTTTAAAAAATATTCATTTTTTACAAAATGGCGGACAGTCAAAGTTAATGGTTCGATTTTAACGAAAAAAAAGGCCGTTTTTTGGCTATAAAACGGCCATTTTTCTTCGAAAAAAAAATCGAACGATTAAAGACTACATTTTTATGTATTAAATAAGCTTGCAAAATTTCAAGAAGATCGGTTCATTAATGTTCGAGTAATCTTGGTCACCGACTTCAGAAATGCCATTTTGAGAAAAACGCGTTGAAAGTTTCAATTTCAGTTTACACGAAGAAAATATTTTTTTTTGTAAACTTACATAGAGTCATCTATTCCGGGCCCATACTTCTGTATGGGCCCGGATACTTATACTTCAAAAAAATGCAATAAAAAAAATCGATTTTTTCAAAATCGCAAGTGGGGGTAACCCCTTAAAAGATGAACGCTTCTTCCGCGACAGAATTCATAAATTACCAGGAAGATGGGGACAAGTATTGGCTAGCGATGGACAATATTTTGATTAATGTATTAATTCATTTTATCATTCGAATAAGTGCGTATTTTATGCAAAAAACGGACCGAATTAAGTTGTACACCCAATATATTAAAACATATAGAAATCGTTCGACATCGTGTCTGAAGGAGGAAGAAATTGCTTTCCTTTATTTCTCGCTACCTTCCCTTGAAAAACTCTATAGGTTATGGGCCCAGTAGTTGTGCGAAAATAACGGAATTTCAATAATTAGTGCGTCGAGTGGTCGGCAACGGATCAGTCGAATCGCGTGGCACGTGGCAGCCACTGGCCCCCGGGAGCACGAGTAAGTCGTGTGGTGGTTCGGAATCGCGTGTGCGGTTGAAATGATCAAAATGTCAGACGATATCTCGGCAAGAAATATTGAAATGTTGGACGGTACGGACTATTTAACGTGGAAGTTTGAAATGGTGGCTCTTTTTAGAGCAGCACGTATGCACGGTGTCGTAAGTGGCACGGATGTGCTAGCGGAGGACGCGACAGTAGTTGTGACAAACACGTTGGAAGAAAAAAATGCAAAAGCACGAGTACTGATTGCAACAACTCTCAAGAGATCTCAATTGATATCTTTAATCACATGCGAGGCTGGTAAAGAAATGTGGGATGCGTTGTGCAGTCAGTACGGGCAAAAGTTATCCTCGAGCAAGTTGTTGTTGAGTAGATTTCATGCATATAGGATGGAATCGGGCGATACCGTGGGCGATACCTTGGATACAGCATGTATCCAAGGTACGAACCATGGCGCTACAATTGAAATATGTCGGCGAAACGATGTCAGACGCGACCGTGATGGCAAAAATTCTCTCTGGATTGCCGGCAAGCTACAGTGGTTTTCAAACGGCCTGGCATAACTTCGAGGAGGAGAGACAGACAATCGAAAAATCTGACCGAGAGGCTTGTGCGTGAGGAGATGAGGCATGGTGTGAACGGCGACGCAGTCGAAGCATTGGCAGTTGTAAAAAATCTTGGTGCAAAGAAAAAGTCGAGTGATACGAAACAGAAAAATAAGAGAGACATTAAAGACGTTAAGTGTTTCAAATGTTATGAGAAAGGACATTACGCGCGCGATTGTCCAAAAAAAAAACAAAATAACGACGAAAAAGAAGGAAATAGAAACTCGCGAAAGTTTGTGCTCGTGGTCGCGACCGAAAGAAAAGCGTCGGGTGCCCGGGAAAAACGGGTCGGTAAAACAGCAGAGCAGGAGGAGCGTTTGCTGAGAGTCGATAAAGCGGACGCCTGGATTTGCGACAGTGAGGCTTCACTACACATCACTCATAAACGCGACTGGTTCGAGACTCTCCGCACAGGCAGTGGTGGCGCGGTTGTGCTCGGTAACCATGTCGAGTGTGCAATAGAAGGAGAAGGAACTGTCAATCTCGAAGCATTTGTTAACGGGCGGTGAAATTGCGTGCGTATCGAAGGAGTTTTATACGTTCCTGAGATAAAGAAAAAATTGCTGTCGTTGGGCGCGTGTGCTGAAAAAGGCTGTTTCTTTGGGGTTACCAACGAACGTGTAACGGTGTCGCTGAAGAACGAAACATTAATGACCGGTATAAATAAAGGAAACGCGATTTATCGCATGCTCGTTCGCGTAATGTTACCGGGAAAAAAGACGGAAGTGAACGTGTCTTCAGCCGATCTGAAAACTTGGAACGAGCGACTGGGACATATTGGTGCGCGCGCGATAGAGGACATGGTGAAAAACGATTGCGTGACCGGCGTAAAATTAAAAAATGCAGATAAGTTTTTTTGCGAACTATGTCAACTTGGAAAGGCACATAGTGTTAGAGACTGCCGAGTACGCGAGAGACATTCGAATTTTCGCTGGGTGTGCGTGAGTGTGAGAGAGAGGCGTGTATTTAGTTAGTACTCCATCAATTTGTAGTTCATTAATAAAGTGTTCTTTAAAATGCCCTCGCGACGTGTTTCTGCGATGCGTTCCCTATCGCGTCGTATTCCTTCGGCCATAGCTTGTGAAGAACTAAAACGGATTTAGAAGAAAGTGAGCTATTAACATTTCAGAAGTGGGATTACTCAAATAATAATAATAATAATAATTATTATTATTATTTACCAGGAGATATTGAGTCCGTTGTCGTGGGTGAGAGGTGCAAGATTTATTGGAACTTCTCATTCGCGACCATCGGGCCGCTACAAGCGACTAAGCCTGATGTTGTCCTCTTCGATTTCGACGACAAGACGATATACGTCATTGAGTTCTCGGCTCCGGCCGAAGTGAACGTGTCGCGAAAGGAAGAGGAGAAACGGCTCAAGTATCAGCCTCTCCTGGCCGAGCTACGTCGTTTGCACCGAGGATTCAGGGTAACTCTCGTTGTCCTCATCATCGGCGCGCTAGGGGGGATGAAGGAGTCATTTGTATCGGGCCTCGCTGGCATACCGGTTTGCAAACCCGGTGTCCGGTTGCTAGCAGGTCGGATGCAGAAGGCGGTCATACTTGGGTCCCTCCGTTTACTCCGGCAACACGATTGTGGACTGCGGTAGCCGCTAACCCTCTGGCTTGAGGGAGCGGCTATAGCAGAGCGATTAATTGGACTTTTCGCGCGTTTTTTTGACTGGGCGGCAGTCGAGGTGGTGTCGGAACCCTCGAGTGTCGCCCAGCGTTATTGTTCCGGTCTAGATTAAGACCGAGCCTAACCCCCGGGGGTAGGTGAATGTTTCCCAGTGCAAACTGAGGAAGTGTGTTGCCCGGAGCAATAAAGTCTAATATTAAAAAAAAATAAGAGAAAAAAAAAAAATAATAAGATGGCGTGGGGAAGCTGGCGTGCCCATCGCCCGGGGGAACACAACTCCTTCGCAATAGCCACCGACGTGCCAGGCTAACCACCTAGCACGCCGAAAACTAGGTTCCAACTAGACCTAGTCAGGCCCCCCACAACCGGTCCCTCTCGGATGGGGACCAAGGATCAGTTGGGAGGGGCACCCGTACAGGATCCACGGCAACGACCACGGCTCGAAATCGGCGCCTAGAGTGGATGGAGGAACTCAAGGAGGACCTCATCCGCTGCTGGAGGGATAGCCTGCCGTCGCGAAGGGGCTACATGGCGAGGTTGCAGGCCCTGTGGAGCCAAGTGCACCCAGAGCTTGCATACCTCTCGCAACAACATCTGCGAGACCAGGCCGCCCGTTTGCGACGACAAGGCTACGATCTCTTGTTACTACCACTAGAGCTGTCCGGCAGGCGCTCTTCCGCGCGTTCAGTGCGGAGCTCTGCCGGACGGCCTCAAGATCGGTCCCCCCGGCAGTCGGAACCCCCCCGTTGGCGCGTCGATTTGACAGAGGACTGGGAAACAAGGAGGGAGAGAATCACTGGGAAATTTTCTCTTCAGCCTGGTTGCCTAGAAGCGGCAAATGAGTCCCTTGTGGCAGCAATCCCTGAAACTGCTGATCTCCTCAGCTTGAACTGGGCTGTGTATCACGCGGCTGTTGAGGCGAAACCTCGAACACGCAATGATAAGGCAACGTTCGTGGTTAAGACTCGGCGGCGCGTTGCACAGCTCCAGAATAAGATCAATGAAGCGCGGAGGCAGGCATCCCGTGTTCAATGTGTGTTAGACTTCATTACGGCGGGGAGGGCGTTTACCCCTAAAATCCGAAAAATCAGCTCGGAACTGAAATGCCGTCACCACACATTGAACAAAGCTATCCTTCTTATTGTGAAGGAACGCTACGTGGAGAAGGTGCGGAACCTGGGGGTTGCGAAGCAATCCCTAGAGAGGCGGCTGGGTCGGGCGTTAGACAACGCCCTCTTCCGTTCTGACCCAGGCCGCTGGTTCCAACCACCTACGCCTACCCCCGACACAGCGCCAACAGCTGTTCAGGTGGAGCGGTTTTGGGGAGAACTGTATAGCAGGGGGGGTCATTTTGATGAAAGCACTCCAGCCCTGGGGCGGTTCGACGCGTTTTGCCGGCAACAGCCGAGTCAACGTGGCGACTGTCTTCCAGTCACGCGGGGTGAGGTGGAGAAGGTGAGTAGCATGAGGAACCACGCCGCTCCCGGACCAGATGGGATTAACATCTTCTGGTGGAAGAAATTCACGTGCACGCATACCCATCTGGCCCGCATCTTCTCGTCGTTCATCGATGGGACGGTGCCCATCCCTGCGTGGCTGACAGAGGGAAGGACGGTGCTACTCCCCAAAAAAGGGGATTTGTCGCATCCGGAGAACTACCGCCCGATAACGTGTCTGAATGCGCTCTGTAAGATCTTCACAAAGATTCTTTATGAGCGTGTTCTGCACGAGATCGAGCCTGCATGGCGGGAGATATACGAACAAAGGGGATCCAAGAGAGGACTGGGAGGTTGTAAGGAGAACCTGCTGGCGGACCGTTGCATTACGCAAGACGCGGTCCAGCACAAGCGTAACCTCTCGGTCGCTTGGATAGACTACCGTAAGGCGTTCGACACTGTCAGTCACAAACTGATTATACACCTACTCGAACGCCTTTCGGTGAGTCCCTACATGGTGAGATGCATTAAGCAGCTCATGCCGCTCTGGAAGACACGCTTCACAGTTAAGACTAGTGAAGGCAACGTGTCGACCGGAGTGGCGGGGTATAGGAGGGGGATTATCCAGGGAGATTCTCTCAGCCCCCTCCTGTTTTGCATCTCACTATTACCCTTATCAATCGCCTTGCGGGCTGCACGCGGGTACGAAGCGGGGCCCCCCGGGCAGCGTGGGCGAGGGATCACCCATTTATTTTATATGGATGACCTCAAGCTATACGCCCCCGGGGAGGCGGGGCTTAAGCTCCTCTTGAACATCGTAGCGACGTACACGCGGGCGGCGGGGATGGATTTCGGATTGGACAAATGCGCTGTTCTTCATCTCAGGAGAGGGAGAGCAGAGGGTGTCGCGGCTGATGTCCGGCTGGTGGACGGGAGCGTCTTCAAACACCTGGACGCCGGGGGGTCTTATCGGTACCTTGGCATCGATCAGCGCTCTCTTCAAGACGCTGAGGGTGTCAAGGGGGCCCTCCGCAGCGAGTATAGGCGGCGTCTCAGACGGATCTGGAAATCAGATCTGTCTGGGAAAAATAAGATCACTGCCACCAATATGCTCGCTGTCCCGGTCCTGCTCTACTCCTTTGGCGTCGTCAAATGGCGCAGAGACGAGCTTAAACAGCTGGACATCGGCACACGCAAAATAATGAACATCCAACGGAGTCTGCACCCTCGATCTTCCACCCCGCGCCTTTATATGCTGCGTCAGAGCGGCGGGCGTGGGCTCTTGGGATTGGAGTGTCTTCATGACCGCATGGTCCTCGGAATAGCAAGCGATGTGATAACAAGCTCGGACCCGCTCCTGGAGATTGTGCACCAGCATGAGCTTCATGGGGCGGGTGCTTTTCTTTATAAGGCGGCAGATCGTGCGGCAGAGACCCTCGGCTTGGAGTTCCGCCGGCGCCGGCGTGGCGCCTTGCCAATAGACTCCGTCGCTCGGTTGCCCAAGTCCCGACGCCGGCGGGCAATCGGGGCTGCCGAGCAGACTGTCCTGACTCGGCAGCACGTGGACAGACCCATGCACGGTGTGTTTTTTCACCACATCGAAGAACAGGGGCTGTCCACCCAGCTGACCTTTTCCTTCTTGCGGTCAGCTGGACTGATGTCCGAGACCGAAGGGTTTATCTGCGCCTGCCAAGACGGAGTCATCAACACCCTGGTCTATTGCAGCCGCGTTTTGGGTCAGCCTCTGCCGACCACTTTGTGTCGTGCATGCAAACAATCGCCGGAGACACTAATGCATCTACTGTCGGCTTGCCCAGTATATGCAGTCTCCGGCTATATCCATCGCCATAACGCGGCCCTAAGAGTGTTGTACTACCATCTACGGCACTCTTATGGGATAGACCGGGAGCCCGTGCCGCCTTATTTACCAGGAGATATTGAGTCCGTTGTCGTGGGCGAGAGGTGCAAGATTTATTGGAACTTCTCATTCGCGACCATCGGGCCGCTACAAGCGACTAAGCCTGATGTTGTCCTCTTCGATTTCGACGACAAGACGATATACGTCATTGAGTTCTCGGCTCCGGCCGAAGTGAACGTGTCGCGAAAGGAAGAGGAGAAACGGCTCAAGTATCAGCCTCTCCTGGCCGAGCTACGTCGTTTGCACCGAGGATTCAGGGTAACTCTCGTTGTCCTCATCATCGGCGCGCTAGGGGGGATGAAGGAGTCTTTTGTATCGGGCCTCGCTGGCATACCGGTTTGCAAACCCGGTGTCCGGTTGCTAGCAGGTCGGATGCAGAAGGCGGTCATACTTGGGACCCTCCGTTTACTCCGGCAACACGATTGTGGACTGCGGTAGCCGCTAACCCTCTGGCTTGAGGGAGCGGCTATCGCAGAGCGATTAATTGGACTTTTCGCGCGTTTTTTTGACTGGGCGGCAGTCGAGGTGGTGTCGGAACCCTCGAGTGTCGCCCAGCGTTATTGTTCCGGTCTAGATTAAGACCGAGCCTAACCCCCGGGGGTAGGTGAATGTTTCCCAGTGCAAACTGAGGAAGTGTGTTGCCCGGAGCAATAAAGTCTAATATTAGAAAAAAAAAAATAATAATAATAATATAAGGCGTAGGGAAGCTGGCGTGCCCATCGCCCGGGGGAGCACAACTCCCTCGCAATAGCCACCGACGTGCCAGGCCAACCACCTGGCACCGAAAACTAGGTTCGAACACCACCTAGTCAGGCCCCCCACAACCGGTCCCTCTCGGATGGGGACCAAGGATCAGTTGGGAGGGCCACCCGGATAGGATCCACGGCAACGACCACGGCTCGACATCGGCGCCTAGAGTGGACGGAGGAACTCAAGGAGGACCTCATCCGCTGCTGGAGGGATAGCCTGCCGTCGCGGAGGGGCTACATGGCGAGGTTGCAAGCCCTGTGGAGCCAAGTGCACCCAGAGCTTGCATACCTCTCGCAACAACATCTGCGAGACCAGGCCGCCCGTTTACGACGACAAGGCTACGATCTCTTATTACTACCACCAGAGCTGTCCGGCAGGCGCTCTTCCGCGCGTTCAGTGCGGAGCTCTGCCGGACGGCCTCAAGATCGGTCCCCCCGGCAGTCGGATCCCCCCGTTGGCGCGTCGATTTGACAGAGGACTGGGAAACAAGGAGGGAGAGAATCACTGGGAAATTTTCTCTTCAGCCTGGTTGCCTAGAAGCGGCAAATGAGTCCCTTGCGGCAGCAATCCCTGAGACTGCTGATCTCCTCGGCTTGAACTGGGCTGTGTATCACGCGGCTGTTGAGGCGAAACCTCGGACACGCAATGATAAGGCGGCGTTCGTGGTTAAGACTCGGCGGCGCGTTGCACAGCTCCAGAATAAGATCAATGAAGCGCGGAAGCAGGCATCCCGTGTTCAGTGTGTGTTAGACTTCATTACGGCGGGGAGGGCGTTTTCCCCTAAAATCCGAAAAATCAGCTCGGAACTGAAATGCCGTCACCACACATTGAACAAAGCTATCCTTCTTATTGTGAAGGAACGCTACGTGGAGAAGGTGCGGAACCTGGGGGTTGCGAAGCAATCCCTAGAGAGGCGGCTGGGTCGGGCGTTAGACAACGCCCTCTTTCGTTCTGACCCAGGCCGCTGGTTCCAACCACCTACGCCTGCCCCCGACACAGCGCCAACAGCTGTTCAGGTGGAGCGGTTTTGGGGAGAACTGTATAGCAGGGAGGGTCCTTTTGATGAAAGCACTCCAGCTCTGGGGCGGTTCGACGCGTTTTGCCGGCAACAGCCGAGTCAGCGTGGCGACTGTCTTCCAGTCACGCGGGGAGAGGTGGAGAAGGCGGTGAGTAGCATGAGGAACCACGCCGCTCCCGGACCAGATGGGATTAACATCTTCTGGTGGAAGAAATTCACGTGCACCCATATCCATCTGGCCCGCATCTTCTCGTCGTTCATCGATGGGACGGTGCCCATCCCTGCGTGGCTGACAGAGGGAAGGACGGTGCTACTCCCCAAAAAAGGGGATTTGTCGCATCCGAAGAACTACCGCCCGATAACGTGTCTGAATGCGCTCTGTAAGATCTTCACAAAGATTCTTTATGAGCGTGTTCTGCACGAGATCGAGCCTGCATGGCGGGAGATATACGAACAAAGGGGATCCAAGAGAGGACTGGGAGGTCGTAAGGAGAACCTGCTGGCGGACCGCTGCATTACGCAAGACGCGGTCCAGCACAAGCGTAACCTCTCAGTCGCTTGGATAGACTACCGTAAGGCGTTCGACACTGTCAGTCACAAACTGATTATACACCTACTCGAACGCCTTTCGGTGAGTCCTTACATAGATAGATGCATTAAGCAGCTCATGCCGCTCTGGAAGACACGATTCACAGTTAAGACTAGTGAAGGCAACGTGTCGACCGGAGTGGCGGGGTATAGGAGGGGGATTATCCAGGGAGATTCTCTCAGCCCCCTCCTGTTTTGCATCTCGCTATTACCCTTATCAATCGCCTTGCGGGCTGCACGCGGGTACGAAGCGGGGCCCCCCGGGGAGCGTGGGCGAGGGATCACCCATTTATTTTATATGGATGACCTCAAGCTATACGCTCCCGGGGAGGCGGGGCTTAAGCTCCTCTTGAACATCGTAGCGACGTACACGCGGGCGGCGGGAATGGATTTCGGATTGGACAAATGCGCTGTTCTTCATCTCAGGAGAGGGAGAGCAGAGGGTGTCGCGGCTGATGTCCGGCTGGTGGACGGGAGCGTCTTCAAACACCTGGACGCCGGGGGGTCTTATCGGTACCTTGGCATCGATCAGCGCTCTCTTCAAGACGCTGAGGGTGTCAAGGGGGCCCTCCGCAGCGAGTACAGGCGGCGTCTCAGACGGATCTGGAAATCAGATCTGTCTGGGAAAAATAAGATCACTGCCACCAATATGCTCGCTGTCCCGGTCCTGCTCTACTCCTTTGGCGTCGTCAAATGGCGCAGAGACGAGCTTAAACAGCTGGACATCGGCACACGCAATATAATGAACATCCAACGGAGTCTGCACCCTCGATCTTCCACCCCGCGCCTTTATATGCTGCGTCAGAGCGGCGGGCGTGGGCTCTTGGGATTGGAGTGTCTTCATGACCGCATGGTCCTCGGAATAGCAAGCGATGTGATAACAAGCTCGGACCCGCTCCTGGAGATTGTGCACCAGCATGAGCTTCATGGGGCGGGTGCTTTTCTTTATAAGGCGGCAGATCGTGCGGCAGAGACCCTCGGCTTGGAGTTCCGCCGGCGCCGGCGTGGCGCCTTGCCAATA
Organism: Ophion slaviceki; assembly: GCA_944452715.1. Lineage (NCBI taxonomy): Eukaryota > Metazoa > Arthropoda > Insecta > Hymenoptera > Ichneumonidae > Ophion > Ophion slaviceki. Next base: position 52,128,021 of record OX101783.1, read on the forward strand.
GACTCCGTCGCTTGGTTGCCCAAGTCCCGACGTCGGCGGGCAATCAGGGCTGCCGAGCAGACTGTCCTGACTCGGCAGCACGTGGACAGACCCATGCACGGTGTGTTTTTTCACCACATCGAGGAACAGGGGCTGTCCACCCAGCTGACCTTTTCCTTCTTGAGGTCAGCTGGACTGATGTCCGAGACCGAAGGGTTTATCTGCGCCTGCCAAGACGGAGTCATCAACACCCTGGTCTATCGCAGCCGCGTTTTGGGTCAGCCTCTGCCGACCACTTTGTGTCGTGCATGCAAACAATCGCCGGAGACACTAATGCATCTACTGTCGGCTTGCCCAGTATATGCAGTCTCCGGCTATATCCATCGCCATAACGCGGCCCTAAGAGTGTTGTACTACCATCTACGGCACTCTTATGGGATAGACCGGGAGCCCGTGCCGCCTTATTTACCAGGAGATATTGAGTCCGTTGTCGTGGGCGAGAGGTGCAAGATTTATTGGAACTTCTCATTCGCGACCATCGGGCCGCTACAAGCGACTAAGCCTGATGTTGTCCTCTTCGATTTCGACGACAAGACGATATACGTCATTGAGTTCTCGGCTCCGGCCGAAGTGAACGTGTCGCGAAAGGAAGAGGAGAAACGGCTCAAGTATCAGCCTCTCCTGGCCGAGCTACGTCGTTTGCACCGAGGATTCAGGGTAACTCTCGTTATCCTCATCATCGGCGCGCTAGGGGGGATGAAGGAGTCATTTGTATCGGGCCTCGCTGGCATACCGGTTTGCAAACCCGGTGTCCGGTTGCTAGCAGGTCGGATGCAGAAGGCGGTCATACTTGGGTCCCTCCGTTTACTCAGGCAACACGATTGTGGACTGCGGTAGCCGCTAACCCTCTGGCTTGAGGAAGCGGCTATCGCAGAGCGATTCATTGGACTTTTCGCGCGTTTTTTTTTGACTGGGCGGCAGTCGAGGTGGTGTCGGAACCCTCGAGTGTCGCCCAGCGTTATTGTTCCGGTCTAGATTAAGACCGAGCCTAACCCCCGGGGGTAGGTGAATGTTTCCCAGTGCAAACTGAGGAAGTGTGTTGCCCGGAGCAATAAAGTCTAATATTTAAAAAAAAATAATAATAATAGTAATAATCCGCAGCGAGTATAGGCGGCGTCTCAGACGGATCTGGAAATCAGATCTGTCTGGGAAAAATAACATCACTGCCACCAATATGCTCGCTGTCCCGGTCCTGCTCTACTCCTTTGGCGTCGTCAAATGGCGTAGAGACGAGCTTAAACAGCTGGGCATTGGCACACGCAAAATAATGAACATCCAACGGAGTCTGCACCCTCGATCTTCCACCCCGCGCCTTTATATGCTGCGTCAGAGTGGCGTAGGGAAGCGTAGGGAAGCTGGCGTGCCCATCGCCCGGGGGAGCACAACTCCTTCGCAATAGCCACCGACGTGCCAGGCTAACCACCTAGCACGCCGAAAACTAGGTTCCAACTAGACCTAGTCAGGCCCCCCACAACCGGTCCCTCTCGGATGGGGACCAAGGATCAGTTGGGAGGGGCACCCGTATAGGATCCACGGCAACGACCACGGCTCGAAATCGGCGCCTAGAGTGGACGGAGGAACTCAAGGAGGACCTCATCCGCTGCTGGAGGGATAGCCTGCCGTTGCGAAGGGGCTACATGGCGAGGTTGCAGGCCCTGTGGAGCCAAGTGCACCCAGAGCTTGTATACCTCTCGCAACAACATCTGCGAGACCAGGCCGCCCGTTTACGACGACAAGGCTACGATCTCTTATTACTACCACCAGAGCTGTCCGGCAGGCGCTCTTCCGCGCGTTCAGTGCGGAGCTCTGCCGGACGGCCTCAAGATCGGTCCCCCCGGCAGTCGGATCCCCCCCGTTGGCGCGTCGATTTGACAGAGGACTGGGAAACAAGGAGGGAGAGAATCACTGGGAAATTTTCTCTTCAGCCTGGTTGCCTAGAAGCGGCAAATGAGTCCCTTGCGGCAGCAATCCCTGAGACTGCTGATCTCCTCGGCTTGAACTGGGCTGTGTATCACGCGGCTGTTGAGGCGAAACCTCGGACACGCAATGATAAGGCGGCGTTCGTGGTTAAGACTCGGCGGCGCGATGCACAGCTCCAGAATAAGATCAGTGAAGCGCGGAAGCAGGCATCCCGTGTTCAATGTGTGTTAGACTTCATTACGGCGGGGAGGGCGTTTACCCCTAAAATCCGAAAAATCAGCTCGGAACTGAAATGCCGTCACCACACATTGAACAAAGCTATCCTTCTTATAATGAAGGAACGCTACGTGGAGAAGGTGCGGAACTTGGCGGTTGCGAAGCAATCCCTAGAGAGGCGGTTGGAACGGGCGTTAGACAACGCCCTCTTCCGTTCTGACCCAGGCCGCTGGTTCGAACCACCTACGCCTGCCCCCGACACAGCGCCAACAGCTGTTCAGGTGGAGCGGTTTTGGGGAGAACTGTATAGCAGGGAGGGTCATTTTGATGAAAGCACTCCAGCTCTGGGGCGGTTCGACGCGTTTTGTCGGCAACAGCCGAGTCAGCGTGGCGACTGTCTTCCAGTCACGCGGGGTGAGGTGGAGAAGGCGGTGAGTAGCATGAGGAACCACGCCGCTCCCGGACCAGATGGGATTAACATCTTCTGGTGGAAGAAATTCACGTGCACCCATACCCATCTGGCCCGCATCTTCTCGTCGTTCATCGATGGGACGGTGCCCATCCCTGCGTGGCTGACAGAGGGAAGAACGGTGCTACTCCCCAAAAAAGGGGATTTGTCTCATCCGGAGAACTACCGCCCGATAACGTATCTCAATGCGCTCTGTAAGATCTTCACAAAGATTCTTTATGAGCGTGTTCGGCGCGAGATCGAGCCTCCATGGTGGGAGGTATACGAACAAAGGGGATCCCAGAGGGGACTAGGAGGTTGTAAGGAGAACCTGCTGGTGGACCGATGCATTACGCAAGACGCGGCCCAGCACAAGCGTAACCTCTCGGTCGCTTGGATAGACTACCGTAAGGCGTTCGACACTGTCAGTCACAAACTGATTATACACCTACTCGAGCGCCTTTCGGTGAGTCCTTACATAGTGAGATGCATTGAGCAGCTCATGCCGTTCTGAAAGACACGCTTCACAGTTAAGACTAGTGAAGGCAACGTGTCGACCGGAGTGGCGGGGTATAGGAGGGGGATTATCCAGGGAGATTCTCTCAGCCCACTCCTGTTTTGCATCTCGCTATTACCCTTATCAATCGCCTTGCGGGCTGCACGCGGGTACGAATCGGGGCCCCCCGGGGGGCGTGGGCGAGGGATCACCCATTTATTTTATATGGATGACCTCAAGCTATACGCTCCCGGGGAGGCGGGAGCGTATAGCTCCCGCTCTTGAACATCGTAGCGACGTACACGCGGGCGGCGGGAATGGACTTCGGATTGGAAAAATGCGCTGTTCTTCATCTCAGGAGAGGGAGAGCAGAGGGTGTCGCGGCTGATGTTCGGCTGGTGGACGGGAGCGTCTTCAAACACCTGGACGCCGGGGGGTCTTATCAGTACCTTGGCATCGATCAGCGCTCTCTTCAAGACGCTGAGGGTGTCAAGGGAGCCCTCCGCAGCGAGTATAGGCGGCGTCTCAGACGGATCAGGAAATCAGATCTGTCTGGGAAAAATAAGATCACTGCTGCCAATATGCTCGCTGTCCCGGTCCTGCTCTACTCCTTTGGCGTCGTCAAATGGTATAGAGACGAGCTTAAACAGCTGGATATCGGCACGCGCAAAATAATGAACATCCAACGGAGTCTGCACCCTCGATCTTCCACCCCGCGCCTTTATATGCTTTATATGCAAGCGACATGATAACAAGCTCGGACCCGCTCCTAGAGATTGTGCACCAGCATGAGCTTCATGGGGCGAGTGCTTTTCTTCATAAGGCGGCAGATCGTGCGGCAGAGACCCTCGGCATGGAGTTCCGCCGGCGCCGGCGTGGCGCCTTGCCAATAGACTCGTCGCTCGGTTGCCCAAGTCCCGACGTCGGCGGGCAATCAGGGCTGCCGAGCACATTGTCCTGACTCGGCAGCACGTGGACAGACCCATGCACGGTGTGTTTTTTCACCACATCGAGGAACAGGGGCTGTCCACCCAGCTGACCTTTTCCTTCTTGCGGTCAGCTGGACGGATGTCCGAGACCGAAGGGTTTATCTGCGCCTGCCAAGACGGAGTCATCAACACCCTGGTCTATCGCAGCCGCGTTTTGGGTCAGCCTCTGCCGACCACTTTGTGTCGTGCATGCAAACAATCGCCGGAGACACTAATGCATCTACTGTCGGCTTGCCCAGTATATGCAGTCTCCGGCTATATCCATCGCCATAACGCGGCCCTAAGAGTGTTGTACTACCATCTACGGCACTCTTATGGGATAGACCGGGAGCCCGCGCCGCCTCATTTACCAGGAGATATTGAGTCCGTTGTCGTGGGCGAGAGATGCAAGATTTATTGGAACTTCTCATTCGCGACCATCGGGCCGCTACAAGCGACTAAGCCTGATGTTGTCCTCTTCGATTTCGACGACAAGACGATATACGTCATTGAGTTCTCGGCTCCGGCCGAAGTGAACGTGTCGCGAAAGGAAGAGGAGAAACGGCTCAAGTATCAGCCTCTCCTGGCCGAGCTACGTCGTTTGCACCGAGGATTCAGGGTAACTCTCGTTATCCTCATCATCGGCGCGCTAGGGGGGATGAAGGAGTCATTTGTATCGGGCCTCGCTGGCATACCGGTTTGCAAACCCGGTGTCCGGTTGCTAGCAGGTCGGATGCAGAAGGCGGTCATACTTGGGTCCCTCCGTTTACTCAGGCAACACGATTGTGGACTGCGGTAGCCGCTAACCCTCTGGCTTGAGGAAGCGGCTATCGCAGAGCGATTCATTGGACTTTTCGCGCGTTTTTTTTTGACTGGGCGGCAGTCGAGGTGGTGTCGGAACCCTCGAGTGTCGCCCAGCGTTATTGTTCCGGTCTAGATTAAGACCGAGCCTAACCCCCGGGGGTAGGTGAATGTTTCCCAGTGCAAACTGAGGAAGTGTGTTGCCCGGAGCAATAAAGTCTAATATTTAAAAAAAAAATAATAATAATAGTAATAATCCGCAGCGAGTATAGGCGGCGTCTCAGACGGATCTGGAAATCAGATCTGTCTGGGAAAAATAACATCACTGCCACCAATATGCTCGCTGTCCCGGTCCTGCTCTACTCCTTTGGCGTCGTCAAATGGCGTAGAGACGAGCTTAAACAGCTGGGCATTGGCACACGCAAAATAATGAACATCCAACGGAGTCTGCACCCTCGATCTTCCACCCCGCGCCTTTATATGCTGCGTCAGAGTGGCGTAGGGAAGCGTAGGGAAGCTGGCGTGCCCATCGCCCGGGGGAGCACAACTCCTTCGCAATAGCCACCGACGTGCCAGGCTAACCACCTAGCACGCCGAAAACTAGGTTCCAACTAGACCTAGTCAGGCCCCCCACAACCGGTCCCTCTCGGATGGGGACCAAGGATCAGTTGGGAGGGGCACCCGTATAGGATCCACGGCAACGACCACGGCTCGAAATCGGCGCCTAGAGTGGACGGAGGAACTCAAGGAGGACCTCATCCGCTGCTGGAGGGATAGCCTGCCGTTGCGAAGGGGCTACATGGCGAGGTTGCAGGCCCTGTGGAGCCAAGTGCACCCAGAGCTTGTATACCTCTCGCAACAACATCTGCGAGACCAGGCCGCCCGTTTACGACGACAAGGCTACGATCTCTTATTACTACCACCAGAGCTGTCCGGCAGGCGCTCTTCCGCGCGTTCAGTGCGGAGCTCTGCCGGACGGCCTCAAGATCGGTCCCCCCGGCAGTCGGATCCCCCCCGTTGGCGCGTCGATTTGACAGAGGACTGGGAAACAAGGAGGGAGAGAATCACTGGGAAATTTTCTCTTCAGCCTGGTTGCCTAGAAGCGGCAAATGAGTCCCTTGCGGCAGCAATCCCTGAGACTGCTGATCTCCTCGGCTTGAACTGGGCTGTGTATCACGCGGCTGTTGAGGCGAAACCTCGGACACGCAATGATAAGGCGGCGTTCGTGGTTAAGACTCGGCGGCGCGATGCACAGCTCCAGAATAAGATCAGTGAAGCGCGGAAGCAGGCATCCCGTGTTCAATGTGTGTTAGACTTCATTACGGCTGGGAGGGCGTTTACCCCTAAAATCCGAAAAATCAGCTCGGAACTGAAATGCCGTCACCACACATTGAACAAAGCTATCCTTCTTATAATGAAGGAACGCTACGTGGAGAAGGTGCGGAACTTGGCGGTTGCGAAGCAATCCCTAGAGAGGCGGTTGGAACGGGCGTTAGACAACGCCCTCTTCCGTTCTGACCCAGGCCGCTGGTTCGAACCACCTACGCCTGCCCCCGACACAGCGCCAACAGCTGTTCAGGTGGAGCGGTTTTGGGGAGAACTGTATAGCAGGGAGGGTCATTTTGATGAAAGCACTCCAGCTCTGGGGCGGTTCGACGCGTTTTGTCGGCAACAGCCGAGTCAGCGTGGCGACTGTCTTCCAGTCACGCGGGGTGAGGTGGAGAAGGCGGTGAGTAGCATGAGGAACCACGCCGCTCCCGGACCAGATGGGATTAACATCTTCTGGTGGAAGAAATTCACGTGCACCCATACCCATCTGGCCCGCATCTTCTCGTCGTTCATCGATGGGACGGTGCCCATCCCTGCGTGGCTGACAGAGGGAAGAACGGTGCTACTCCCCAAAAAAGGGGATTTGTCTCATCCGGAGAACTACCGCCCGATAACGTATCTCAATGCGCTCTGTAAGATCTTCACAAAGATTCTTTATGAGCGTGTTCGGCGCGAGATCGAGCCTCCATGGTGGGAGGTATACGAACAAAGGGGATCCCAGAGGGGACTAGGAGGTTGTAAGGAGAACCTGCTGGTGGACCGATGCATTACGCAAGACGCGGCCCAGCACAAGCGTAACCTCTCGGTCGCTTGGATAGACTACCGTAAGGCGTTCGACACTGTCAGTCACAAACTGATTATACACCTACTCGAGCGCCTTTCGGTGAGTCCTTACATAGTGAGATGCATTGAGCAGCTCATGCCGTTCTGAAAGACACGCTTCACAGTTAAGACTAGTGAAGGCAACGTGTCGACCGGAGTGGCGGGGTATAGGAGGGGGATTATCCAGGGAGATTCTCTCAGCCCACTCCTGTTTTGCATCTCGCTATTACCCTTATCAATCGCCTTGCGGGCTGCACGCGGGTACGAATCGGGGCCCCCCGGGGGGCGTGGGCGAGGGATCACCCATTTATTTTATATGGATGACCTCAAGCTATACGCTCCCGGGGAGGCGGGAGCGTATAACTCCCGCTCTTGAACATCGTAGCGACGTACACGCGGGCGGCGGGAATGGACTTCGGATTGGAAAAATGCGCTGTTCTTCATCTCAGGAGAGGGAGAGCAGAGGGTGTCGCGGCTGATGTTCGGCTGGTGGACGGGAGCGTCTTCAAACACCTGGACGCCGGGGGGTCTTATCAGTACCTTGGCATCGATCAGCGCTCTCTTCAAGACGCTGAGGGTGTCAAGGGAGCCCTCCGCAGCGAGTATAGGCGGCGTCTCAGACGGATCAGGAAATCAGATCTGTCTGGGAAAAATAAGATCACTGCTGCCAATATGCTCGCTGTCCCGGTCCTGCTCTACTCCTTTGGCGTCGTCAAATGGTATAGAGACGAGCTTAAACAGCTGGATATCGGCACGCGCAAAATAATGAACATCCAACGGAGTCTGCACCCTCGATCTTCCACCCCGCGCCTTTATATGCTTTATATGCAAGCGACATGATAACAAGCTCGGACCCGCTCCTAGAGATTGTGCACCAGCATGAGCTTCATGGGGCGAGTGCTTTTCTTCATAAGGCGGCAGATCGTGCGGCAGAGACCCTCGGCATGGAGTTCCGCCGGCGCCGGCGTGGCGCCTTGCCAATAGACTCGTCGCTCGGTTGCCCAAGTCCCGACGTCGGCGGGCAATCAGGGCTGCCGAGCACATTGTCCTGACTCGGCAGCACGTGGACAGACCCATGCACGGTGTGTTTTTTCACCACATCGAGGAACAGGGGCTGTCCACCCAGCTGACCTTTTCCTTCTTGCGGTCAGCTGGACGGATGTCCGAGACCGAAGGGTTTATCTGCGCCTGCCAAGACGGAGTCATCAACACCCTGGTCTATCGCAGCCGCGTTTTGGGTCAGCCTCTGCCGACCACTTTGTGTCGTGCATGCAAACAATCGCCGGAGACACTAATGCATCTACTGTCGGCTTGCCCAGTATATGCAGTCTCCGGCTATATCCATCGCCATAACGCGGCCCTAAGAGTGTTGTACTACCATCTACGGCACTCTTATGGGATAGACCGGGAGCCCGCGCCGCCTCATTTACCAGGAGATATTGAGTCCGTTGTCGTGGGCGAGAGATGCAAGATTTATTGGAACTTCTCATTCGCGACCATCGGGCCGCTACAAGCGACTAAGCCTGATGTTGTCCTCTTCGATTTCGACGACAAGACGATATACGTCATTGAGTTCTCGGCTCCGGCCGAAGTGAACGTGTCGCGAAAGGAAGAGGAGAAACGGCTCAAGTATCAGCCTCTCCTAGCCGAGCTACGTCGTTTGCACCGAGGATCCAGGGTAACTCTCGTTGTCCTCATCATCGGCGTGCTAGGGGGGATGAAGGAGTCTTTTGTATCGGGCCTCGCTGGCATACCGGTTTGCAAACCCGGTGTCCGGTTGCTAGCAGGTCGGATGCAGAAGGCGGTCATACTTGGGTCCTTTCGTTTACTCAGGCAACACGATTGTGGACTGCGATAGCCGCTAACCCTCTGGCTTGAGGGAGCGGCTATCGCAGAGCGATTCATTGGACTTTTCGCGCGTTTTTTTCACTGGCCGGCAGTCGAGGTGGTGTCGGAACCCTCGAGTGTCGCCCAGCGTTATTGTTCCGGTCTAGATTAAGACCGAGCCTAACCCCCGGGGGTAGGTGAATGTTTCCCAGTGCAAACTGAGGAAGTGTGTTGCCCGGAGCAATAAAGTCTAATATTAAAAAAAAAAAATAATATAAGGCGTAGGGAAGCTGGCGTGCCCATCGCCCGGTGGAGCACAACTCCCTCGCAATAGCCACCGACGTGCCAGGCCAACCACCTGGCACGCCGAAAACTAGGTTCGAACACCACCTAGTCAGGCCCCCCACAACCGGTCCCACTCGGATTTGGACCAAGGATCAGTTGGGAGGGGCACCCGGATAGGATCCACGGCAACAACTACGGCTCGAAATCGGCGCCTAGAGTGGACGGACGAACTCAAGGAGGACCTCATCCGCTGCTGCAGGGATAGCCTGCCGTCGCGAAGGGGCTACGTGGCGAGGTTGCAGGCCCTGTGGAGCCAAGTGCACCCAGAGCTTGCATACCTCTCGCAACAACATCTGCGAGACCAGGCCACCCGTTTACGACGACAAGGCTACGATCTCTTGTTACTACTACCAGAGCTGTCCGGCAGGCGCTCTTCCGCGCGTTCAGTGCAGAGCTCTGCCGGACGGCCGCAAGATCGGTCCCCCCGGCAGTCGGATCCCCCCTGTTGGCGCGTCGATTTGACAGAGGACTAGGAAACAAGGAGGAAGAGAATCACTGGGAAATTTTCTCTTCAGCCTGGTTGCCTAGAAGATGCAGATGAGTCCCTTGCGGCAGCAATCCCTGAGACTGCTGATCTCCTCAGCTTGAACTGGGCTGTGTATCACGCGGCTGTTGAGGCGAAACCTCGGACACGCAATGATAAGGCGGCGTTCGTGGTTAAGACTCGGCGGCGCGTTGCACAGCTCCAGAATAAGATCAATGAAGCGCGGAAGCAGGCATCCCGTGTTCAATGTGTGTTAGACTTCATTACGGCGCGGAGGGCGTTTACCCCTAAAATCCGAAAAATCAGCTCGGAACTGAAATGCCGTCACCACACATTGAACAAAGCTATCCTTCTTATTGTGAAGGAACGCTACGTGGAGAAGGTGCGGAACGTGGGGGTTGCGAAGCAATCCCTAGAGAGGCGGCTGGGTCGGGCGTTAGACAATGCCCTCTTCCGTTCTGACCCAGGCCGCTGGTTCCAACCACCTACGCCTGCCCCCGACACAGCGCCAACAGCTGTTCAGGTGGAGCGGTTTTGGGGAGAACTGTATAGCAGAGGGTCATTTTGATGAAAGCACTCCAGCTCTGGGGTCAACTTCGTGCGCTCCTGGCTCGATGCCTTTCGCTGAGAGTTTATACCCCAAATACGTTACTTTACGATACAAATATTTACAGTTATTCAATTTCATTATGGAATCTGCTTGTCGGAATGCTAGCAGCACCTGCGTTAGTTTCTCTTTCAGCGTTGGCCAGTCCGCTCCAGGAATCAGAACATCATCTAAGTAATATAATATCACTTTGTCCCGCAGAGGTCCAAGTGCGCGGTGCATAGCCTTTGAGAAAAAGGCAGGTACGTTCATGAGTCCGAATACCATGCGGGTGAACTCAGCTGTTTCATCGGTAGTTATGATAGTCGTCTTCTCTCGAGCCTCTGCGGTCAAGAGTACTTGCAGGTAACCGTGTGCTAAATCTAGAACCAGGGTTGCGAAATTTGTAATGAAAATGTAATGCATTATTCATTCCTTTTTTAATGGGTAATGAAAAAATATTTCATTACCCATTACATTACATTTAGTAATGTAAATAATTTCCATTTCTCATTACATTGGATTTTGTAATGTAAAAAATTTCCATTACCCATTACATTGGATTTTGTAATGTAAAAAATTTTCATTACCCATTACTTTATATTTTGTAATGTAAAAAATTTCCATTTCTCATTACATTGGATTTTGTAATGTAAAAAATTTCCATTACCCATTACATTGGATTTTGTAATGTAAAAAATTTTCATTACCCATTACTTTATATTTTGTAATGTAAAACATTTCCATTGCTCATTACATTGGATTTTGTAATGGAAAAATTTTCTATTACTCAT
>OX101783.1:52139295-52186795 GCA_944452715.1 Ophion slaviceki
TTAGGCCCTTAATCAGGCTATACTAAAATGGCCCTACCAAGGCTTGCCCTGATAGGCCCTACTAAGGCTTTCCATGATAGGGCCTTACTAAGGCTGTTCCTAATGTGGCCCTACTAAGGCTTTTCCCGATAGAGCCCTTCCAAGGCTTGCCCTGATAGGCCCTACCAGGGCTTTCCCTGATCAGGGTCATAATAGGATTGCCCTATAACTGCCTCAGCAGTCGATAGATGCACATAACCTTTTAATTTCCATATGGAAACTTCGATTTTACAGCATCGTAGCTTCGGAGTTTCGATGCATTCCTGAATTCTATTTAAAAAAAGGTGCTATGGACTGTCACGACAAAAAACGTTGTTCAACTCGAATGCGTGTTAGAAGATTTCGGCAGCTTTGTAAGGCGAAGAGAGAGAGGAATTATATATATATATATATACACACAAGGTTAAGTTTCAAAAATCTTAGCATGTTATTCGACAAACCTCTTTAATTGTCACAATGATATTAACTAATTGATATACTTTATGCGATACAACAAATAGTTATAGGAATTCATTTGGTGTCTTATGCCATATCTGGGACCAAGATGTTACAAGCACTCGGTAGCATAGAGGCAGCGTGCCTAGCTTTGGGTAGGTAGGTACGAGGTTCGATTCCCATATAGGCGAAATATTCTCTTCGAACAAAAACATTTCAGCAGGCCAGGGAATGACGAATTATGGTACAAATTCATTGTAGTGGAACTCTAAATTAAGTGGTTCATTCCATTTTGGATTTTTGAAATATTATATGCATTTCTTTCTGATCAGGCAATCTGATAGGGGCCTGATCAGGCAACCAGGTCAGGCCCATATGTGACACAACGTTACATTTCCTAGTAGAGCCCTTTCAGGCTGCCTTGTTAGTGCCCTACCAGGGCAGTCAGGCAACCTGATCGGGCCCTGATTTGGGCCCCATCAGAATTTTTACGCGGGAACGCGTCAGGACGCCGGCACACCACCGACGAAAACGCCGACAACGAAGCCCGACAAAGAAAGAATCGACGAGAAAACCATCGCGGCCAATTACAAGGAGAAGAAGATCGGGGAAAATAGCGACAGCGAGAAGCCGAAGGAGAACGGCGAGGAGAAAACACCGAAAGTCAAGGTACGTGCATGCTATTTTACTCAACGGCTTTGGGGATATCAAGGGTGTAAAGGTGTTGAGAAAACCTGAGCCTCAACTCACAGAGGGTGAAATGTTTACCGGGTCAAAGCATGTCGCCTCACCTTCCAGGCTGCTATGACACGACAGGGTGTCATTGATTCTCCACCGAAAACTCCGTTCATTATGGGCTCCGAGTGGGATGGTGATATCCAGGCCGCTCTGTCCGATCACAAAGCCTGATCAGAGCTCATTGTGGTGTACTTGGATGCGGCAACTATCACCATGGGTTACGCCCTCATTAACATACTACTATTCAAGCTTTCATGGATTACGCCTGGCTAGTCTTTTCTGATTCATGCCGCCGCCGGTGATGTAGGCCACGCAGTCATTCATTGCCAAAGACGGCTCACGGCATCACAATCTTTGGTTTCTACAGCTCATCGAAAATCAACGAGCTCAAATTGGACAGCACGATTGATCATGTCCTAGAGCGTGGAAGCGAGTACAGGCATGAAGCAAGGAAAATATCGTTGGGGACCGTTGATAGTGTTCTCGATTGTGTCGGTGGCAAGGAGTGCAACAGAAGATTTGCCTTGCGAAAGACCATGGGAAAATATGTTCTCTATGGCTCGAGCAACGTCGTAACCAGCGCAACACAGACTTTCTTCTCCGTTGCCCGCTACTGGAGGACGATGGTCAAAATATTTCCGATGAAGCTCATCGAGGAGAATAAGACATTGTCCAGGCTGTATCTCCGTCATCTGATGCATCAGTACTGTCCGTATACCTTTGTGCCGCGAGCGGTGGACATGGTGTATTTAAATAATACTCGAGGTATTTGTTTAAATTTATTTCAAAGGATGGTAAGATGTCACCATCTTACCATCCATAGCAACTCGGAAAGTCCAAATTTGAGTTGTTGTCAAAAATTATTGACGACATTCAATTTTGGGGATGCAAGAATTCTATTTCAAATTCGTCCGGGTCAAAGTGACCCAGTGTGTAAAGGAAGGACACCACTGACATTGCCCATTTTCGACCGTTACCTTTGAAATTTTTTAAAAAGAAAGCAATAAAATACATAGTTAAAAGAACTTTTACGCTTTATTAGGTATATATTAAAGTATGTAAAAAAGATTATTTGTTACAAGAATAGAAAATGGCGGTGCACGAGTCGCTATAGCACTACTGGTTTTCAGTCAACCCTCTCCATGCCGTCGAAGTTTGCATTGTTGGAACGCAACGAAAGGTCTTGTTTATATTTTATTTTCCATATTTTTATTGTTATCGAAAATATTTTTTACAATTATTTATATTATAGATCGCTAAATGAATAGATATCTTGAAAAATGGTTGCAGGATTTTTGTAAGCAAAGGTAGCTAAAATATAAAAAAGGAATTCACAAATATTAATTTTCATTGCGTTCCAACGATGCAAACTTCAACCTCATACCCTTTCCGTGGAACGCAGTAGAACTATCGTAAATTTAATCGTGGAACTAAGAGTAAAATATTTTCGTTAATTACGTTAGCTTTAGCCGTTGAGTATGAGGGGAAATTTGAAAATAATTTTGAAAAAGAGACGAATTTTCAAAAAAGTTCGTGTTTTCAACCATACTTTTTATATACTACTCCAAAAATTACCGGAACAGAAAATTTGTTCATTTTTTAGCGTTTTTTAAAGCGCTGTATCTATGTGAAAAATGGTCGCAAAGCCTTTTGAAGCGTCAAGTTTATAGTTCCGCGATCTTTTGGAAAAAAAATGGTGATCCATGGTTATCGCGCAATCATAAGAAATAGCGGGAGAAAAAAATTCCAAATTTGTTTTTTTTTTCAGGGGTCCACGGACTAAGGAATTGTGTTTTAGTTAACTCAATGTATAGGCCAGTTACCTTGTTTATTCAGCTTTAATTTGGTTTTTTATCCTTATGTCAATTTTTTTGCTGAGATATCCGACTTTGAATGAAAAAAGACAGTTTTGTCTTTGATTATCGATATCTCAGCAACCAATTATCGGAACGGGAATTGAAGGGCAGCTTTGAAAAGTTGAATACATTTCTTACTAGCCCCTCGTTGAGTTTTGTTAATTTTTTCTTGACCCTTAACCTTTATTTGGTAAAGGACAAAAAATGACTTTTTCTGGATTTTCAGTAAATCTACCACCACGTTACAAATATTGATGCGAAGACTAATGTTGCCGCGTTTTTTTTCAGCTCGACGTACTCCCAATAACCCTGTTAGTCTTCAAATTGATCCATCGAACCGTTTTCCATCAAAAGTTGATCGACTTTTACAAAACAATTAAAGGAACACGTGTATTATTCCTAAACATCGTGTTATCACCATCAAAATAAAAAGACTAATTTTCTTCGACTTTTTTCACAACTTGGCACTAGTTGCTTGTTAAATATAAGAAAAAAATCGAGAGATTGACATTTTTTTAATTTGTAAAATATTTTAGGAAATAATACTGACTCATTTTTTACACGATTCGGTCTTGCGCACTAAAATTTGACTCGTCTTTAATTGCATCAATTAAAGTCGATACTCGTCGTATTTAATAGTTGATCTGAGAACATTTATGCAATTAGCTCTCAATATTTTCTACGAAGGTTATTAGGGTTATGGAAAACAGTTTCTTTTTTCAAAGCTAGGCATGATAAAAAAATGAAGAAAAAAATGAGCTCACAAAAACATTCGATTAATTTTTTTTTACCAAAACGTAGAAAAAAATGCCCAAAAACGATTAGTTTTGGAAGGAAAGTGTTAATTGGTTTTTTTCTTCCAAACAAAAGATCATTTTTGAAAAAAGTGTTTCCTGTATCTCTAATGACCTTCGCAAAAAATATCGAGAGTCAATCGCATACAAGTTCTCAGATCGACTAGTGAATACAGCTTGGGGTTATCAACTTTTAATCAATGCAATTAAAGATGAGTGGAATTATGGTGCGCAAAAGCCGAAGCGTGGCAACAATGAGTCACCATTGTTTCCTGAAAAGTTTTACAAATTAAAATAGATTAGAATTTTTTTGAAATTTCTCAGTTTTTTCTCTTCAATTTTACAAGAAACTACTGCACAGTTCTAAAAATAGTCGAAGAAAATGGGTCTTTTCATTTTGATCATGATTATACGATGCTTAGGAACAATACACTTGTTCCTTTAATTCTTTTGTAAAACTTTGATCGATCGGTCAAAAGGTGGCAACATTATTCTTTCCACCAATTTTTGTAATAGAGTAGTAGATTTACTGAAAAACCATAAAGTCTTATTTTTTGTCCTATTTTTTAAATTAATGTTAATGGTAAAAAAATGTTTTTTTTCTCAAAAATCGACGAAAAGGTCTTGTACGAACTTTATTCATATTTCAAAGCTGCCCATCAACTTCCTGTGCGATCATTGGTTGCTGAGATATCATTCATCAAAGACAAAAGGACTTTTTTTCATTATAAGTCGGATATCACAGCAACAAGTTGACGTAGAGAGAACACAAAAAAGCAAATTGAAGCTGAATAAACAAGCCTATGCTTTGACCTATGCATTGATTTAACTGAAAAAATACCTTAAAAAAAATTGGAAAAATAATTTTCTCGCTATCTCTTATGATTGCTCGATAACCGTGGCTCACAAAATTATTTTGCCAAAAGACCTCAAGCTAGAAACTTGAATCTTCAAATTATTATTTTTTCATCTTGATACGACTATTTTTAACATTGATACAGCCTTTCAATAAACACTTTTAAAAGTGAAGAAATTTTCTGTTTCTTTCATTTTTAGGGGTAGGGTATAAAAAGGGATATTTTTTTTACTATTTTCAGTCAATCGAAAAAAGCGCTTGTCCTTGACTGTTAAAGCAATCTAAGAAGCTTCAGTTAAAATTTCAAGTCGATTGGACGAAAATTGTTCGAGTTTCTGCTACGTCCCCATATCAAAAACATGGTTTTGAGAAAAACGTGTTTGAAGTCAACGGTTTCATAGACGCTGCAGCTGAAGACGTTTTTTTTTTCTCCGTAATCTAATGCCACCTATTTGTCGAAAATAAAACTATTTTTAGTCGGTGACTTTGTCCCCACAATAAGCTTACAAAAGTTCAGAACGGTCATGCGCCTACCGGCATGACATAGCCGAAGAGGGTTTTCAGCGCCGGAGACTTCCTTAAAAAATAGCTCGGAAACCACTTTATAATTGGTTTTTTTTCAGCTACAAATGAATATGCACCATATTTTTTACGGTTACAAGGATTTCGTAAAAGTGTTTCCAACAAAACGATATTTCGAAAATTTTACACCGGTATCCTCAAAACAATTCGCGATCGATAAATTTTACCGCTCTTCTGTGGAGCGAGACTCCTGCGATCGTCTTCGCTAGAAAATTCGATTCTTGGAGAAACCTGCCGAAGATAAATCCCGGCAGAGAGAACAAATACTAAATACAATTGTTTAAACCAAAAGCGGTGTAAAAGTTTTTAAGGTTCCAAGGATTTTTTAAGAGTGCTTCCAAGAAAACGATTTTTCAAAAATGTTACACCGGTGCCCTCTAAACAATTCGCGATAGTGAAATTTTACCGCTTTTCTGTAGTGCGAGACTCCTCCGATCGTCATTGCTAGAAAATTCGATCCTTGGAGAAACCTGCCGAAGATAAATTCCGGCAGAGAAATAAAATACTAATAGTATTTATCTGCAATAATTAAAATTTTACTACTCCTTCGCAGAGTGAGACTTGGTCGACCTCGTTCGCTCGGGAATTTGGTCGGCCGCAGACAACCTGCCGAAGATAAGCCATGGCAGAGAAAAACATACCGCACGCCATTGTTTAAACAAAGAGCATTGTAAAATTTTACAACTCTTTTGTAGAGTGAGTCTCGAGCGATCACGGTCGTGACTCGAGATTTTGGCAGAGATCGAATTCGACGACGATAAGCGACATCGAGATACCAAATAGTCCGCGAGCTTGTTTGTTTAAATTAACTGAAAAATAATGGGAAAATGCCAGCACCCTTCCACCATACGAGTCTCTAGCTGTCATGCTGGTTAGCAGCAGACGACCTTTTGTGATATTAATCGTGCGACCAGCACGACTCTTTTCGCGAAAAACAATTTATTATTATTAATGAACAAATGCCGTCACCGGGATGAAACATAGGGGGATCGATTCGGCGGAGTATATAGAATAAGCACGTAAATAGAAAAAGTCGCTACTGTCATGCGTATTAGCAGCAGACGGCCTTTTTTGAGATTTTTCGTGCGAGTAAGGAGGTGCGATTCGCGAATAACAATTTTTTAATTAACTTAACAAAGTCGGCCACGGGATAAACCATAGGTCAATCGATTCGTCTCATTATAAACAATGGGCAGCTGAATTTAAAAAGTAGCTGCTGTCATGCAGGTTGGCAGCAGACGACCTTTTGTGAATTTAATCGTGCGAGTAAGGAGGCGCGATTCGCGCATAACAATGTTTTAATTAACTTAACAAAGTCGGCCACGGGATAAACCATAGGTCAATCGATTCGTCTCATTATAAACAATGGGCAGTTGAATTTAAAAAGTAGCTGCTGTCATGCAGGTTGGCAGCAGACGACCTTTTGTGAATTTAATCGTGCGAGTAAGGAGGCGCGATTCGCGAATGCCTAGTTCGTAATACCGAGACGAATCGATCCATCTATGATTTCTCCAGGTGACGGCTTTTGTTAGTTGACAAAAAAAAAGTTATCCGCGAAGCGGACCTCTACCCACATGATAAAAATAATGTGTCTATGTGCTGTTAGCACGCACGACAAGAGCGACTTGGCGATTTTTATGCCTAGTTCGTTATGCCCAAACGAATCGATCCATCTATTATTTCTCCCGGTGACAGCTTTTGTTAATTAAAAGAATTGTTATTCGTGATGTGGACCTCGCTACCCTTACGATGAAATTCGTTAAAGGCCGTCTGCTACGAGCATGCATGAAAATAGCGACTTTTTGCTATTTATGCTTAATTCCCCTGGCGGAAAAAATATTTACGCGGTTTTATTGCGAAACTAGTTCCAAGTACGAAAAAAACTACAGCACAAAGGCATGGGGAAATCTACGTGGTTCAACGTCTAAGTATGGGGTTTCGCGCACTTTTTTAGTTTCTACTAGTATTACGTAGATTGTAGTACATTTGTGCAGTAGTTAGTTGTAGATCGTTGTAAAAAGGGTACGTTTGAAAAGTACGTGAAACTACATGCATCTACGTCGAACTACGGGCAACCACGCGAAACTAAATGTATATCGATCAAAACTACAGCACAAAGGCATGGTGAAATCTACGTGGTTTAACGTCTAAGTATGGGGTTTCGCGCACTTTTTTAGTTTCCACTAGTAACATGTAGATTATTGTAGTTAATTTGTGCAGTAGTTAGTTGTACGTGAAACTACATGTATCTACATGTATCGACATAGTGGCGCGTAAAAAAGCGATAGCAAAGTTGGTTAATGCAAACAGTGTTTAAACACTGTGAGACACTGCAAAAACTGATTGTTTTCGCAGGCAGTGCAAACACTGTTATGCACGGACTTATGCAATTACTTCGGACGATATTGAATGTAGAGTATGTTGTTCTTTAGTCAATTTGCAATAACTTTTCATAATGAATTGAAGCTCGCAAACCATTTTGTATGTAAGAAAAACTGAAAAAAATATTTATATTGGACTGTCGCCATACAATTGAAGATTGAATCTGGTATAATTTAAGATTCGTGTATTCATTTGAAAATAAAAACTATAGAAAAAATCTCACAAGCGGTATCGAGTGAATTTTCTTCTTCCACCTATTCTATAACAACACTACAATAACATTAGATATAACATGAACAATGTTATAAATTTCAAACGAAATTTACAGTATTTAATATTATCTAATATGTTTGTAAAAGTACATAGAAGTTTTCTACGTAAAAATACAAGAATTACGTCAAAGCGCAATTTCGCATAATGTGCTTATTGTGATAAATATTCACTAACTGCTTAACGTTAAAAAGTAATCAAAAGTTGTAAATGTACGTAAAAGATTTTTACGTGGAACTATGAAATACTACGTCAACGCTTAATTTCATATCAATACAGCTTACTACGATCAATAACCACCAACTACTGCTGAGAATTAAAAAGTAGTTACAAGTTGTAAAAATACGTAGAAGATTTTCACGTGAAACTACAAGATACTACGTCAAAGCTTGGTTTCGCGTGAATATGTTTTCTACGTTCAACGATAACAAATTACTACAAAAGGTAGTAAAAGATTGTTCAATGTTGTAGAAATGCGTAGAAGATTTTCACGTGAAACTACAAGATACTACGTCAATGCTTCGGTTCGCGTGAATATGTTTTCTACGTTCAACGATAACAAACTACTACAAAAGGTAGTAAAAGATTATTCAATGTTGTAGAAATGCGTAAAACTTTTTTACGTCAAACTACAAGATACTACGTCAAAGTTTAGTTTCGCGTAAGCATATGTTTTCTACGTTAAACAAAAACAAACTACTACAAGGTAGTAAAAGATTGTTGAATGTTGTAGAAATACGTAGAACTTTTTTACGTCAAACTACAAGATACTACGTCAAAGCTTAGTTCCGCGTGAATATATGTTTTCTACGTTGAACAAAAACAAACTACTGCAAAGTAGTAAAAGGTTGTTCAATGTTGTAGAAATACGTAGAACTTTTTTACGTCAAACTACAACATATTACGTGAAAGCTTATGCTGTAGATTTATAAGACAGGCCCGTTAAAATATGTAGGTTGACGTAAAAATGACGTTATTCGTAGTAGAATTGTTGCCGCCAGGGTCGCTATGCCAAGACGAATCGATCGACCTATGACTTGTCCCGGAGACGGTTTTGATTAGTTAACCAGAAAAAAATAGTTCTCCCTCAACCGAGCCGCGCTGCTCCTACCATAGAACTTAAAAATGGCCGTCTGCTACCAACCTGTATGACAGCAGCTACTTTTTCGATCTAGCTGTTTATTCTTTATAATAAGACAAATCGATTGACCTATATTTTATCCCGGCGACGACTTTTTAAAAGTAATTGAAAGATTGTTACTCGCGAATCGCGCCCCCTTACTCGCACGAAAAATCTCAAAAAGGGTCTTCTGCTGCCAACCCGCATTACAGTAGGACTTTTTCTATTTACGTACTAACTCTAAATAATTAGCCGAATCGATCCCCCTATGTTTCATCCCGGTGACGGCATTTGTTCATTAACAAAAATAAATTGTTTTTCGCGAAAAGAGTCGTGCTGGCCGCACGATTAAATTCACAAAAGGTCGTCTGCTGCCAACCTGCATGACAGCAGCAACTTTTTAAATTCAGCTGCTCATTGCTTATTATGAGACGAATCGATTGACCTATGGTTTATCCCGTGGCCGACTTTGTTAAGTCAATTAAAAAATTGTTATTGGCGAATCGCGCCTCCTTACTCGCACGATTAAATTCACAAAAGGTCGTCTGCTGCCAACCTGCATGACAGCAGCTACTTTTTAAATTTAGCTGCTCATTGTTTATAATGAGACGAATCGATTGACCTATGGTTTATCCCGTGGCCGACTTTGTTAAGTTGATGAAAAAATTGTTATTCGCGAATCGCGGCTCCTTACTCGCACGATTAAATTCCAGTTGTCCATTGTTTATAATGAGACGAATCGATTGACCTATGGTTTATCCCGTGGCCGACTTTGTTACGTTAATTAAAAAATTGTTAATCGCGGATCGCGCCTCCTTACTCGCACGAAAAATCTCAAAAAAGGCCGTCTGCTGCTAACACGCATGACAGTAGCGACTTTTTCTATTTACGTGCTCATTCTATATACTTCGCCGAATCGATCCCCCCATGTTTCATCCCGGTGACGGCTTTTGTTAATTAAGAATAAAAAAAGTTATCCGCCATTCGAGTCTCCGTACTCGAACAAAATTTTTGTTTAAAGTCGTCTGTCGTCAACACGCATGACAATTGCGACTTGACGATTTACATGCTTAATCTATATGAATAGACGAAACGATGGACCCATGATTCATCCCCGTGACGGTTGTTGTTAAGCAAAAAAAAACATTATTTCCGCCAGACGGATATATGCGGCTCATTCACGAGCGGCTAAGTGGTGGGGGTAGGCCCTATGCTGCCTCGCTACGCTACGACCCGAGCGCATACAGCCACGATAAAAGTGTACTGGGTTCGAGCGGCGCGCGTCTGCTAGGTCTGTCTGCCAGCTTCAGCGTAATAAATTATTACGTTTAAACGTGCTAATAGTTACTGATCCACCCTGTATATATTTATACAGCCTTCATCAAATCCCTATTAGGCATCCTTTAATTTTTCCTTCCGGACGTCAAATTGAATATCCTGGGGAAAAATTTATTGAACTGATTTATCAAACGCGGTTTCGAAGAGGAAAAAGCTAGTTGTATTTTGCATTTTCGTTTTACTTTTTTTGGTTTTTTTTTTGTTAGCCGGTAACGTCATTTTGGAAATGTTGCTTTATTAGGATTTTTTGAACTTCGTAAACTCGCGCGCCGGACTTCGAATAATAGCGATCTCGCCGTTCAGTGAGGAGATTTTTTAAATGGGTACTGCGACTTTTAGTTTTGTTTTTTTTTCGCCCGATTTTTTTTCGCTTGATTGTGATGTTTTTTTATCGAGAAATTTACGGGTTTCTTTCGCTTTTTTTTCGCTGGGATATTTAATTTTTTGTACGGAGAAAAAAATAACCAATATAATTTAATTAAATAAGAAAATAATTTAATTATTTAATATTATTAAAATAAATGATTCAATTAAATTAAATGAAATTATAAATTCAATTTTATTTTTTAATTCATTTCATTATTTAATTTAATAAATTTAATTTATTTATTTGAATTTAAGTCGTTAATAATATATTGAATTAAATAGGAGTCGCATTGGCAACGGTAGAAGGAAGACGCGTATGCGGTGCAGTCTGTGTTTTTTTGGCCAAAACCGAAAGTTGCGAAGCGAAAGTGTTGGTGAGGCTGCAGGAAGGGGAAAAGTGAGGTGTGGTGATTGTGTGGAGATAATAGAAATTGAGTGTAGGGGGTGATAAGAGGCAGAAAGGTGCCGAGAAGGCGGCCAAGCCAAAAAGTGAGGTTAGCGGGAAGCGGCGATATGAGTGAGAGAGAAGATATAGAGAAGAACGACGCGAGCGCCAGCAAGGAGTTGCGGCGGGAGAAGGAAGAGGCGACGGCAGTGGAGACAGCAGTCGGTAAGAGGAAGAGAGGACGACCACCCGGGGCGCTCAACAAGAAAGGAAAGGGAAAGGCACCAATCAGGAACTTGGACAAGTTTCTGGCATCGAACTGGTTGGGCAGGGAAGAGGAACTAGGAGAAGACGATCCCGATGGTGAGCTGGAAGAGCTAAGTGGAAACGAGGCCTTTCTGTCAAAAAGCAAAATAGTGAGATCACCGGAAAATAAAATGTGGAGGAGGATGGACGAAAATAGACAGCAGCGAGGAATTGGCGTGGAGGAGAGAGAGTCAGGAGAAGAACCGCAGGGACCCGAGCCGGTCGTGGCAGAAGTGGAGGGGGACGGGACTGAGCGCGAGAAAGAAGGAGCAGGAGAAACGACGCAGGAGACAACGAGCGACGACGAAGGAAGGGAGGTGGAGGAAGATGGCGGGGTGTCGGGGACGCAACCACAGAGGGG
Source organism: Ophion slaviceki (assembly GCA_944452715.1). NCBI lineage: Eukaryota > Metazoa > Arthropoda > Insecta > Hymenoptera > Ichneumonidae > Ophion > Ophion slaviceki. The sequence goes on from OX101783.1 coordinate 52,151,124, forward strand.
GGAGCGTCATGACAGTGAACAAAGGGTTGAGCTGACGTTACAGCGATGGAAGAAACAGCTGGAGTGGACGTGGAAAGAAATGCTACAGAAAGAACTGAAGACGGTAGTGAATTCAGTGAAGGAAGTATTAGAAAAAAATGAGAATGAGAAAGAGAAATTGGAAGAGGAGTTGGCAGTTATGCAGGCCAAATTGTGGGCCGATCAGGCAAAATGGGAGGTACAGTGCATCAACAAAGATCTGATGATTAGTGCACTGGAGGGCAGAATCGAGAAATTGGAAAACGAACTGAGAATAGAAAAATTGGACAAAAGTGTGGAAGAGCTGGAGAGGAAAAACGCCCAAATGAAGGGGTACAGGGAAGAGGACGAAAACGGAAATGTGAGGGGGGGAAAAGACAAGAATTTAAACGGTGGCAACAACAGAAAAGGTGACACGGGCAACTTAAGCGTGATAAGCGATACTGAGTTGTCGTGCCCCCCCCCCCCACAAACAGAAGAGGCAGTAGGAGAGGGAAGGAAGACGCTGTGGAGGCTAGAGGACCCCGCAGCGGAGGACAGCTGAAGCACCCGGGCAAAATGCGTATGGGCGAATGGGAGAGAGAGGAAGAGGAAAGAAGAAGAAGGAGAAGGAATATTGTCGTCCGAGGAATAAGATGCACGAGTCGACTCACAAGACAGGAAATCGGGAAAAGAATTCACCGTCAAACAGGGGTAATACCGATCATACAGAACTGGATATGGACGGAAAAAGGCGTGATAGTGACGTTGGGAGGAATAAGGAACAAGGCGAACGTAATGAAAAACAACTACTGGAGAGGGGGTGGAGAGTTACACATCACGAACGACTGGACCTTCAGAGAGAGGGAAGTCCAACGATGGATTGAGTCAACGGCGGAGGAAAGGCGGAGAGAAGGTGACGAAATACGAACAGGACACCAGAAAATGAGAGTTAATGGGAAATGGCACCGGTGGAACGAGCTAGAAGGAGACTGGGAAGAGAAGCATAGAAGATTCGACGGTGCAGGAATAAGGGAGGGGGGAAGGGGGTTTCGAGGGTTTCGAGGGAGACGCGGAAGTGACAGGAGCATGGCAGGATACGATGGAAATGATTAAAATGGTATCGTGGAATATTGCGGGGGCGAGAAAGATCAGCGAGTCGTGGGAGTTCCTGGGGAAGCATGATATCATAGCGCTACAAGAAACATGGGTAGAAGAAAAGAATGAAAATTAGATTATAAGCATGTTGGACAAAAAGTTTAGATGGTTCACAAAATCGGCGACGAGAATTAGGAAAAAAGGAAGGGCGATGGGAGGGCAACTGGTGGGGATAAAAGAAGATCTTGCGCAGGAAGTTGCGGTTACAAGATGGAAGGAAGGCTTAGTGTTAAAAGGCTTGAAAGTTGGGAAAAAGGGGGAGAAAGTATCAGTTATAACAATTTATAATAATTGCGGCATCGGGAAGCTGACCCACGAATTGTCAGAAGTGGTGGAAAAAATAGAGGAAGAGGGTGAAAATGTAATTGTAGTCGGAGATTGGAACGCAAGAACCGGGGAAGACGGGGGATACCCGCGCGACAGAGAAGACGAAGGAGGAGAAAGGAAATCTAAGGATAAAACAAAAAATACGGAGGGCCGAAAACTCTTGAATTTTTGCAACAACAATGGACTAGTAATATTAAATGGGAGATGTGATGGCGACTGGGAAGGGCAGCATACATATGTTGGTGAAAAAGAGAAAGAGGGATCGGTATTAGATTACCTCATCGTCAGCGAAAACAAAGAATATGTAGTCAAGGAAATGAGAATAGAAACCAGAGTTGAATCGGACCACTTACCATTAGTAATCAGAATAGAAACACAACAAAGTAAGCGCGAGACAAGGAGAAGGGAAGGGGGGGACAAGAACGAAGTAAAAATTCTAAGGTGGAAAGAAGAGTGCAGGACGGATTACGAGGAGAAATTCAGAGAGAACTGGATGAAAACAGATCAGGTACGGGGAAGGAGGCAAAGGTGGGAAAGATTAAGGCAAATCATAGAAACAACGGCGGAAGAAGTGGGGATGACTGCGAGGATGGGGGGAAATAAACAGGGGTCACGAAAAATGCCGGTAGAAATAAAGGAACAAAGAAAAATAGTGTGGACGTGGCTGAAGAGGTATCTTAGGGGGGAAACAGGGAACGAAAAAGAAAATCTTAAGGAGAATTTAAAGGAAGCAAGGAGGGAGTTAAAGAGAATAAAGAAAACAATACAGAAACGGAACCTAGAAGAGAAGTGGAAAGTGGTGGAAAGATGCAGGAATGTGGGGGACCTCTGGAAGGCGATCAAACCCTTCAGACCAAAAAGAGCCAATGGGGGAGGACACATTAGCAAGGAAGAATGGAGGAATCATTTTTACGAATTGTTAGGAGGGAAAGGCAGGGACGAGGGGGAGCGAGATGAGGAACAGGGGGGAAGTGAAGAAGAAGAGGAGGAGGACATCTGGACGGAAAGAGCCAACAGAGAAATCAACTTAAAAGAAATAGAGAAAGCCCTAAGAGGGATGAAAAATGGGAAAGCGGCGGGGGAAGATGGAATACCCATAGAAATTTTAAAAGGTATGACGGAGGAAGGCTACAGGGAATTAAAAGATATCCTTAACGAGTTCTGGGATATGGGAAATCTGGCGAGCGGTTGGGAAGTAGGGGGGATCTTCCCGATACACAAAACAGGGGACGTCAATTGCACGAAAAATTACAGAGGAATCACACTCCTGAACGTGGGATACAAACTGCTAGCCAATATAGTAACGGGAAGACTCAGATGTTGGTTGGAGGGGAAGGGAGTGCTCAAGGAAAGCCAGGCAGGCTTTAGAAGCGGAAGAGGGACGAGGGACCACGTATTCGTCTTGAACGCATTAGCGAATAACAAGCTTAAAAATAAAGGGGGGAAGTTATTTGCGGCATTTGTTGATTTTAAAGCAGCTTTCGACACGGTAGATCGGGACCTGCTTATCAGGAAAATTAGGCAGTTAGGGATAAAAGGGAGGCTGTTTAGAATAATTAAGAAGATATATGAAAAAAGCGTAAACGAAGTCATTACAGGGGAAGGGATCACGGAACGCTTTGAAACAAGAAAGGGGGTAAGGCAAGGGTGCCCTATGAGCCCTGCGCTTTTTAGTGTATTCATAGAAGATATGGACCTGATATGGAAGGCAAAAAATGAGGGGGGCACGGTGATAGGGGGGAAAAAAATATTTGCGCTGAAATTCGCAGACGATATTGTCCTGGTGGCAGATGAAGAAGAAGGTCTCAGGTCTATGTTGCAATCATTAGAAAAGTACGTAGAAAGGAATAGATTAACAGTCAACATAAAAAAAAACGAAAATAATAAGATTCAAAAGAGGGGGCAGGAATAAGGAAAACCAGAAGTGGAAGTACAGAAATGAAACATTAGAAGTAGTCAAAGAGTATAAGTATCTGGGAGTAGTGTTCTCGACCGGAAATACCTTCGAAAAGCATTTGAACACCCTAACAGGAAAAGTCAAAAGAGCTACCAACGCGACCTGGGGGACATTTAAAAGAGCCGGAATAAATAGCCTAAAAAGAAGATTGTACTTGATGGACGCTATAGTCCAAAGCGGCTTGTTATACAGAAGTGAGGTGTGGGGGTGGAAGACACATGCGGTAGTAGAGAGATTACAAGGAGGATACATCAAGATGGCAATGGGCTTAAATAAAAACACGCCAAGTTATATTTGGCGGATAGAATCCGGTCGCAGAAGCGTAACGACGGAAACGTGGAGGAGAGCAGCAGACTATATGATTCAAATAATGAAAATGGGAGAGGAAAGGTGGCCGAAAAAGTGTCTCAAGGAAGAGGCAAGGGGAGTATTGAATAGAAACCCGACGAAATGGGGAAGGGAGGTCCAGGAAGCGATGGAGGAAGTGGGGGAAGGAGGCTTGTGGAAGGCCATTGCGAGCGAAGACATAGGAGAAATTAAAAAGATATTAGAAAGGGGAAAGAGAACAAAGGTGGACCAGGAAATACAACAAGACTGGAACCAAATTGATAAATCAAGGTATTGCGTACAATATAGAACTCGAAAACAAAGAGTAGAACCAGAAAGGTACTGGGAAGACGGAAATACAACGACGGGAATAAAGGAAACCTGGGCAAGGCTCAGATGCGGAAATGTGGGAAAGGATGGTAATAAGAGATATAGCGATAATAGATGTAGGGGCTGCGGAAAAGAAGTGGAAAACCTAGCCCACATATGTATGTGTGAGAAAATTAAAGAGAAAATCAAAAAAGGAATAGTAGACAACCTCGAAGAATGGATGGGAGACGGGGGAAGAGAGGAAGTGAATAGGAAAATTGAAATGGCATTAAAAGAAGAGCCGGTAGTAGCACTTTGTATGTATATGCGGCATTTCGAGAAAATAGAAATAAGCAAATAGAATAACGGCTAGAAATAGAAATAGAAATAGTTTTAAGTAGCTTTAAGAATATTATGCAAAAGGGAAAAACATGTAGTGGGAGGATATAAGTGTAAACACCCTGAAAGGGTATACCTCGAAATAAATCACTACTACTACTATATTGAATTAAATAAGAAAATAATTCAATTGTTTACTATTATTGAAATAAATGATTAAATTAAATAAAATATTTTTTAAATAAATTAAATGAAATTATAAATTCAATTTTATTTTTTAATAGATTTAATTATTTAATTTAATAAATTTAATTTATTTATTTGAATTTAAGTCATTAATAATATAGTGAATTAAATAAGAAAATAATTCAATTATTTACTACTATTAAAATAAATGATTAAATTAAATAAAATATTTTTTAAATAAATTAAATGAAATTATTAAATCAATTTTTTTTTTAATTTCTTTTTAAATCAAATTTTATTCTATTTAATTAATAATTTATTTAATAATTCAATTAAATAAGAAAATAATTAAATTATTTAATATTATTAAAATAAATGATTAAATTAAATAAAATATTTTTTAAATAAATTAAATGAAATTATAAATTCAATTTTATTTTTTAATTTATTAAATTATTTAATTTAATAAATTCAATTTATTTATTTGATACTTGATACTTGCGTCAGATATTTGCCATTCCGCTGACTCTATAAAACTCTCCATTGAGATTCAACGAAAGTATGAGAGATAGACACTTGTCAGCTGAATGGTGCATTGATAGGAAAAGCCTTTCGCTTTGAATCCAGCGATAGACTTTCCCTACCAATGCACCATCCCGCTTATAAGTGTCTATCTCAGATACTTTCGCTGAAATCTCAGCGCAGAGTTTTATAGACTCAGCGGAATGGCATATATCTGACGCAAGTATCTGCGCCAGATCCTTGCCATTCCGCTGAGTCTGTAAACCTCTCCGCTAAGACTTGCGCTGAAATCTTAGCGGAGAGGTTTATAGACTCAGCGGAAAGGCAAGGATCTGGCACAGATACTTGCGTCAGATAGTTGCCATTTCGCTGAGTCTATAAACCTCTCCGCTAAGACTTGCGCTGAAATCTTAGCGGAGAGGTTTATAGACTCAGCGGAAAGGCAAGGATCTGGCGCAGATACTTGCGTCAGATAGTTGCCATTTCGCTGAGTCTATAAACCTCTCCGCTAAGACTTGCGCTGAAATCTTAGCGGAGAGGTTTATAGACTCAGCGGGAAGGCAAGGATCTGGCGCAGAAACTTGCGTCAGATAGTTGCCATTTCGCTGAGTCTATAAACCTCTCCGCTAAGACTTGCGCTGAAATCTTAGCGGAGAGGTTTATAGACTCAGTGGAAAGGCAAGGATCTGGCGCAGATACTTGTGTCAGATAGTTGCCATTTCGCTGAGTTTATAAACCTCTCCGCTAAGACTTGCGCTCAAATCTTAGCGGAGAGGTTTATAAAGTCAGTGGAAAGGCAAGGATCTGGCGCAGATAGTTGCGTCAGATAGTTGCCATTTCGCTGAGTCTATAAACCTCTCCGCTAAGACTTGCGCTGAAATCTTAGCGGAGAGGTTTATAGACTCCGCGGAAAGGCAAGGATCTGGCGCAGATACTTGCGTCAGAGAGTTGCCATTTCGCTGAGTCTATAAAACTCTGCGCTGAGATTTCAGCGAAAGTATCTGAGAGACACTTCTCAGCGGAATGGTGGATTGATTGGGCAATTGTGCATAAAGATAAATAAATTTCCGCACTCTTACCTTTTTGTTGATTCCTCCTTTTCGGCGGCTGGAATATAAATTATTTTTTCCCTTCCTTCCTTCCTTCCTTCGTTTCTTTCTTGATTTCTTCTTTGGTGTATAGATGCGGTGGGATATCCAAATTCACCAAACGCACTATCGATTCACCAAACGCACAATCGAACGCGAAATCAAACGCACAATTTTTTGAGAATTTCACGCGAATTTAACACCTAGCCACTATTTTTCGGGCCGATCGCGAAATGTTTTGACGGAAACAATGTTCCGAGATCACGCGTTTGTAAAAGTAATGGCGGGCTTACCGACACTTGCTACTCTTCGCGGATATACGTGCAGCGCATGCGCCAAGTCGCGGGCGCGCGTCTTCGCGAAAAGAGTGGGCGCGCGTCTTCGCAGAGTCGACGCCATTGTGACTTCTGGAAGCGCGCTGCAACATGAATGTCATAAGTCATAGCTCTAATAAATCACCGCACTGAACAAACGTCCAAAATTATGGCCGTCGCTGTCAGCCTATCAACATCTATTGTTACGTCGGAAAGATGCGAGCGCAGGCGGTGAGAACGGAGAACCTGAGCCGCTGCGCCACCTGTGAGAAAATCGCTAGCATTTGTGCCTTGGAGGTACACTTTCGTCAAACTTATATAAAAAATTCGAAATCCGATTTCTCCGCCATTTCTTCATCCAAATAGATGAAACGAAGTTCAAAATGTGTATTTTTTCACGCATCAGAGGCTTATGCTCACCAAATTGTGAAAATATAAGGTAGTAGATAAAAAATAAGACTTAAAAAATAAGTAATTAAAAATAAGATCAATTTTTTTATGTGTATTTTTCCTCGAGGGTACGCGCCTTTACGCTTTTACCCAACCCCACTGTTTCCTCAGTTTATCCTTCTTCCTTTCTTTCTCCTTCGTTTAGCCCTTTACTGCTTTCGACTTTCTCATTGTTTACATGGCTTCCAATGTCCCACCAGAAATCTAACCACCGTGAAATAATCTATATAGATGTCTTACTTTGTTGCATCTCTGCCGAGACCTCTCCCTTTTTATGTGACCCGACTTGCCTGAACTTCTTTGTTCGACTATCCCCCCTCCCTCTGCCTTTCGGCCTTGCGGCCGAATTAGTTGTCTGAAAAAAATTCACGTCAAAAGTGATGCGACTCGGATTCGAACCTGCGGCCGCGTGATTCGCTGATGAGCGGCTCATACAATCGCATCGCTCGATATACAGGGTGTCCCATTTTAATCTTACACCTGAATTTTCTCGAAAAATATTGCTCGGACGAAATATTGTGTGGAACAAAACTTCTAGGGATTGAAGGGGGACGTTTACAAAAAATTATTTGAGGAGCCAAAATTCAAAATGGCGGCGTTACAAAGGCTGACATGTTTTTTTCAAACGGAAACATAACTTTTTTTTAGTTTTAAGGCTTTCACGGCTCTTTATGTAATGAGAAGAGTTTGTGGCTTCCGGATGGAGGCCGTGTTGAGGATCAGCGTTGTGCCGACGTTTCGCAAACGTTACAGTCTGCATTATCAGGGCTGAGAGCTCCGATACCGAAGCTCTCGTGTCTCAGGTATTCCTTATATAGTTGCAGTCATCGTTCCAGATCGCTGCACCAGCCAATCAGATGTTTTAATTGATCAGCTGGTCAATTAAAAAACCGGGAGGACGGTGTGCCAAATAGGATTGACGTGATATCCTCCATCTCTGTTTAGGTTGTCCGGATGTTTTCGAATTTCCAAGCCTTCTTGGTGTTTCCTGGAAAAATAGCTGTTTGATGGGGCCAGACTTTGGGCTTTGTCGAACTGGATGGCATGACCAGTCTCCATCCAATGTTCGGCCAGCGCTGATTGTGTAATATGGCCATATTTGATACACCGTTGGTGTTCTTTGATCCGTGTACTGATCTTCCTCCCGGTTTCCCCTATGTACACTTTACCGCATGAGCAGGGTATTTTGTATACTCCTGGTGCACTTAATGGTGGTCTTTGGTCTTTTGCACTCGGAATCACTTGTGCTAGTTTCTTCTGAGGTTTGAAGATGACTCGCACGTTATGTTTTCCAAGGACCCGGCCTATGCGATCGGTTATGCCCTGAAGGTATGGAAGGAAAGTTGTTGCAGTTATTTGTCCTTCATTCTCTCCATCAGGTGCTGTAACCGTTTTCGGATCACCTATTTTTTTTTTTTAATTTTTTTTAAAGATTTTTGATCGTTCTTTCGATGTTGCCTGGCTTGTAGCCATTGTCTCCTAAAGGTTTTCGTAGGTGTTCTAGTTCAACCTCCAGGGAGTCTGGTTCGGAGATCGCTAGAGCTCTGTAGACCAGAGAGCTTATGACCGACTGTTTTTGGGAAGGGTGGTGATGGGACGTAGCGTGGAGGTATCTATCCGTATGCGTTGGCTTCCGGTAAACTTTATGGCCCAAAGTGCCATCGCTTTTCCGTTGAACCAGTACATCCAGAAAATGGATTTGATTTTCCTGTTCTATCTCCATGGTGAATTGAATATTGGGGTGTTGGGAGTTGAGGAAGGTTAAGAAATGATTGAGGTTTTCTTTGCCGTGACTCCAAATGACGAAGGTGTCATCGACATATCGGAACCAGATGGAGGGCTTGAGGGTAGCTTCTTGCAGAATTCTGTTCTCGAAATTCTCCATAAAGATGTTGGCAATGATAGGGGAAATAGGGGAACCCATAGCTGCGCCTGAAGTTTGCTCATAAAACTGGGATTCAAATTGGAAGTATGTCGAGTTTAGGCAATGTTCTATGAGGGGCAGTAGGTTAGGGGCAACTTTTTCGGAATTTTTAACTATGCTTAGGGTTTCATTGCTTGGGACGTTTGTAAACAGGGATACAACATCGAAACTCACTAAAATATCTTCTGGTTGTACCTTGATAGACTGGATCTTGTTCACAAAATCCCGGGAGTTTTGGATATAGGAGTTGTTGAGACCTACGAGTTCCTGCAAAGGTTTGCAGAGAAAACGTGCCAAGTGATATGTAGGACTGCCTATGTTGCTAACAATGGGCCTTAGTGGGATGTTGTTTTTGTGTATTTTTGGCAGACCGTAAAGCCTGGGTGGTAGGGATTCCTTGGGTGTAAGGGCTTTGGTTAGGTCCTCCGATAGACCAGCCTTCTTTAGAAGTGTTGTTGTTTTCTTTTCTACACTCGATGTAGGGTCACGTGCTAATTTCTTGTACGTGTTGGTGTCCTCGAGCAGGTTCATAATTTTACTGCAGTAGTCCGTTCTATCCATGATGACAGTTGCATTCCCTTTGTCAGCTGGTAGTATTAAGATGTCCTTGTTTTTCTTCAAATTGTGAATGCCTCGCTGAGACTGGTAAAGGAGAGAATAGCTGTCACCAAAAAGCTTTTGGCCCAAAATTCCCAAAAACTCCTTAAACTTCACCTACGTCTATCTGACTCTTTGGAACCACAGCTGTGGGAAGATCTTGATCGTGTCACCCACGAACAAGCCCTCCACTGTGCAGACCTAAGATCCAAGAATCAAATAGAAAAATTCAGGAAACTATGTCCACAGACGAAGCAGCCCATCCTAACCCACGCAGTAAAAAACCTAAGTAACCACACACTCTCCGCAGCTGAAACATCAGTCCTCGCAAAAGGGCACAATTTCGCCATTACACCGACAGAAATTCCGACCCGAGAAATCATCAGCCAGGTGGAGACTGCCATCTACCGTCTCCCACTAGATACTGGCAACGACATCAGGAAACGGATAAGTAATATTCTACACAAGGCAAAACCTCCGCAGCAGAATATCACGAAGGAAGAACACCTTGCTCTTCACAATTTGAAGAAAAACAAGGACATCTTAATACTACCAGCTGACAAAGGGAATGCAACTGTCATCATGGATAGAACGGACTACTGCAGTAAAATTATGAACCTGCTCGAGGACACCAACACGTACAAGAAATTAGCACGTGACCCTACATCGAGTGTAGAAAAGAAAACAACAACACTTCTAAAGAAGGCTGGTCTATCGGAGGACCTAACCAAAGCCCTTATACCCAAGGAATCCCTACCACCCAGGCTTTACGGTCTGCCAAAAATACACACAAACAACATCCCACTAAGGCCCATTGTTAGCAACATAGGCAGTCCTACATATCACTTGGCACGTTTTCTCTGCAAACCTTTGCAGGAACTCGTAGGTCTCAACAACTCCTATATCCAAAACTCCCGGGATTTTGTGAACAAGATCCAGTCTATCAAGGTACAACCAGAAGATATTTTAGTGAGTTTCGATGTTGTATCCCTGTTTACAAACGTCCCAAGCAATGAAACCCTAAGCATAGTTAAAAATTCCGAAAAAGTTGCCCCTAACCTACTGCCCCTCATAGAACATTGCCTAAACTCGACATACTTCCAATTTAAATCCCAGTTTTATGAGCAAACTTCAGGCGCAGCCATGGGTTCCCCTATTTCCCCTATCATTGCCAACATCTTTATGGAGAATTTCGAGAACAGAATTCTGCAAGAAGCTACCCTCAAGCCCTCCACCTGGTTCCGATATGTCGATGACACCTTCGTCATTTGGAGTCACGGCAAAGAAAACCTCAATCATTTCTTAACCTTCCTCAACTCCCAACACCCCAATATTCAATTCACCATGGAGATAGAACAGGAAAATCAAATCCCTTTTCTGGATGTACTGGTTCAACGGAAAAGCGATGGCACTTTGGGCCATAAAGTTTACCGGAAGCCAACGCATACGGATAGATACCTCCACGCTACGTCCCATCACCACCCTTCCCAAAAACAGTCGGTCATAAGCTCTCTGGTCTACAGAGCTCTAGCGATCTCCGAACCAGACTCCCTGGAGGTTGAACTAGAACACCTACGAAAAGCTTTAGGAGACAATGGCTACAAGCCAGGCAACATCGAAAGAACGATCAAATTCTTAAAAAAAAATTAAAAAAAAATAGCTGATCCGAAAACGGTTACAGCACCTGATGGAGAGAATGAAGGACAAATAACTGCAACAACTTCCCTTCCATACCTTCAGGGCATAACCGATCGCATAGGCCGGGTCCTTGGAAAACATAACGTGCGAGTCATCTTCAAACCTCAGAAGAAACTAGCACAAGTGATTCCGAGTGCAAAAGACCAAAGACCACCATTAAGTGCACCAGGAGTATACAAAATACCCTGCTCATGCGGTAAAGTGTACATAGGGGAAACCGGGAGGAAGATCAGTACACGGATCAAAGAACACCAACGGTGTATCAAATATGGACATATTACACAATCAGCGCTGGCCGAACATTGGATGGAGACTGGTCATGTCATCCAGTTCGACAAAGCCCAAAGTCTGGCCCCATCAAACAGCTATTTTTCCAGGAAACACCAAGAAGGCTTGGAAATTCGAAAACATCCGGACAACCTAAACAGAGATGGAGGATATCACGTCAATCCTATTTGGCACACCGTCCTCCTGGTTTTTTAATTGACCAGCTGATCAATTAAAACATCTGATTGGCTGGTGCAGCGATCTGGAACGATGACTGCAACTATATAAGGAATACCTGAGACACGACAGCTTCAGTATCGGAGCTCTCAGCCCTGATGATGCAGACTGTAACGTTTGCGAAACGTCGGCACAACGCTGATCCTCAACACGGCCTCCATCCGGAAGCCACAAACTCTTCTCATAACTTTTTTTATTGCCAAAAAATTTGTCAGCTGAAAACTAGAAACTTTTGTTGAAAAAATTTTTTGATAAAGTTCATAGTTTTCAAGTGAGAACATCATTTTCAATTATTTCAGATGTATCCAGGATTTGTGTGTGTGTGTGTTTTTCTACCCATCGTGATCAAAGTTCGTCAAGGATTTAAAGAAACACGTTTTTGGGCCTGAAAATGGCACAAACGCTATTAAAATGGAAAAAAACTATTTTTCATCGATTTTCCTCCAAAATTTTCTCATGAAATATCGTCCAAATTTGAAAACAAAAAAACAAAAAAAAACAACATTTTCAACAGTGTTCCACACGCACGCACATGCACACACACACACACACACACACACGCACGTACGCACGCACGCACGCACGCACGCACGCACGCACGCACGCACGCACGCACGCACACACACACACACACACACACACACACACACACACACACACACACACACACACACACACACACACATCCACACACATACACGCACGTGCGCCCACACACACACACACACACACACAAATCCTGGATACATCTGAAATAATTGAAAATGATGTTCTCACTTGAAAACTATGAACTTTATCAAAAAAATTTTTCAACAAAAGTTTTTAGTTTTCAGCTGACAAATTTTTTGGGAATAAAAAAAGTTATGTTTCCGTTTGAAAAAAACATGTCAGCCTTTGTAACGCGCCATTTTGAATTTTGGCTCCTCAAATAAATTTTTTTCAAACGTCCCCCTTCAATCCCTAGAAGTTTTGTTCCACACAATAGTTCGTCCGAGCAATATTTTTCGAGAAAATGCAGGTGTAAGATTAAAATGGGACACCCTGTATATGTGTGTGTGTCCGTGAGTGTTTGTGTATATCATGTTCGGAGACATTGGCTGACTCATTGTGCAGGGCCGGGCCGCCGATCGCATGAAATTGCAAAACATAATTTTTTTATGGCGTTAGCACACTGCCACAAAACACAACACCTTATCAACAAACGTTATAAACCAAGAGACGACAATAAATCATCAAACGAAACAGACATTCGAGATTACAGCTGTTGCTTCCGACCTGTCAAAAAATATATTGATACTTGGGAAGTACGCGACCGCAGTCGGTAAAAACGATCAATGCGAGCCGCTGCGCGGCCTGTGAGAAAATCGCTGAACTGCGGTGGTCAAGATTTTGCACTCTGGTGGTACACTTTTGTCACATTTATGTGAAAAATTTCGAAATTCATTTTCTCTGCCATTTTTTCATGAAAATCGATGAAACAAAGCTCAAAATGTGTACTTTTCACCGCTTCAGAGTCTTATGCTCGGCAAATTTGTGAAAGTGCAATACAATGGATTGTAGCTCGAAATTTCTCCCATGGTAAACAGAATCTGCACAATTTTTTTCAAAATTTCGGAAAATGCCGAGCATGTTCCTCTTAGAGCAAGCGTCCTGAGTACACACAATAAATTTCATCCCAATCGGTTCGATGGTTTGGGAGAAATTGGATTTAAAAATTTCGAGGTGGCCCAGAGCGTGTTCGTCATTCCCTTAAGCTCTAAATAGCCTTTTTTGCAAAAATAACAGTCCCCTGTCATTTTATGACGCAGGGCTGTAGTTTTATGCTCCAGGGGACTATTTTTTTTCGAACGTAGTCAAGTATTAGCTATCTTCTAACTTCCGGGATTGACAGTATGCTGTTTTTTTAGGTAATGATGACTTTTGAAATTACGAATGCCAGCATTTCAATTTCGGAACAGTGGAGTACGAAGGAAAAGCACAACTTAACGTTGATTATATTTACACGAACTCTTCAAGTTATCCGTCTCAAATTTTGACACAACATTCTTCATGCATTCTTTATCTTGCTATGGAAGCTTTTTTTTAATCTTCATATTTTTTTAACGAAAGTCTGTCGAAAAATAGGCTCAATTCGATACTTTTTTTTCACACCGCCGTAATTTTGTCAATGTTGATTTTTAAAAAAACTTCCATGGCAAGATGGCGGCGTTACTGATTAATAATTTTTTACTGATAAATACTGATTAATAATTTTTTATACAAATATTGTTTCAGATAATATTTACGGCCACAACCATGTACACCGCGACGAGTCCTTTTTTTTCGAAGATATTTTCAAACGTTATAAAAATGTGTAAAAAATAAATATAACCGTTTACAAATTTTTTTCTGTTCTTCATGACTGCTTTGATTTGCTTTAATTTGACATAAAAAATCAGACTGATTAGCGTATTTAAACCATCAAAAAAAATCGCGAAAATCAGCTTTTTTTCGACCTTGAGTTTCCTGTACAAAAATAAGGAATGTAGGTATATTGGTGTAATTAGTCAGATAGACAATGAGGATGGCTAACCAACCGTAATCTTTCTGAAATTTTGTAACAATAAGGGCAATAAGGTTCAGAGTTGATGATACTGATGTTTCTGGTATAGCTTTGAACCAAATATTGCAAAAATTATCAAATTCAGATCGGACCCTAAAAGGGAAAAGAATATCTTAATTACTTTAAGTTACCTGCACCGGTCTATTAGAAATAAATTAGGGCTGATTGTTAGTAAAACAAAAAACACCGATACGACTGACTTCGTTGTAAACTATAATGACAATTATTCAATGAAATACTACTAATAGAATTAGTAACAAGATGTTGATTGTGATTTGATTGTGATTATATTTAATAGAATGAGATAATGTTTGTTTTGTACGAAGCAGTTAACATTCCTTTGTGAAGATTATGACAAGATTGGCCTTGTTATTTTTTAAAGTGAGAGGTTCAATAATGCACACGTTTTGAAAGTAACCAGTTTATTTTCATAAGTTTGATTCCAGTTACGATGGAATGCTCAATAATCAATCAAGGAAATCAAGAGATTAAGGAAAACATCAATAATTCAGCATTTCTTTTTTATTTGAATTAGTCATTGGTTATACGTAATAAGCTATGTTAAAGTTTTAACAAAAATAAAGACATGCGTTTGGTTAAATTCGATTAAAAATACTTTTTTCCATTTAAACAGTCCCCTGGAAGATATTACAGTCCCCTGTTCCGAATTTTCAAAAAATCGTCCACAACTTGCAAAATAAAGAGAAAACGTGTCGGCTTTTTATTCATATATGTTTAATTTATGCCTTCTTTGCGTATCCTCAATTTATGTTTAATTTATGCCTTCCGTTATGCATACTTTGTTTTTATTTTCGAGAAAAAAACATGCATGGAACACCTTTGTATAGGCGACTTTCCATTTGGTAGAGAAACACCAATATATATTCTCGAATAAATGAGCTCTTGAATAAATAATCCTATGGTGTAATAGTAATTCGATTTCGGCATTAGTCGAAGGATAACATTTCAAATAATTTAACCTTCATTATTTTGAGAGTTCATAATTCCGTCCTTTCGAAATATTTGCCAGTCTACATTTGGCCATTCGAATTGTTGACCCCCACCCGTTGCGAATAGGCCCAGACGCACTGCGTTATGCTCGTACACGACACCAAACACTCGCTGTGACGACACCAAATACTGAGTCACTCGCCTTCGTGAGATGGAATAACTGTATCATAAACAAATGATTATGGATGAACGAAAGCACTGCGAGCCACTTCTCATGGTATTCCCGTCCTAAGCGTACCTGTTCCCCGTCCGGCGTCCCCGTGCGGGAATAGATAATACATGTATTTATGTATCTATATATGATATGAACTAACATACCATAAACATATTCCAGATTCGTTTGAAACATACAAAACGTTCATAAATGATAAATTTTGAATAAATTTTGTGTATATATATTGTAACGGGTAACCCCTAATTACATTAAATTTATTTGGATTCGGGACTCGACTAGGGAGCAAATTAATTGAGACGTTTTTATCTCACAAAAGATCGGATTTTATTGGTAATTTCTTTCCTAGATCATGTACATCAATTGTGAATCATCCTGTACATTCCACTTTACCACAGTTGCGTATATTTGTATTGTCGCTTTGACGTCTGTCACCGAGACGTGTCGTTGGTGCTGCTCGCTTCGCATTCGCTTTATGTGTAGCTCGGTGTACAGTTTGATTGTGTGTATATGTGTGTGTCGCAGTCGTTTGCTCCAATTTCGTTCTAGGTGTATCGTATATGCTCTTCGTGTGTGTATATTTGAAAATTTCAAATCTTCGCGCTAGGCCTTGCTCGGCCGCTAACCCTTTTGTTTTCCTTCCTTCTCTCTTTCTCTCGTAAGGATATGCTCCTTGTTTTTCCTTGCCTTTACCGTCCGGCTTTAATCGATGATTTATTTCGAGGCGCTCGCTCAGCTGGGAATTCTCGACTTTAATTTCCAACCTTAAATTTTTCTCTAATCTTTCTTGTAAGCTTTAGCCCTTTTTTTGTTTTTCTCTTTTTTTTAAATTTTATTAGTTTTGCCACCGATCCTCGCTCCTTATTCTTTATTGCCTTTCTCTCTTTTCGGTCCCCATCCCATCCTTTCGCGAATATTTGCCTTACTTTTCCAGCTTGGACGGATATTCACTACTCCAGACACTCGGGTCTCTAATCAGAGGCTCAAGACTTGATTCTTTTTGTTTCCACCCTCAGCCTATCCTTCTTCCGAACATTATCCTTACTTCTTCAGCTTGGACCTATGGTCGTTTCTGGACTTGCGTCTGAGTTCGACTTCAACCAAGAAGTGTCTTCCTATCCTCAGGAAAGCTCTTTTATACCCCTTGTTTCCCGCTAATTCTTTCCCCTTTCCAAGCGCTTTTTTACAATAAATGTTGCTTTAATATTTTCTTCTTTCTTTTTCTCCTTCTGTTGACATTTATCCCGTACTTTGGAGTTTCCCCGAGGTATGGCACCACTTGTATGATTTTGAGCTAATTTCCCCACGAGAGATAAAGACGGCCGTGGCCGCGTTTGACATATTGCCCTTCATTCGGCTTGTTTAACGCGCGCGCTTGTTTATTTAATATATATATATATATGTATTCCAACACTTTCTCGCGTGACACATGCCGTCGAAAAATTTGTAGTCTGAAGAAAGGGTAGCATTTTATTGCTTTCGGAGCCTCAGATTAAACTCCGCTATTGAAAGATTGGCTTCCAAATTTTCCACGATTATTCGCCTGATAAAATAATGACGCCCTATGCCTATTGTGAAAATATAAATAAATACACTACATTATGCATTATTTTGGTTAATTTGTAGTGTAAGTATCGTAAAAATTGAAAAGAAGCCGAAGAAAAAAAAAGTTTCCCCGCGGGACTCGAACCTGCTACCCGCGCATTAGGAATTCGAAATCTTGCCGCTGCGCCAACCACTGCTTGGAAATTATGTCAACATAAAAGACTTATGTA
The DNA here is from genome assembly GCA_944452715.1 of Ophion slaviceki. Lineage (NCBI taxonomy): Eukaryota > Metazoa > Arthropoda > Insecta > Hymenoptera > Ichneumonidae > Ophion > Ophion slaviceki. Next base: position 52,168,381 of record OX101783.1, read on the forward strand.
CTGACCGATCCACGGCGAAAATTTTATTTCCTAAACGTTTGGCCATCTGGAATTCCCACGTGCGTCACTTTCATTTCTAGTCTAGCCTTACATATACTATGAATCCGGACGAAATCGGCAATGATGAGTAGCTGACCTCCCCGTGTATACGTAGTTCCATCGAGCCATTGGCTGCTCATTGTTGCCTAAGCAACTTGAGTTACAGATGACGTTGCAAATGAAAAACAACTTCAAGTCGTCATCTCGCGATGACCTAGCCGCACTAGCCAGAATAAATTATCGCACAAAACAAATTGAAGGTTATGTATTCCCTAGTGGATTGGGAGACCTAAAAAAAGACCAAAAATTTGTAAAAATGACCCTATTTCGGTTGCGGTCATTTTCTGCCCTTTTTGAACCGAAAAAAGTGACTGAACAGTGACCGAACACTGTTTTTTTAGGTTAGTCACTTGAACGTTATTTTTTCGGTTTTTGGTCACTGAAATAAAAGTTAGGTTAGTCACTTAACCGGTTTTTTTTTCGGTTTTCGGTCACTGAAATAAAAATTAGGTTAGTCACTTGACCGTTTTTTTTCGGTTTTCGATCACTGTAATAAAAGTGAGGTTAGTCACTTGACACTTGAGGTGTTTCATCCGATTTTCCATCTGTAAATGAGAAAGGAAATAATTATTATATGTTGACAAGAATGAAAAGAAATATACATTCTTTTCTTGCAATTATTGCTATTTCGTGTAGCACGTTACGTATGTATGTATGCCACATATGTTTTCCACGCTGCTGCTGCTGCTTTGTAAACAAAATGAAATTAAAATATTGTAAAGAAAAAAGTACGAGCATGTGCACTGCATTATACATATACGTTATAATATCCTATGCACTGAGTATTCACTTCATATGAATAATAGATAAGCGTATTCCACGTGGTGTACTCTCGGTTCTCGGCAATCCTCGCCTTCCCGCCGAGGAGTCCTCGATAGGGTAGATGGTCGCTCTACGAACACGCAGGCGCAACACGTCTCTTCATGCGCAGCCATATTGAACGCTGCCTGACGCAGCAACGCGATGCTGAGCAACACATTTGACGAGTTCTTTTCAATATCGACGTTTATATGTCGTGTGCGCTGGTAGAAGGGTTGTGGTCCCAGAATCAACGATTAAAACTCGTAGTTAAACGGACGTTGGGACGCGAGGGCTATCCGGTTGTGAGCGACAGAGAGATAGAGGGTCCATACGGTAAACGATCTCAAATAATGAACAATCCGAGCGTAGCAGGTTATATTTGTAAATGGGCAACATTTTCCTTGTTACAAAAAAATAACAATGCCGTGTTTATGTTACAGTTACATGCCGGAAATTCCAACATTGCCGTCGTCTAAATCATCAGGAGAGGCTAACGGCAGCCAAAGTACGCGAGTGGTTATCCATCGAATTAAAGAGCGAAAGATACCGAGCGAAGGTGCTAAGAACAAAGGACAGAGGCCAAAAAGAGACAAGAAGAAAAAATAAGTTCCGAGATGGAAACTGACTCCGACGAAGAGGAGGAGGAGGAAGAGGATGAGTATTAAATGGACACAAAAGTGTTATTGTTGTTTGGTTTATTTCAAGATATTAAAAAAAAACGTTCAAATTCACTGATGTTTTTGTGTACGAGTTTCTTTTATTATATTTCCAATAGCGTTCCAGAAGGACCCTCTCTCTGCCCCATGCACTTCGGTTCGCCTTCGGTCACTACTACGATCAGTGACTGAAACACCCCAGTGACCGAAGACCGGTCAAGTGACTAACCTTACTTTTATTATATTGACCGAAAACCGAAAAAACACCGGTCAAGTGACTAACCTCAAAAAAACGTTGTTCTGTCACTGCTCGGTTACTTTTTCCGGTTCAAAAAGGGCAGAAAATGACCGTGACCGATGACAAAGGTTTTTTTCGGTCTCCCAATCCGCTAGGGATTACTATGCGATTATCGCTTTCTAAGCAAACGCAACTAAGTAATTGGTCCAATAATGTTATTTATTCTTGTTAATCCGCCCATTTTTCAATAAACTAACATTGTGAAGTGTACAATATGTAGACGATACGAAAGTTCAACAATTTAACAAGTAGAACTAGCTCACAAGGAGACGGCACGACCGTGGAGTCGGGGATTCGGCCGAATTTTTTTGTGGTGAAAGAGGACCCCTAGCACTTCACGTGGTTAAAGTAATAGGACGCACTACTCGGAAAATTCCGAGAAAAATCTATTAAAAGTTTCTTAGGTGCCTTGTCAATTTAAAATGTCAGGGACTTGTCGAGCCGCCGTCCAGTCTAGACGGTTAGGGCTCGATCTTTTGCGCCGGAGGTCTCGAGTTCGATTCCTCCTTCGGATCTTATTTTTTTTTGTTTTTTTTTGTTCCAACAATTATTGAAAACGTTTCTCATCCCTACATTATTTTTTAAAATTTATTTACATTATTTTTTAAAAATTATTTTCATTTTTAAAAATTATTTTGGTTTTTTTTTCAATAAAACAATTCATAACGGTGGGTTTTTTATTTTTCATTTTAAATACATGAGGAGGAACATTGGGTTTTTAATGAGAATAACAAAGTCGATTAGGAAAAATTCAATTTTTATTCATATAATAATTATACACAAAAACCGCAGTGGTAATTATCGTAGAAACAAACAAAGCAATAATTTTTGCGACATCTTGCGAAACATATAAAAGCGGATTTTTTACATTCGCAGGGAGTTTGCAATACATCCGTACAAAAACATGTCCCATTAACATTCATGAAAATGTTTCTAGTAACTGATAATTTTGAGGCAAACCAGGTGTATTGAATCATGTCTCGGAATATTGGTGACGATAATTGATGGTGAATAATTGAATAATGTCCCATAAAAACATGTCCCATTAACATTCATGAAAATGTTTCCACTAACTGATAATTTTGAGGCAAACCAGGCATATTATTATTCAATAATTCACCATCAATTATCGTCACCAATATTCCGAGACATGATGCAATACGCCTGGTATGCCTCAAAATGATTAGTTACTAGAAACGTTTTCATGAATGTTAATGGAACATATTTTTGTACGGATGTATTGCAAATTCCCTGCGATTGTAAAAAATCCGCTTTTATATGTTGCGCAAGATGTCGCAAAAATTATTGCTTTGTTGGTTTCTACGATAACTACCACTGCGGTTTTTGTATATAATTATTATATGAATAGAAATTGATTTTTTCCTAATCGACTTTGTTATTCTCATTAAAAACCCAATGATCCTCCTCATATACTTTACAATGAAAAATGAAAAACCCACCGTTATGAATTGTTTTATTGGAAAAAAAAGGAAATAATTTTTTTTAAATAACGTAGGGATGAGAAACGTTTTGAATAATTGTTGGGATAAAAAAAAAAGATTCGGAGGAGGAATCGAACTCGAGACCTCCGGCGCAAAAGACCGAGCCTTGACCGTCTAGACTAGACGACGGCTCGACAAGTGCCTGACATTTTAAACTCATAAGGCGCCTAAGAAACTTTGAATCGATTTTTCTCGGATTTCTCCGAGTAGTGCGTCCTACTACTTTAACCACGTGAGGTGCTAGGGATCCTCTTTTACCACAAAAAATTCGGCCAAATCCCTAACCCCACGGTCGTGCCGTCTCCTTGTCAGTGGAGAACGTCACAGCTCATTACTCTGAGGCCCGGGATCGAAACCACCTCACGGTGTGTAAACGTTTGCCTGATATAATTAAAATTTGAACCATTAATATATTTGAAGAGCAAATACCATAATCGTAATTGATGACAACGAAAAATATCGTAAAAGGGTGCAATGATGTAAATAACGCGAAAAAAAGTTTAAAGAATATCTCAAGTATATCTTAAATTCGATTTGATGCCGCGTTTTCGCGTAATATCGGAACAAAGTTAAAACGTCGTCTGTTAAAGCCCATCTTACTGTATAAAGAGTCGCGGCGTGTTCGTCAGTCGGTCAGTGGCATCGAGATCGGTGGCATTGATCAGTGGCGTCGAATTTTTTTTTATTACTTGGCGTCAAGACGCTGCCGCGTCTCTTGATACACATTAAATATATTTCAATGATGTTTGAAATGTACTATAAACATCTTTCAAGTATATTTTAGATGTAGTTTAAATACATCTTGATGTAGTATATTTCAAGTATATTTCAATGATAGTTCGAATACATGTAAAATATATTTGTAGTATATTTTGAAGGTAGTTTGAGTACATTGTAAGTATAGTTTGAAAATATGTAATCTCATATCCAACATGTCTTTTTTATATACATTCAGAAAATCTATTTTGGCCCAAAAGTTTGATATCACGAATATATTTTTAATGCATTCCCCGTATGTATTGTATATATCTCATATATATCTAAGGTGTATAATATATATCTGAAATATATTTTACATCTATTTTTACTAGAGAAAAATGTATTTTTACGTATATTTTATTTTGGTGTGGGTGTAGCTTCCATGTACGGGGTATTTCTCCACTCCACATCTCCAATCGATCCCCACCTTGTGGCCGCAGCCGGCTTCCCCCTCTGTATCGCATTTACCATGGCATCTTCTGCCATGGGTATAAGGAAACTGCGGAAAACCTATACCAATACAGCCGGTCTCGAGTTCACTTCCCAGCCTCGGAGCTAGTCACGACACACACACGTACCGGTCCGTGTGCGCGACATCCGTGTAGAACTGGAGCTACGTCACGCCTGTGTTTTTATTTTTCTCCGAAACTACGAGACAGCGATTCGGACCAGCGGCCTCCTTCCTCGCTAGATCTTCCTTAATACTGCACTACGATTTATATTTTAAAAAATATACTTTACGTTTTAAATGATTCGCAGAGATTAGTTATGTGTCGACTGGAATAGAAGAAACCTGCCAAGTATGGCTTAGAACACGCATGAAGTAGTGTTCCGTAGTCATTTAGCATATATTCGAAAAATCAATATTTAACTAATATGTAGTTGTTATTATTGTGTACGTTGTGTCACAATAATTCACTGCAAACGCATTTCTATTTCATTCAACGGGAGGGTAGGGGTTTCAGCATGAAAAAAAATCACTTTTTTGCGAATTTTTTTCATCTATATGGATAGAGTAAATTTATTCAAACTTTTTTTACATTGTTAAGTGTCATTTGAAGAACATTCCGTGAAATTTGTGCGCGAAAATATCCACACACAAGCCGGTGACAAAGCTTTTCCAAAAACGCTTTTGGAAAAACACGATGTGCGGTTTTCACTGTATCTCAGCTAGGAATTATCTGGAATCAAGTACCATTAAAATTTCGTCAAAGTATCATCAAATCCTCCCTCCAACGGTCTTTGATAATTTTTTTCTTATTTCTAAATTTTTGGTGGAGTAGTGATGTACGTCACGGGAGAGACGCCGGTGACGTCACAGGTGTGTTGTAGTGGGTATCGTGCGGAGGCGCGTGGTGGGGGTGTCTGGCGGTCGTGGTTGCGTTGCTGTGACATGTATGGGGAATTAGTGGTGGGGGTATCTGTGGTGTCAGAGTGGTGGGGGATTTGGGCTGTTCTTCAGGAGCTCGTGGCTAAGTGGGGGTGGTTTCGAGCTGCTTTTCCGAATAAACCGACTGGTGGTGTCTTCTGCATATGTCGAGGATCTGTTTACCACTAGAGCAAGCGCGTGGGGGGCTACGCCGCGCGGATCGTACGGGGGAGGAAGGTCTTACACCGTGGGGATGGGGAGCTTCGGGTAAAGAAAAAAACGCGATGATTTACGTGTATACATGTATCGAAGTTTTTATTCAACATTTTGTCCGTTCATACATATTGTGTGTGTGTGTGTGTGTGTGTGTGTGTGTGTGTGTGTGTGTGTGAGAGAGAGAGAGAGAGAGAGAGAGAGAGAGAGAGTGTGTGAGTGTGTATACATGCAGATGTGAAAGTCGGCGTCTAACACACCTACTTGAAAAATGAATGCAGTAGAAATGCTGGATGTGAAATAAAGTCCTCACCCATAAAACTTATTTTATACAGCTGTACTAACAAAGAGGCGCGCTCTTCCAAAATGTCGCTACATCCGGGTTTTGTTTTCATTTCCACAGGTAACACCGAGATATTTATATATGCAAAGTACTCAATAATGCGTGGATGCCACCGCACGATATTTTGTGTAAAAACCCCACATCTTCCACGCTTATACTCCCTTTTAACTGGTTCATTTCATTTCCATGCCTCCTTCCTATTCTTATAGTATTACAATATAAGAACACTATAGTGTGGAACTATAGTGCACTCCTAAGATAGAGGAAAAACATGGGAAAAAGATTCCGAAATGAAAACGACTTCTACTACCGCAGGCTTCACACTACGAATCGAGCAGTCACTTTTGCCGACATCACCTCTTGGAACTTCCGTTGTGAACTCACTTGAAAATGGCTGACAAGGGGCCAGTACGGCAGTCGGATTTTTGTAATTTTTCGTACTCATGGTACGCGAAGTTCAGAGCTCGAATATTAATATCCCAAAGCAGTTCGACGCCATATTCAGAAATTTTCGAGAAAATTGACTTTGAAGTTTTCGAGCGCACTCTTATCCTACAAAGATGCAACGATATTCGAACCGGGCTCGTGGCGTACCCGGTAGCGTTCGAGTCTAGTAATCGCGGGGTCGCTGGTTCGAGTCTCACTTCGAATTTTTTTTTTTTTTTTTCATTTTTTTTAAATGAAAAAACGCAAGTCATATTTTTAATTATCTCGTGATTATAAACATACATTTTCAAGTATCAATATTTATAACCAACAACATTTTGAGGATGAAAATGAAAAACGTCGGGTAAGGAATTGCATACTTTATTATTCGGTCTGTATTCGTTTGTTTTATACATCGGGTGTAATGTTACACGAGCCAGAGTGATAACCATCGTAAAAACAAGGAAAACAGTAATTTTTACGGTATCTCGCACACCGTACAAACGCTGCATTGTTACATTCGCAATTTTTTTCAATACATCAATCGGAAAACAAACTTCATGCACGTTCATGAAGATTTCTCTTTGATCGCAAAGTTTCGAAGCAAACCACGCATATCTGATCATGTTATTGAAGACCGGAGAATTCCTATTAATCTACAAGGGAGTTTATGTAAATATTATTACTGGATATTTTTACGTCGCCTATTCGCAATTTCAAGCAAGAGATAATCAAAAATAAGACTTGCATTTATCATTGACAATTATAATTACATATATGTGAATTAGCATAGATTTTATGATTTTTATCCCGGGATTATTTATTTATTTTTTTATAAATAATCACCTATTGTTATATATAAATAATATATGATCATATATGAGAAAATATATAATTATGTATAACTATAATGAATTTTGTACATAAATAACTATATATGGATTTTGTCCATATATAAACATATATAGATATATTATATTAATTATATATAATAATATGTGATTATATACAACAAAAATTTATCGGGATATTTAAATGACGGAGGTATGCGAATTTAAAAAAAAATCGAAGTGAGACTCGAACCAGCGACCCCGCGATTACTAGACTCGAGCGCTACCGGGTACGCCACGAGCCCGGTTCGAATATCGTTGCATCTTTATGGGATAAGAGTGCGCTCGAAAACTTCAAAGTCAATTTTCTCGAAAATTTCTGAATATGGCGTCGAACTGCTTTGGGATATTAATATTCGAGCTCTGAACTTCACGTACCATGAGTACGAAAAATTACAAAAATCCGACTGCCGTACTGTCCCCTTGTGAGAAAATTCCACAATGTAAAAAAAATCTGAGCGATCAAGCCGCACTTATGAATTCCGCGGAAGAGTATATAGTATGGGAGCAATAATGTTATCAGTGTGTGGAGTCGTTGGAAACGGTAAGCCGAATTAAACGACCGCGATTATCACTCGGAAATCCGCAATCGTTGGTAGCAGTAATCGCTCGCTTAGAAGGTTTAAAGAATGTTCTACGCAGACGATTTTTACATGCGGGTGCAGGAAGCAGTGATCGTGGTTTGATCTGGTGAGAGATTGATACGATGTTCGAAAATCGTGTCCTGACTGGCTGCGTCATCAATAACAACCATATTGAACCTCGTCAGTTTCTCGAAGACATTTTTCGAAGGCACTTTCACATGTGCAAGACATTACCAACAAACAATTAAGTGTAAAAGTGAAGACAGTTTTCAATGGTGAATTTGAGGCAGGTGACAAACGCTCAAATAAAAGTATCAAGACGAAAAACTTTGAAATGTTTACCACATGCAATTTATGTGGGTGGCATACACAACGAGTTGTCGAACCTACTCTGGCATCTCTCGAAGATTTCCAAAATCGTGACAGCGGATGGAGATTGTCGCGGATACTGGACATAACATTAAATATCAACAAATACAATCCAATGCGTGCCGGATGTCAAACAGTTTTGTCGCGGGAAATAATCCTGAAGAAAGCGGTAGTAAATGTAAAGTCAAAGGATAACGCACGTTTTGCGTGGGCAGCAGTGGCTGCTATTTATCCAGTGGAAACAAACGCGCATCGAGTAACTTCATATCCACACTATTTAACTGTACTGCAGCTTCAGTGAATTGCTTTTCCAATGACTCTCAATCAAATAAAAAAAATGGAATCGCAAAACAATGTTTCGATTAATGTATTTATGACGGAAAAGAAAGGCATCGTCCCAATTCGAATATGCGCCCAAAAACTGGTTAAACACGTCAATTTATTGTACGTGGAGGATTCGTCGGACCACAGCGTGGAACACTTTGTATGGATAAAAAATTTATCCCGGCTCGTGAGCACGCAGCTGAACAAAACAAACAGGAAAAAACACATCTGCGATCGGTGAGTAACAAGAAGCATACTCGAGAATTTACAAACGAGCAATTATGTACTTCAAAAATATATTTCTTTCCATCGTTTTGTTAAAGGTGTTCGCACTACTTTTACATTGAGGCTAAATTACGATCGCACGAGATGGATTGTGGAAAACCAAACGATTGTGCCATTCGATTACCTGGTGAAACGGACAAATAGCTAGCATTCGAAAACTTTTAACGAAAAGAGCGACTTCCATTTGTGATTTATGGGGATCTCGAGTGCGTTTTGGCAAACGTTGACAACAAAAATATACAGCAACAGCACGAAGTGTTAAACGTAGCGTACTACGTACATTGCTCGTATGACCATTCGTTATCGGGATACTACTCGCGGAGCGATGCCAATTGCATCCCATGGTTTGTTGAGAACCTTGGAAATTTAGCTTTGCGCATCAATGATATTCTATCGGATAGTGTTTCCGTGGTGCTTCTAACTCCGGATGAGCGGGCGAAATTTCGAAGCGCTGCTCAGTGCCATATACGTGAAAAACCATTTGCCGAAGACGACATACATGTTCGTGATCGTTGCCTTCTGACCGGACGTGCGTGCTGCGTCATCAATATGACGCAGCAAGTCCGGACACGATTTTCGAACGCCGTATCAATCTCTCGCCAGATCAAACCACGATCACTGTTTCCTGCACCCGCATGTAAAAATCGTCTGCGTAGAACATTCTTTAAACCTTCTAAGCGAGCGATTACTGCTACCAACGATTGCGGATTTCCGAGTGATAATCGCGGTCGTTTAATTCGGCTTACCGTTTCCAACGACTCCACACACTGATCACATTATTGCTTCCATACTATATACTGTTCCACGGAATTTATAAGTACGGCTTCATCGCGCAGATTTTTTTTACATTGTGGAATTTTCTCAGTCATTTTCAAGTGAGTTCACAACGGAAGTTCCAAGAGGTGATGTCGGCAAAAGTGACTGCTCGATTCGTAGTGTGAAGCCTGCGGTGGTAGAAGTCGTTTTCATTCGGGAATCTTTTTTCCCATATTTTTCCTCTATCTTAGGAGTGCACTATAGTTCCACATTATAGTGTTATTATATTGTAATACTATATGAATAGTGGGGAGGCATGGAAACGAAATGAACCAGTTAAAAGGGAGTATAAGCGTGGAAGATGTGGGGTTTTTACACAAAATATCGTGCGGTGGCATCCACGCATTATTGAGTACTTTGCATATATAAATACCTCGGTGTTACCTGTGGAAATGAAAACAAAACCCGGATGTAGCGACATTTTGGAAGAGATGTAGCGCCTCTTTGGCTGATTTCACATCCAGCATTTCTACTGCATTCATTTTTCGAGTAGGTGTGATAGACGCCGACTTTCACATGCAGACACACACACACACACACACACGCACGCACGCACGCACGCACGCACGCACGCACGCACACACGCACACACGCACACACACACACGCGCACACACACACGCGCGCACACACACACGCGCGCACACACACACACACACACACACACACACACACACACACACACACACACACACACACACACACACACACAATATGTATGAACGGACAAAATGTTGAATAAAAACTTCGATACATGTATACACGTAAATCATCGCGTTTTTTCTTTACCCGAAGCTTCCTATCCCCACGGTGTAAGACCTTGGTCCCCCGTACGATCCATGCGGCGTAGCCCCCCACGCGCTTGCTCTAACGGTAAACAGGTCGTCGATATTGACAGAAGACACTACCAGTCAGTCTATTCGGAAAAGCAGCTCAAAACCACCCCGCCACCACTCCGACACCACAGATATTCCCCCACCACTAATTCCCCATACATGTCACAGCGACGCAACCGCGACCGCCACACACTACAACACACCTGTGACGTTACCGCCGTCTCTCACGTGACGTACATCACTACTGGTGGTCACGTAAAGTGAAAAGTGCTATTTTTCACGAAAAATTCCGTCATTTTGGGGGTAGAAAACCCCCTCAATGTAAAAAAAAATCTCAAACTAACCGTTGGGGGGAGGGATTTTATATGTAAAAAGTGTGTACCAAGTTTGAAATAAATCGGTCATGTAGTTTTCAAATGGCAGTGAACACGGACTTTGAAAAAGTGATTTCGAGAAAAACGCGGTACTGGCTTGTTTGTGCATACTTTCGCGTATAAATTTCACGGAATGTTCTTGAAATGACACTTAATAATATATAAAAGGTTTCAATAAATTTACTCTTTCCATATTGATGAAAACAATTTGCAAAAAAGCTACCCTCCCCTTAATAATCCGCAAGCATGATACTCTAATTGTACTAGCGGGGAGAAGATATTCGATGTTTCATATTTTATTAACGAGGTTACAAACTATATGCGACAAACTTATTTGTGCAGCCCTTTACCGTAGTTTCCATGAAGTCACCTTATCGTTGTCCGTATCTCTGGAACGCTCGGATGTAAGTCAACCGAAATCATTTTCATCAAAAAATCTATTCAGATACTAATACCTAGATGGTTTTCAGATTACTCAAATCTATAGTTAAAACATTAGGTGGGCTGGGAGAAACATTGGACATCCCTTTGAAGCTTGATATTTCAAAAAAGGGGTCGAGAAATGAAAAAAGGTCCATGAAACTTCCATTTCATTTTGAATAACCATTCCAATGACTTCTCATTTGATAAGGTGCGCAATAGAAAATACCTTTCATTCTTTCATTATGGGGAAAAACCTAGCAAATTTGTTCCAAAGATTTTCTTGCATGTTAATGGAGATCCTCAACCGACACTTGTGGATGGGCGTTCGGAGTCCGGCTCCGGCGCTGTTCCGATTTAAGGGGAGGGTAGGCGTTCGCACTGTTGAAAAATCGATTTTTTTCGTATTTTCTTATAGTTAAACATTTCAAGAATATAATCCCAAAATTTCAAGTCAAACAGAGCAAAACTCTCGAAGTTATTGACTATTTAGTCCCGCTCCTCTAACACTGTAGCTCCGACAGCTGCGGACGGTCGGAAAGGCAGCGCGCAACTAACGACCAGGTATGCAGTTTATTCACTTGGCGATCGTCCTTCCCATTATTTTCCTTCGAAAATGTTTTATTGAGTAAAGAGAGGTAACAAAAGCCGTATGCATATATTGTTGGTGTATAATATTTTCAAAAGAGAAACGAGCGTCAGTTAGTTGTACGTTCGGTCGAGCGCTTGTTCTCAGTGATTTTATAATTTCGTCAGGCAATTTTCTGATTAAAAATGCCGAGATTGTCTAAAGTTTCAAGAGGTGACCGAACAGATATAAGGACGTATTTGTCCAGATCGAAAAAAAAGCCTAAGCCGTCTAAAAAAATAAGGATGAAGCTAATACGAAGAGCGCATCATCGAAAAAGACAAAGTTGAATACGAGTGCGAGCGTGCCGCAAGACGTTGAAAATCATTATAGAATCGTCGATTTTTTGCTTGTTTTCTCAACAATTGCAAGTTTGGTGAAATGTGTTCAGTGTGATGGTTCAGTTGCGTTCAAAAGTTGTAAAAAAGAAGGTCTTGGCTTTCAAATCCAGGTAAAATGTGCCAATTATGATCTACGCTACATACCGTCGAGTGAGAGAACTGGTCATCGCTACGAAATCAACACTCGATTTGTTTTCGTAATGCGTACATTAGATTTGGGTTTAGCAGGCTGCAATAAGTTTTGCGGTCTAATGAACATTGCAAGTAATTTTGTAGCCACATCGTCTTATTTGGATATTATGAAATCGAGTTGTTCCTATGTCGAAATGACTGCTGAAACATTTCTCCTTTCCGCCGCAGACGATGAAAAAGAGAAAACAAGGGCAAAATCGGAGTCTGATACTTTGACCGTTTCTGGCGATGGCACGTGGCAGAAGCAAGGCTTTAGCTCCTTATTTGGCGCCACTCCATTGATTGGTTATTGGACTGGAAAAGTTATTGATATTTTCGTAAGTAGTTCGTATTGTCAGTCTTGCAAATTGTGGGGAAAGAAATTGAATACAACTGAATTTGAAGAGTGGCACAAAGAACACGTTGATAATAATGAATGTCAAGCCAATCACACCGGACCATCAGGTAACATGGAAGTAGGCGCAGTAATCGAGATGTTCCGCCGCTCAGAGGAAAAGTATGGAGCAAAGATCAGCAACTATGTCGGAGACGGCGATAGCAAAACTTATGGCAATTTAGTGAAAGCGAATCCTTACCGTGAAAATTTCACTATAAATAAAAAAGAATGCGTAAGTCACGTGCAAAAGAGAATGGGAAAACGTCTAGGCGATCTGGTAAAAAATACTGTTGAAGATAAAGTCGTGAAAACAGGAAAAAATTCAGGTAAAAAACGGCGAAGTAAAGTACCCGGCGGCAAAGGAAAACTCACCGGAAAAGCCATCGATAATTTGAGTCGATACTACGGAGCCGCAATAAGATATAATTGTGATTCGGTAGAGAAAATGAAAAATGCCATCTGTGCAACGTACTACCACCAGTAGTCGACAGACGATAACCCTCAACACGATAAGTGCCTGAGCGGCGAGGACTCGTGGTGTCCGTATAAAAAAGCTCTGGCCACAACAGGAGTGGAAACTTTTGAACACAATTACACTTCACTTCCGGAAGATGTCTTACAAGCAATCAAACAAATTTACGAAGATCTGAGCAAGGATGAACTTCTTGAAAGGTGTCTTGGAGGTTTTACCCAAAATTTGGAGGATTGCACCGCAAAAATTACCTGGCAGCAAACAAATCGTTGAATTTGCATCGTACGTGGCTGCATGCACTTTCAATGAAGGTGCTGGTGCTGTTCTCACCTTTCCGTCGGATATGAACATCAGCGTTGGGCCGAGCGCTCACGAATACGCAAGATTGGAGGATAACTGTCGCATCAACAGGGCCGAGATACAAGCTGAGCAGCAGAGCAAAGAAGCCAGGATAAGACAAAGGCTTGAAAGAAATGGGCTCAAGACATCGAAGCTGCTGCAGGGAGTCTACTCTATGGAGCTGGAATCGATGATTCAGTGTAAATTGTATCTAAAACTTTAAACGCGTTTCTCTCGAAACCACTTTTTCAAAGTCCGTGTTCACTGCCATTTGAAAACTACATGACCGATTTATTTCAAACTTGGTACACACATTCTACATATAAAATACCTCCCCCGAACGGTTAGTTTGAGTTTTTTTTACATTGAGGGGGTTTTCCACCCCCAAAATGGCGGAATTTTTCGTGAAAAATAGCACTTTTCACTTCACACGACCACCAAAAATTTTGAAATGAAAAAAATAAAAAATTATCAATGACCGATCGGGGCAGGATTTGATGATACTTTGACTAAATTTTGATGGTACTTGATTTCAGATAATTTCTAGCTGAGATACAGTGAACAGCGCAAATCGTGTTTTTCCAAAGGCGTTCTTGGAAAAGCTTTGTCACCGGCTCGTTTGTGGATATTTTCGCGTACAAATTTCACGGATTGTTCTTGAAATGACACTTAATAATGTACAAAAGGTTTTAATAAATTTACTCTATCCATATAGATGAAAAAAATTCATATAGATGAAAAAAATCGTGTTTTTTTTCACGCTGAAACCCCTACCCTCCCCTTAAGCAACATTGTGCATGACCGTTACTCGGAGCGGTAACCGCTTAGCCATGCACTGGCTGGAGCAGCAGTGACCGAAAGGCTAATTGTTGCATCTACTATTTAAGTAGAAAAGTCTGTGCACCAGGTGATCAGAAGAATATGGAGCCGTCTATACCGGTACTCGTTTTCCACAGTTTTCCCACGCCCTTGGCAAGTGCAGTATAGTGTGGCTTAACATGCTTATAGACGCAAGGCAAGTTATATGTTGAAACTACGGACATAATTTGGATCCCTACTTGATAGGAATCTACTTGTAAAATTACACGCATATACCTTTTAAGTTGTAGACACTGGGATACTGTAATAGACGGATGAACGGATGTTCCCTGTTTCACTACGGAAGTATAAAAACCTAGCTAATGCTTGCAAATATCCGTTAGATGGACGAAACGGGGTGAAGGCTGAAATGTATAAGCAATACGTTCGAAATTGCATGCTAAGGCGGGTAATTCAGAAATCAATTGCTCGGTCACATTTGCTCGGGCACACTTCTGCAGGGTAAGGAGCAATGAACTAGTTACGCACTTTAAAAAATGACAGCAACGAGCTAAATAATATACGAACCGATAACAAATAATCGTTCTTATCGAGCACACATAAAATCAAATTCTATACGATTTCTCGCAACGTGAAACTTTAAGCAAATTTTCTTCTCATCGTCATGAATTTTTTATGCTCTGAAAACCATAAGTCATCACTTAGCGCTGAACTAACGAAACACAAGAAACGTTTCCCTTCTCGAACCGAAGTACGGGTAATAACGGATTCAGAAATGGATCATCATCATTTTTCTCTTTTTATTCCCATCTCAATGGCAGAAAACCTGGTACGGGTTTGAAATAACGGGATTTTATTGCTTCTGAGCATAGACCAACTAAGATTGGAACGACTGAGAAAGGGGACAAATTGCAAACGCATTGAAGATGATAGAGAGAAGGATGAGAGAAAGGAGGGGGGGGGGTCGGATGGAAGGAAGCGGAACGGTGCAAGGGAAAGATAGGAGGAGGGCAGAGAAGGAAACAATGTTTTTCTCAAATATTAAAGCATCCAGTTTAAGGGAGCCTCCCAGTCCGGAGCCCGGGAAAACGGTGAATTTCGAAAATTTTTCATCAATACTCAGTTAATGAAATGGAAATTCCATTTAGCGGCTATTGTTTCATATATTTTTAAATATCCTTACACATCGCCTTACAAAATAGTTACGGAATTGCTAATTGTTCACCGATCAACTTGATTTTTTTTTCACCTCGTAACAATAGTTTACATTGAAATATGCAGGGGATTTTTTATATATTGAAAACTTTTTCTGGAAACGCAACTCTTCGGCGATTTTTTTTACCGAAAATGTTTTTTTTTTCAAACATGCACCATTGTTCCAAAAACCGACATTCACTACATACCTACTTCGAATGCAAATCTTGTCTAGAACTCAAATTATTTTGAATTTTCATTCAAGGTAAAAAATTGGATGAGACCTTTTGCCGTCCGCAGAATACTATGAGACAAAGGTAAATCGCCTCATCCGCCTCCAGCACCGCCACTTTATTACAAAATATTGTGAAAAAATTTGTAAAGATACTTGAAGATATATAGTATAAAGACCGCTAATCGGAATATTCATTCTGTCAACTATGCTTTTATTAAAAACTGTCAAAATGCACCTATTTCTCCAGGCTCTAGACTGGTGGTCTCCCTAGACCAATCACAATGAAGGTGGCCTAAACAAACTGAGCAACATCAAAACTTATCCATTCCAATTTCTTTCCATTCACTTCACTTCATTACCTCGACGGTTTCTTCCCCATTCCGAGGCCATACGCACTTTGTCAAGAATCAACTACGACAGTAACCACAAATTTAATTTATGACAGTTTGACATCATCCCAATTTTAGAGTGTATTCATCAATTTTTGGCTTATTCCCTAAAACAATAGTGCGCGTAAATTTTGGGGCACTGCAACAATCCGTTGACATTGTACAGATCATCGTTTACTACAATCATTTTATTGTGGGGCAACAATTTATTCGTATCTGCAGCAAAAGCTCATGTAATTTTTTTTTTGTAAAATTCGATAGACCATAAATGGTTTTTTTGAAGTTGAGTATCTCGTATATATACATGCAATGTATACAGAAAGATGACGAGGCAATTGTACATGCGCACTTCCTAGGCAGGGGGACCTCGACGAGGTCGACGTCGAGGAGGAAATACAAGGAACTCAATGCTCACACACACACACACACACACACACACACACACACACACACACGCGCGCGCGCGCGGATATATAGCCCGCGGTTTAAAGCTGTAGGATGCAACATCTGGTCGGCCGTTATATGTACTCGTGATGTTACAACACATAACGCGGATTCTGTATATGATTCCACGATTATAATACTGCGCAAAAGGAAATAAAATAGGATTCATCTAGATATACTCTCGGCTGGTTTGAATGCTTCCATGAAGAACCCTGAAAGTCAGGGCCAGATCCTTTAACAATCGACGATCTTACAATGTATGCTAAGAGTATATAGATAATTGAAAGAACATCACAGCCAGTAGAAAACATTCGATTCGATGATACCATACTTTAACTACAGCACCTTCGTCCGATAGTGTCTTGCAGCCGGAAAGAATTATCCTCCAATTATTACCGAGAACGAAAATTCAAAACCATCTGAGTTCGAGAAAAGAGATCCCTACGAAGTACGTAATGAAATCGAAAAATATCGATTTTCGATCAAATGGTACATCTGTGAAAAAAAAGTTGTTTTCGGTAAAAGAAATTGCCGAAATTTGTTTTCAACATAAATCCCCTTCTTACTTCTATATAAAATGTTGTTATTCCGAAAAAAATCACATCAATCGGTGAAGAAGTAGCGATGCAATCTCGCTGGCTGCAGGACACTACCAGACAAATGTGACTCGCTTTATCCAGCTTTTTTTCAACATAAATCCCCTTCTTACTTCTATATAAAATGTTGTTATTCCGAAAAAAATCACATCATTCGGTGAAGAATTAGCAATACAATCTCGCTGGCTACAAGACACTACACTATCAGACAAATGTGACTCGCTTTATCCAGCTTCAGCACCGCTATTTTGTTGCAAATACTTGTGATTAGAAAAAACGGACTTGATTATATTTAGAACAAAGATTACTAAATGGAACTTTCTATTAACTGGGTATCCTTAAATAGTTGTCGAAATTTACCTTTTTGCACTTTTTTATAGTTTTCCGATTTGTACTTGGTGAGATTTAATAATATTATTTTCGTAAGCAATTATTGCGACAAATTATTTATGTGAGTCCATACACGCACAGAATGATTTAAGAATCTCGATATTTTTTGCTTTCACTTTAATCAGTATAACTCCAAAAAATTAATTTTATCGATTACATTCAAATTGTTCAGGCTAATCGATTAATGACCACCTAATCAATTATTGACCAGCTAATCAATTAGTGGTTAGCTTATTAATTGACGACCATCTAATTAATAAAAATCATCTGAATGGCTGGTTCACTTATCCGAAATAATGACTGCAGATATATAAGGACCACCTGAAATACGACTGCTCTGGTATCGGACCTTTCGGCCCTGATAATGCATACATTTGCGAACGTGCAATGAACTCCAACTTAGCATGGTATATAGTCCGGAAGATAAACATTTTTGTAATGAAAAAGGTAAGTGGCAAAGCTTTGAAGCCATATTCGCTTTCCAGACACCCGTTTTCAAAGTGTATGTTAGGAATGAATTTTCGAAAAAACTATTGAACCTGCAGGGCAAGGGTATCGTACACATATTTAGGAACATAAAAATAACAACTCACATTCATATAAGGCTTTGTAATAAAAAATGTTAAAATTGTGTGCC